>CM064554.1:2130213-2327713 GCA_032716605.1 Paralithodes platypus
ATCGAACCTAACTGGCCTGGGTTCAGACGAATTTAGAATAACTTCCTCTTATGTTCACGGACGGCAGAGACATCTGCTCTACTGAGAGCATTTGTTTAAATATGTTGATTTTCGGTGTGAGCATCCTGGGTTCGAATCCACGGACTGCCACATGTGTTTGTAAATTTCATTAATCGATTTTAGGAGTATGGTTGGTTGTTGGAAGGAACATAATAAAAGATATTATTTCAATTTTAACTAGAGAGATAACCATAGTTGAGATTATGGAGGTATTCACCATTATTATTATTATTATTATTATTATTATTATTATTATTATTATTTTTGTTAAAGCTGACAAGGAAATTCGTATCTTATTTACACAGCCCTGACAACGTTTGTATAGCTAATTATGGTGCTAATTATGGTGCTAATTATGGTGCTCATTATGAAAACTTGGCCATAATATTACGCAGTATTTTTGCAGTGTCTTTATGTCCATTAAATATCCACAAATTACCTGCTAATGGAGTACATTTTCCACCAGGTTAATAATTAGAATATATATATATAATTATATACTGTATATAATTATATATATATATATATATATATATATATATATATATATATATATATATATATATATATATATATATATATATATATATATATATATATCAGACGACTTTTGACCTTGACTATACCAGGAAACGTAATGTAATGGTTAGTCGGGCTACAAACCTAACCTGCCCTTTCAGCCACATATGAGCTCATGAGTCTTGCATAGGAGTATAAACTAACCTTAACCACACATATACTGTACTCTGAGTAAAGGGGCAGTGAAGTGGGGATGGGGTTTGGTACAGAGAATATAATTATACCGGTGTATGTATATATATATACATATATATATATATATATATATAAGAGAGAGAGAGATCACTTCAGGCTACAAAATTAAATATATATATATATATAATTTAATACGATGCTTAATGCCAAGCTGCGACGATCACAGGAAGAAACAACAACGAAAATGTTTGGAGTATCCGGATCATGGAGTTTAACACTATTTGCTGCGACGTATTGGGAGTCATCATAATTTTGTCATGAATGGGGTGAAATGTCTCATAATCGCCAAACAAATAAGGAGAAATGCCTTATATTCGCCAAGCAAATGAGGTGAAATATATGAAAATCGCCAAACAAATGAGGTGAAACGTCTTAAAATCTTCAAATGAATGGAGTGAAATAGGGAAGCTTCCAAAAAACCCGCCTGGCACCAGCTAGGGTTAAGGGGCAATGGGCGTATTTATTTGCTTATGTATTTCTATTTTTACTGTTGTTGTTTATTTAGTTTCCTCCCTAGACCTCTTTCAAGGTTAAACAACAAATATCCAACCCCCCCCCCCCCCCCTCCTTCAAAATATATTTGTATATTTCGATAGAAACATTTCCCGGCCGAAGGCCGGTTACTACTATATTTCAGGCTCGCTCTCGCTCGCAGGAAAAAAATCGACACCTAAATTATACGAAAGGTCTTAATATTGACAAAGAAATGGAGTGAAAGATCTTAAAATCGCCAAACTAATGGGCCGAACATCTTAACCCCTTCAGCACCATGGTGCCTTTTTCCTTTTGGTTTTGGACAAAGTTAGACAATTTTATGCAGTTTCTGAAGGTCCTATTTTATTCAGAGGGTTTATTGGAGATCGTTTTTACCCCCTTTTGAGTCCTAGAGGTAGATTATAAGCTAAAGAAAATTGTCTAGTGGTAACCAGCATATGATGAACATTACGTCATGGTGCTGATGGGGTTAAAGTCTGAAAAACTAATGAGGTTAAACATGGGAAGAAGGAGAGCCAGAAACCCCCCCCCCCCCCATCCCCCCTTAAAGTGCCGGCTGTGTAATACAAGCCTGCAGACAAACCCTTTGATATAGTATTGAAGGACCTCTCGTGTATGTTTAGTGCGGAAATATAACCATTGGGTGTTACTGAGTGGGAGTTATAGGGGGCAAAATTGATATATACTGTGTCATAATTATAGTGTGTGTGCGTGTGTGCGCGTGTGTGTGTGTGTGTGTGTGTGTGTGTGTGTGTGTGTGTGTGTGTGTGTGTGTGTATGTGTGTTTGTCAGTGTGTGTGTGTGTGTGTGTGTGTGTGACCAACTGTGCGTGTGTGTGTGTGTGTATGTGTGTGTGTGTGTGTGAGTGTGTGACCAACTGTGTGTGTCTGTGACCAACTGTGCGTGTGTGTGTGTGTGTGTGCGACCAAGTGTGTATATACTAGGTGTGTGTGTGTGTGTGTGTGAACAAGTATGTGCTTGTGTGTATAACTTTGTATATATGTATGTGTGCGTGGGGGGGGGGACAAATAATCAATATTCATGTGTCAGTACATATTAGAATCAACATTATTGTATTAATAATCAACTTGTTTTCGTTGTCATTACTGATTGACTCAATTACTAAAATCTGTCATTTGTCCAGCTGACGGTAAATTGTCATATTCGCATCTTCCGGGGAGGCAGACTGTTTTTCTGGACCCCCTTCTCCCTAATGTTTAGCCCCACTAGTTTTGAGATTGTAAGACGTTCGGCCCATTAGATTGGCGATTTTAACACCTTTCGCCCCATTTCGTTGTCAATTTTAAGACCTTTCGTGCCTATTATTTAGGTGTCTATTATTTCCTGGTGAGCGATAGCAAGCCTGCAATTTTAAGAGGAACCAGCCTTTGGCCGGGAAATTTTTCTACCGAAAAATTTACAAATTTATCTTGAAGGGGGGTCTAGGGGGGGGGGGGGGTTTCTAAGCTTGATGGAGGTCTAGCGAGGAACTAAAAAAACATATGAATAAATGAATTAATAGACCAAACAAACGGCCAGTCTCCCCTTAAATGGCCAAACACATCCCGGCAAAACGTCCTAAAACCCCAATAATGCCCGAGTTGCGGAAATAAATACTTCCCGCGCGAGCTGGCCCGTCACCCACACAACAACAACAACAACAACAAGAACCACAACCACAACAACAACAACAACAATAACAGTCACGATAAAAACAAAAACAAATCGTGGACATCCTCCTTTACAAAGTTTGGGTGACGCTTTTCAGTGGCACAAAGAGTCGACAGATTTCAGGGGAGGTTTTTAGTTGATTCCCTAGACTTCCATCAAACTTAAAATTACTCCTCCTAGACCCCCTTTCAAGATAAATTTGTACATTTTTCGGTAGAAAAATGTCCCGGCCGAAGGCCGATTCCTCTTAAATTACAGGCTCGCTATCGCTCGCCAGGAAAAAATCGACACCTAAATGGCACGAATGGTCTTGAAATTGACAAAATTGGGTCGAAAGTTCTTAAAATCGTCAAAATAATGGGGCGAACGTCTTAAAATCTCAAAAGCAATGGGGCTAAACTTGAGGGAGAAAGGAGTCAAGAAAAAAAATCCCTCCAGTGGAAATCTCCCCTTAACCTTTTCATTACTCACTATGCCTCGTCACTCTATTCGGACGATTTGACTCAGCTTTGGAAGGTTCTCCAGGAAACCCATTGAAAAACTCTCTCTAACTTCATTATAAATGTAGCAATAGCCCGAATAAAAGGAAAAGACGGCTTCTGAGCATACTGAAAAGGGGTTAAGTAGCGAAATACACCCAGGCAAAACTCCCCCACCCCCACCCCCCAAAAAAAAAAAAAAAAAAAAAATAAAAAAATAAAAAAAAATAATAATAATAATAATAATAATAATAAAAACTAAATAAATACAAATGAATAAATACATGCATAAATAACAATAAATAAACATAGTTCCTTTGTCAGCTGGCCCGTCACCCACACAACAACCATAATAACAATAACAACATTAACAATAACCTTACAACGCTAGCAACAACAGTGACGATAAAAACAAGACACATCTGGCATATCTTCCTTTATTAATTTTAGGTGACCTTTTTGTGGCATAAAACCCCCTAATGGATTTAAGGGGAGGTTTTTAGTTTGGTCCCTAGATATCCTTCAAGCTTAAGATTACACCCCCTTGAGCCCCTTTCAAGATAAATTTGTACATTTTTCGGTAGAAAAATGTCCCGGCTGAAAGCCGGTTCCTCTTAAATTACAGGCTCGCTATCGCTCGCCAGGATAAAATCGACACCTAAATGGCACGAAAGGTCTTAAAATTGACAGCAATGGGTTGAAAGTTCTTAAAATCGTCAAAATAATGGGGCGAACGTTTTAAAATTAGAAAAACAATGGGGCTAAACATGAGGGAGAAAGGAGTCAAGAAAAAAAATCCCTCCAGTGGAAATCTCCCCTTAACCATTTAATTTTTCGATAATGATTTGTCGCTTTATTCTGGCTAACTGTACGTGATTCTAGTCAGCTTTGGAAGTCCTCTATAGAAATCACAGGAAAAAAAAGTCTGTTTCAATTCAATATTATTTCCCCACAGATCCTTTGCCACTTTAAACAAATGTCCTCCAACATTAGTCAGATACAAACGAATGACTGCTTCGAGTTGATACTGAAAGGCTTGAGTGGCGAAACACACACCCAAACCCAATCTTCTGAAAACCCAATAATATAAGACGGAAATAAATGGCTCCTGTGTTACCCGGTCAGTCAACAACAATAACAACAAAAATAACAACAAACAACAAAAACAACAAACAACAACAAATCTTGGCCGTCCTCCTTAACATATTTTTTTTTTTTTTTTTTTTTTTTTGGTGACATAACATGTTTGACAAATTTTACCCTTTAACCCCATCAGCACCGTGACGTAATGTTCATCATATGCTGGTTACCACTAGACAATTTTCTTTAGCTTATAATCTACCTCTAGGACTCAAAAGGGGGTAAAAACGATCTCAATAAACCCTCTGAATAAAATAGGACCTTCAGAAACTGCATAAAATTGTCTAACTTTGTCCAAAACCAAAAGGAAAAAGGCGCCATGGTGCTGAAGGGGTTAAGTACGGAAGACGTCTTTCCTTGCTTTATTCTGGCTAACTTTAGACGATTTTACTCAGCTTTGGAAGGACCTCTAGGAATCAAAGGATTAAAGTATATTCCATTTACACCATTATATCTCACAGAGCCTTTCTAACTTCATAAAATTGTCTATTAATACCCAGAATACAAGGAAGAAAACGCGTCATCGGATAATAAAAGGGTTAAGTAGCGAAACACATTCAAGCAAAAACTTCCCAAAACCCAATCATTCCAGACGTGTAGAAATAAATAGTTCCTGTGTGAGCTGGCCCGTCAACCACACCAACAACAATAACAACAAAAACAACAACAACAATCACAACAACAACAACAACAGCAACAACAGCAGCAACGATAACAACAAGCCACGATAAACACAAAAACAAATCATGGACTTCCTCCTTTACAAAGTTTGGCTGGCGGATTTCTGAGAGACTAACTCTTTCTGTATGTATTACATCTTTAGTGCTTTATTTTGGCGACGATTAAGGGGAAGTTTTAAGTTTGTTCCCTGGACTTCCATCAAGCTTAAAATTACATCCCCTAGACCTGCTTACAAGATAAATTTGTAAATCTTTCGATAGAAAAACGTCCCGGCCAAAGGCCGGTTCCTCTTAAATTACATGCTCGCTATCACTCGCCAGGAAAAAATCGACATCTAAATGCAACGAAAGATCTTGAAATTGACAGATATTGAAAAAAGTTTTTAAAATGCCAAACTAATGAGCCGAACATTTTTACCAAGATTATTGGTATATCTTTTTTCTTACACAAGTCTAAGAATTTCTTCTTCAATCGAGTTGCTAACTTGTGGAATGGGCTTCCCGGAGCTGCTATAGACTGTAGAACAGTTAATTCTTATAAACTTCGCCTAGATAAACACCTTGCCTAAAATGCCGCGAGTGACAACATATGTAAATGAATACTTTGTTTTTCCTCACATTCATCAAGGATAATTGTGAAAATATGTAATTAATATGTTACTCTCTTTTCCCCAGATACAGGAAAACTCACTTATAACTGTGTTATGTTACTAACCCAACTAACTGTACCCTACTAATATTTCCTAATCCTGCGACCGACACAGTCCCAGGGCAGTACTTCTCTTTCCAATGTTCTCTTTCCCACTCTAAACCACTGTTAGAACACTTGAGCATCAGTTTTTTTTAGAGGGCAAGCAGCCTTGAGGTGTCGATCGCTAGACCTATTGTTGCTTGATTTCCTTTGAACTCCGTTGTACTCTCACTCTCACTCTCACTCTCTCTCTCTCTCTCTACCACTGAAGCTCCATAATGAAAGTGTGTGACCGGTGATCGATGGCATTCTGCGAAAGCCTTCATTACGTCATCAAAAAGCAAGGCAGTCAATACAGTGCTCCAGTGACCTCCCTGGCTTGGATATAGTATCATGTGGGGGAGTACACGTGTTTGCCTTAAATAACCTCACAAATACACGGGAGTAAATATATTTTGTTCTCCCTAGCCGGGAATCGAACCAACGATCATAGAAATAATAGCCAGGCATCTTACGACACATACCATAATAACCAAACCAATAATGGTTTGTAAGATTTTAAAGTCCATTGCATGGTTTGTAAGATGCCTGGCTCTTAAAGATCGTGGGTTCGATTCCGGGCTATGGCGAAACACACGCACACTATATACTGTATATACCGGTATATATATATATATATATATATATATATATATATATATATATATATATATATATATATATACAAACACACCAGTATATGCTGAAGACCTAACCGAGAAGGGTCAGTAAAATTTTCCATTTAAGTATGAAATACAAATTTAAATTTAAATGTTTGATTTAGTCATATTATATACAATACACATTTTATTACAAAGATATAATTTAATGCTGTTTCCTGTAAGGTTATTTGATTCGGGAACGGTTTCGAAAATGAAGTGGACCATTTAACTGATGTTCATTGGTTGGTTGTTTGATAATATGTTCCCGGGTACCTCGATTGTGGAAACTCCTTCAATTCGGCAACATCAATTGAATAGTGTTCTGGCTAACAGTAGACAATTTTACCTAGTTTAGCAAGGACCTCTAACAATCAAAGTGCTGCAAACCATTCACACAGTCAGAAATATTATTATAGCTTAGACCTATTACTACGGTAACAAGATTAGCAGTACTATTGCCAACCTAAAGTTTAATAGCTATTGTATATACGGTCTCCATATCGTAATTTATAAATATTATAATGAAGCTAAGAAACCGTAATATTGAATAATTTAGTAACGGCAATTATAAGGTAATGCTCCACCGATAACATCTAGATAAATATAAACTGATCAATTGGGCAAAATTATTCACAACGCTATTACTGTAGTTATTATTGTTTTAAAACATTAGTTTGTAAAGACTAAATTTAAAAAAAAAAAAAAAAAAAATGGGAATATTAAGATTGCATCATCATTGTCGATCCATCAATGACGTCATAATGGTGTTGCTAAATCAACTAATTATGAATACATAGATCTTTATAATAACTACTGTAACGCACACTCAGCTGTAATAAGCATAGATTCAACATGCTCATATTTCAATAATGTTGAATTTTAAAAAATCAGTAATAAATAAAACCCCGTTGTTAGAAGATTACGGCACTGAAATGGCGACCAGATGAAAAGCTGACCAATTTCTCTAACCACAGGATCTCTACTATCGACCCCTAACAGGAAGTTGACATGAATCTTGTGAGATGGTGGTGTTGGTGTTGGTGGATGATTAAATTAGCTTCACAAATATCTCTCCCTGCACCTCCCGGATCGTTCACACCCACCACCACCGTTCACGCCCACCACCACCGTTCACGCCCACCACCACCGTTCACGCCCACCACCACCGTTCACGCCCACCACCACCGTTCACACCCACCACCACCGTTCACACCCACCACCACCGTTCACACCCACCACCACCGTTCACGCCCACCACCACCGTTCACACCCACCACCACCGTTCACGCCCACCACCACCGTTCACGCCCACCACCACCGTTCACACCCACCACCACCGTTCACGCCCACCACCACCGTTCACACCCACCACCACCGTTCACACCCACCACCACCGTTCACACCCACCACCACCGTTCACACCCACCACCACCGTTCACGCCCACCACCGCCTTCCCTTCAATATTTAGATTTTAGAGTATACTAGATATGGACGATACACCAATCTTAGTCACCATAAACAATGTTGTTGTTGTTGTTGTTGTTGTTGTTCCCTAAGCTGCCTGGCCGAACAGCCCCGAGTCCCTGAGGAAGGCCATGGCCACGATCGGGCTTTCCCACAGAGCTCTCATTGAGTGTAGATTGTCCATAAACAATGTTGTACTATATTGTTACAGTACAACCTATATCCTACTTATAATACATACCGGTACAATTATACATACAGAATATACTGTACAGTATATATATATATATATATATATATATATATATATACTGCATAAATCAGGTATCTATATATTCTATTGTATATATGTAAATTGGGCGATTGGGCTAGCGACCCTCCCCCAGTGAACAGGAGCAAGCTGGATAATCGACTGGGGTGAAACGTCTTAAATTCTCCAAACTACTGGAATGAAACAGAGCTGGTCCTGAAAGATCCGACCTGCACCAGGGAGGATTAAGCAGTTCCAGCAGTTCAAAAGGGACAAAATTAAAGTCCCAGGGTGAAAGCTCTAGGACATAAAATCAGCGAGATTAAGCTTAGTATTCGAAGCTATCTCGAACTGAATCGAGACACAATATCGGACACCATTCTAGCTCTCTCAATTTTGCCCCCCACATCCTCCACACGATCCACTTAATGCTCCCCCCCCCCCTCAATCCACCCACCCACTCCTGTATGTAACCATAACATCGTTTTTTACTAATATGTTCATTAGTCAATATTATAACTGGTTAGTCTTATAATTCACACACAACTTGTAAATAACCATACGATCCCATTGATGTTTGCTCTCTCTCTCTCTCTCTCTCTCTCTCTCTCTCTCTCTCTCTCTCTCTCTCTCTCTCTCTCTCTCTCTCTCTCTCTCTCTCTCTCTCTCTCTCTCTCTCTCTCTCGCTCTCTCTCTCTCTCTCTCTCTCTCTCTCTCTCTCTCTCTCTCTCTCTCTCTCTCTCTCTCTCTCTCTCTCTCTCTCTCTCTCTCTCTCTCTCTCTCTCTCTCTCTCTCTCTCTCTCTCTCTCTCTCTCTCTCTCTCTCTCTCTCTCTCTCTCTCTCTCTCTCTCTCTCTCTCTCCAAGAAATATAAGTAAACCTTTCTGTACAAAATGAGAGTAGTACATAGGCTAACTGGACATTTATGTATGAAGGGGTTCAAATTACACACATAATCAATACAAACAACCACATAGACGACTTACCTCATCACTCCATTGACGTCCTACGGTCCTCCAAGATCTGCAAGACAAATAAAGAAATAAAGTAAGACAACAAAGCTACGATAACATCTATGGGCAAAATATACGATAAATACATACATAAACTAGAGGGAGAGACAGGCGGACGGACGGACATAATTATGACCTAGCACTCTCCACTCTCCACCAGTACATTGTTATCACCTCCACCAGTACAAGGCACAACCAATACCCACACAAATATTAGGCGTAAAGAAGATCTCGCTACTTATCGGCCATATTCATTAAAGTGTCTTGCCTTAGCGACACAGTATTTTCAATATTATAACAACATTTTTGACAGTTTATTATATAAAAAACACACATAACCAACGAACTTCTTCCTCCATGGTGATGGGCTGGTCTATCAGAGTGAGACCTGAGCGATCTCTGCCATACCCATAGCTTACTCTGACTGTTCCTTTTACTTATATATTTTCTAGAATTCAAGTGACGGCGTCTCTTCCGTGGATTGACCTCCCAATCTACCAAGATTGGAAGCTAAAGCGTCACATTATTCCTTTGCCCCTCAACTTTCTCTTCATAATTGCTGAGGGGCCCAGGGCCCTGGGTGGGGCTTTGGTTTCCCGGGCGTTTACGCACCCTCTCAGCTCCCCGCCATGGAGTGGCTTCGGTCACCCAGGCTTTATTGTGGTCGGCAGGGAGGGTTCTGTGGGGGGCGCTCGTTTATGGCCTTGGCCTTACTCGGGGCCTCGGGGCTGTTCGGCCAGGCAACCTGGGGAACAACAACAACAACAACTTCTTCCTCCTCCTCCTCCTCCTCTCTCTCTCTCTCTCGGGTGGTATGCAAATGGAGTATAATATTGTAAACAAAGGATAATTACTTTTATATGTGCAAATCAAATATAGCCACACACTAAATAAACTTCAAATCATTCAATCCATTCATTAATATTTTAGATAGCTTGATCATTCACAATATTACAGGTAGCCTAGACATCGACGATTACACATACCACTCTGACCAATTGACCACTTGCGAGTTTCAGGCTATAAGGAAGTTGGAGCTGTAGATATCGATAATAAGCAGAACTATCACCTAAATTGCGGTTGTAGTGCTTATAAAAATGCATAAAACCCAATTCAACATACTTTTTTATCCGTTAGAAACCTACATTATTATAATATTTCGGTTTAATATCGATGTTTACAGCTCCAACTTCCTTATAGCCTGAAACTCGCAAGTGGTCAATTCCGTTCATGGCGATAACATAATACATTTTTCAATCGGCATTTCATATTTAATTTAGTCTTAACTACAAAACAACTGCTTACATCTCCAATACCACAAACAGTAGGTAGAGATGAGTGTCCTCACCTTGGAAGCTAAACTACACTCAGATCTCGGTCAACCCAACTTGACTAACCCCATATTCTGATATCCTTTCCTATATCGGTTAAGGGGAGGTTTCCACTTGAGGGATTGTTTTCTGGATCACGTTCTCCCTCATGTTTAGCCCCCATTGCTTTTGAGATTTTAAGACTTTCGCTCCATTATTTTGGTGATCTTGAGAACTTTCACCCCATTTGTCAATTTTAAGATCTTTCGTGCCATTTAGGTGTCGATTTTTTCCTGACGAGCGATAGCGAGCCTGTAATTTTAAGAGGAACCGGCCTTAGGCCGGGACATTTTTCTACCGAAAAATTAACAAATTTATCTTGAAAGGGGGTCTAGGGGGTGTAATCGTAAGCTTTATGGAAATATAAGGAACACCGTAAAAACCTCTCCTTAAGGGGAGGTTTTTAGTTTGGTCCCTAGATATCCATCAAGCTTAAGATTACACCCCCTTGAGCCCCTTTCAAGATAAATTTGTACATTTTTCGGTAGAAAAATGTCCCGGCTGAAAGCCGGTTTCTCTTAAATTACAGGCTCGCTATCGCTCGCCAGGATAAAATCGACACCTAAATGGCACGAAAGGTCTTAAAATTGACAGAAATGGGTTGAAAGTTCTTAAAATCGTCAAAATAATGGGGCAAACGTCTTAAAATTAGAAAAACAATGAGGCTAAACATGAGGGAGAAAGGAGTCAAGAAAAAAAAATCCCTCAAGTGGAAATCTCCCCTTAATCGAGTTTGTGATCTTGAGTAAACATCTACGAGGTCTGTAACAGAAAATCGGTTCGTTTATCTGTGTGTTTGTTTGTTTGTTTGTAATCAAGTGTCTTGAAGGGGAGGTATTCAGTGTGTTCCCTAGACCTCCATCAAGCTTAAAATTACAACCCCTTGACCCCTTTCAAGATAAATTTGTACATTTTTCGGTAGAAAAATGTCCAGGCCGAAGGCCGGTTCCTCTTAGGTGAATCATATATATTTTAATTAATTTCATTGGGGGTGTGGTGGCGAGATTAATAAAAATAAAATTACAGGCTCGCTATCGCTCGCCAGGAAAAGATTGACACCTATATGGCACGAAAGGTCTTAACATTGACATAAATGGGGCGAAAGTTCTTAAAATCGCCAAACTAATGGGGCGAACGTGTTAAAATCTCAAAAGCAACGGGGCTAGACATGAGGGAGAAAGCAGTCAAGAAAAAAGTCCCTCAAGTGGAAATCTCCCCTTAAGAAAAACATTTGAACAGATAATGACGAGAATTTACAGCGAGTTTTATTCAGTGCCAATACAAAAATTATATATTGGGTTTACAATATATAGATAACCCCTCCTATAGTAAGCGAAAATAAAACTGTCTTTAAACAAATTGACTTAAGGGGAGGTATTTAGTTTGTTCCCTAGACGTCCATCAAACTTAAAATTACACCCCCTTGAGTCCCTTTCAAGATAAATTTGTACATTTTTCGGTAGAAAAATGACCCGGCCGAAGGCCGATTCCTCTTAAATTACAGGCTCGCTATCGCTCGCCAGGATAAAATCGACACCTAAATGGCACGAAAGGTCTTAAAATTGACAGAATGGGGCGGACATTCTTAAAAATCACCAAACTAATGGGGCAAACGTCTTAAAATCTCAAAAGCAATGGGGCTAGACACGAGGGAGAAAGGGGTCAAGAAAAAAAGTCCCTCAAGTGGAAACCTCCCCTTAAACCTCCATTTGGCAGTGTGCGATGTGAATTAGAATCCCTCTAGTAACAGAGATCGGTCAACCTCCGCCATATTGGTACTATTGGTGTAGTTCAATTCAAAATATTATATTAAATTAGGGGGAGATATAGTTACACTCTCTTTACACTCCAACATGTCCACATCCGTAATAAATTGTCGTGATACAAAATATATCACCTCGATGTTTGATGATTACAGCACAACAAAAATGGCCTCTCAAATAATATGTCCGATCTCTTTTATTACAGGGTGTCTAGAGTATGGATGAGTTCAGGCCAAACGCCATATGTTAGCTTGCATATAAATTTCAGGGCCTCGCAAGAGTTACAGGCTACTGACATTCTACTGAAGTTGGAGCGTACAGATACATATTGCTCTCTCTCTCTCTCTCTTATTATCCCTTTCTTTCACTTTCCTGTAAGTATATATGATCCACCAGGATTCGAACCCGGGTTATCACACACATATTTTTGCCACCTTAACCATTACACCACCAGGACGGTTGTGAGGTTTTGCTATCTCTACTAGAAACTAATCTAGATCACCTTCTTAGGATTTTAACAGCTGCGCAGCCAGTGTAGCTATGTAAATCTCTCTCTCTCTCTCTCTCTCTCTCTCTCTCTCTCTGAACCTACAATCACCACGATACGATATCATAATTATTGGGCATTTAAAACTTTCCCTTATAGCTCGAGGATTAAGGGGAGGTGGGCCGGTTTTCTAGACCCCTTTCTCCCTCAGGTTTAGCCCCATTAGTTTGTCGATTTTAAGATGTTTGCCCCAATAGTTCGTCGATTGTAAGACCTCTCGCCCATTTCTTTGTAAAAATATTAAGACCTCTCGTGCTATTTAGGTGTCGATTTTTTACCTGGCGAACGATAGTGAGCCTGTCATTTTGGAAGAACCGGCGGGACATTTTACTACCGAAAAATGTACACAATAATCTAGAAGGGGGATGTAATAGATGTTTGTTTTTAAGTTTGATGGAGGTCTAGGGAGAAAACTTAAAATATAATAAATATATGATATAATCGACCAAAAAATAAACCCTTCCCCCAACTTCCTAAGATTTTAATAAAGACGGCAAGAGTTAACCCTTTGAGAATTATGCCGCGTTTTGACAGTTTGTTCCGGCTTATCATTGGACGAGTTAAGCCGGAGTCACACGAGCCGTTTTACGAGCAATTTTTACGAGCAATTATGGTCTGGCAGCTTCAAAAATTACACTTTATCAGAATTCAGCCGCCTAACACACTCTACCTTCAGTCTAGTTACCGATACCAGTGCCAAAAAAGTCCCGAAATATAACGAGAAAAACATGCTCATGGAAAATTGACGGAAAAATCGCTCGTGTGACAGCGGATTTTATAGAGAGCTTAGGCAGGATCTGTGGGAATTATAAAAAGGTAAAGACCATCTCAATTAACCCTCTGACTTCCATAGACTCTTCCTAATCTGAATATTATACTCGTCTATTAACCCTCTCAGACATATGACGCGATTTTGAGCCTATTAGGGATACTTTAAAGTCTTTGTTACCATCAGGGGTATTTAGAAACCTTTAGTTTAGTTACTTCAACCTCTGCAGTTGTCTTTGAGTTAGCTGTGGGCAGAAAACTAATTTTGGAGAGGTAATTATAAGAGCGAGAGACTATTTCTTATTGCTAATCTGGCAACCTCTGCGTCATATGAGTCTGAAGGGGTTAATAGCCAGAAACAGAGTAGATATGCGTCAGTCATCGTATCTTGAAACGGGGAGATCTCCACTTGAGGGATTTTTTTTTTCTTGACCCCTTTCTCCCTCATGTTTAGCCCCATTGCTTTTGATATTATAAAAAGTTTGCCCCATTAGTTTAGCGATTTTAAGAACTTTCACCCCATATTAAGACCTTTCGTGCCATTCAGGTGTCGATTTTATCCTGGCGAACGATAGCGAGCCTGTAATTTAAGAGGAACCGGCCTTTGGCCGGGAAATTTTTCTACCGAAAAATGTACAAATTTATCTTGAAAGGGGGGGGGGGTGACATTTTTAGATTGCTGGAGGAGTAGGAAACAAACTAAAAACCTCCCCTTAAATAGTCCATTCATTAAGACGAGATTAGAAGTTGTAAACCCTAGCCTGTCGTAACTCGGGTAGGGATGGAACAAACGGGCTGTAACTATTCACACCTGTTTATTTATTTTTACTCTTCCCAAATAGTCGAATAATCAGGTAGTTTGCTCAAGTCCTTTCAGAGTTATGAGAGGTTAAGGGGAGGTTCTTAGTTCGTTCCCTAGAATTCCATCAAGTTTAAAATTACACCCCCTAGACGCCCTTTCAAGATAATTTTTTACATTTTTCGGTAGAAAAATTTCCCGGCCAAAGGCCGGTTACTCTTAAATTACAGGCTCGCTATCGCTCGCCAGGATAAAATCGACACCTAAAAGGCACGAAAGTTCTTACAATTGACAGAAATGGGACAAAGGTTCTTAAAATCACCAAACTAATGGGGCGAACGTCTTAGAATATCAAAAGCAATGGGACTAAACATGATAGAAAGGGGTCCAGAAAAAAAATCTCTAGTGGAAATCTCCCCTTAAGGGGATAGTGTCTATTTTTTGGTGTTTCTATTAATCTATATATTTGCTTCCTCGCAAGGCCTCCATCAAACTTACAAAAACGCCCCCTAGATCCCATTTCAAGATAAATTTGTACATTTTTTCGGTAGGATAATGTTCCAGCGGAAGGCCGGTTCCTCCTAATATTACAGGTTCGCTATCGCTCTCCAGGAAAAAATAGACACCTAAAGGGCGCAAAAGGTCTTAACATTGACGAAATAAATGGGGGGAAAGTCGCCAAACTAATGGGCCGAACGTCTTAAAATCTGAAAACTAATGGGGCCAAATGTGAGGGAGAAGGGAGACCAGAATAACGAACCATACCCCCTTAAGTTTGATATTTCTAGACTCGCCAGAGAGTATGGAGTATACCGGTAATGAACAAAGCTAAATTATGTGAAGTTCTCCCTTTTTCGTGATATGGGTCATAGTAACCATCCAAAATCTTGCCAGTATCATTGTAATGATCCTTGTTTCTACCTATTGATCTTGGATGGCCTCATCGTGCAATTGAAAGCTTTTAAATAAGCTCTGTAAGCAACTGTGCCTCAATACAAGCCATCTATCACATGGTTAGAACACAATATCCGCATATGTGAATACGCTTATTGCCTATAGCATGTGTATAACAAATAAAACATCAATTACATTAATATCAATATTATTCATGGTTCCATCTAGGGCTACTTAACAGTTGGTTGGCCTTGTGACTGACTAAGAAAACAATAATATCAACAACTATTCTACCAAAATAAACAGGAAAGATATACAGATACAATGGAAAACAACAAATCAAATAGTTTTCAATGTACCTTCATAACAATTAACACATTTTAATGTAGGTCAAAACATATATTAAACAGCTATGGTTGCATATCGGGGATGGTGAAGACAAATTAACAAATAGAAAAATGGTTGTGACAAAGACAAAATCACTAGGTTAATATAAAACATCCATAAACATTAAATAGGATATCGTATTAAGTAATATAAAAATGCATCAACACCATCTATGACAAACATGATAGATGCAACATTCAATACCTAATTACAGTGGATAGTATTTCTCCTTTGGGAACCAGAATTAGCTTGAGTAGTTGGGGAAAAGAAAATAATTAGAACATGCAAATATATTCAAGAAATGAAAACACACATTCATTTGAATAAGTTACATAAAATGAGAAGTTATCAAAATAGAAGTGAACCGCAAAAACACTCAAACTTAAATGATGAATATAACAAATGTAGAGGACTTAGTTCTGTCGAAAAAAGGGGATAGTTAGAGACGAAAAGAAAAACAAGCCACCAGAACTACAATCAAACACAGAGCTCCAAAAACCACAACTCCACATAAGACCACCATGTTCCAAGATACATTGTGATGGTTGGATGACAAATTTAGAAAGGAATTAGGTTTATCCCGCAACGTTGGACAAGCACCACATGGAAGGGAAGATGAAACGCAAGACGGTGACAATTGACAGTGGTTTAGTATAGAGATATTTTTGTTTTGGGAGATAGGGGTGGCAGCAGTGGTGGTCTTAGGCATGTATTTGCTTTTGGAGACAAGGGTGGCAGTAGTGACGAACTTAGACATGTATTTGTTTTGAGAGATTGTGGTGGGGGTATTGATGGTTTTAGACATGTTTTTGTTTTGGGAGAATTGGGTGGCAGTAGTGGTGGCTTTAAGCATGTTTGTGTTTTTAAAAGTAGGGGTGGGGGTAATGGTAGTTTTGTTTTTGAAGATTGGGGTGACAATAGTGGTCGTGCCTCAGGCCTCCTCTACCGGCACCAGACTATACCACTTGCCCGTACCTTCGTTGTAAACATGCCCGGTCTCAGTGTCAAAGCTTAAGCCGGATGGAGTCGGAGGCTGAGCGGCGGCTGGCTTGGTGTTCGGTGCCTCTTTCTTGGTGAATTTGGTACCGTCCCTGACCCCGGAACGCCGTCCGAATGGTGTCGAGGGTTGGTACCGAGCTGTTGGGGTTGGATATTGAGGTCTCGAGGCAGAGTACTGAGGAGCTGAGGCCGAGAACTGAGTCTTGGGGGCCACTCTGACAGCCGGTGTGACTCTGTGTGGGGCGCGACTCCTGCTGGGGGGAGCGGCAGCATCGTCGGCGAAGAACGGCTCCTTGGCTACCTCCGGGGGCAGGTAGGGATCGAAATCAAGCAGAGAGGGGAAGACGGACGGACTCTCCTCCTTCTCACTGGGAGTGTCCTCGAGGTCATCGCTGGACATTTTGTACTCGAACGTCTGCTTCTCGTTATAGAAGTGGTATTTATTCTTGTCCAGACCCGTCGCCTTCTCCACCCCGGCTTTGTTGTTGTTGTTGTTGTGCTTCCTCCTGAGCCTGTAAGAGGGTGGGGGCTGGTAGGCTGTGCTCTCCCTACCCCTGGCCTGGTCTGTGGTGGTTGTGGTAGGGAGGGCTGTGGCTGTAGCAGTGGCTGTCTCAAAGGCTGCTGGGGCGTAGTCAGGCACTGGTTGGCTGTGGTATCCTCCATGGTCCTGTATAGCAACCATTTAGTGTGTATTCACACCCAAAAGTCATGTATTATCTCCAGCATTTCTACTCTCGCTCTCTGACTAGCTAAGGTTTCTCCGTTATCCTAAACATGAACGATTTAGGATACCGGTACATTCTAATTCAAAAGTCGCATCTTAACTCCATACTGTATTTGCAAGTTGGTTACCTTTCTGCTATATATATACAGCATAAAGCACATTAAGAAAGCTTATATATTTAGGATCTGTTCAGTTTTCAGGAGAATTATTATTTGTTTTTCTATAAAAATAGGAAAACAGTAAATGCTGTAAGGCTAGGTAAATTTGGGACCATCGAACAGGTCTATAATGCACCCATATTAACATACAATGCCACTCAAACAATACATGAACAAAAACTCACACACAACACACCACATCGACAGTCCAAATTTATCCTCCATCGGTGTTTATACTCGCGCTAATGATAACCGGCTTTTACAATACAATTCAATACAATTATGGAAACTTGCATTACAAAAAATAGCGTAGAATTAATTCACAAAATATACATAAACATGTCTTGTAGCGCACTAATATTAGAACAAAATAAATATCTGGATTGATTTTTTAAATAAACTATAACTCCCAAAATCTCAAACTACCCAAACAAAATGTAACTACTGCGTTGACTACAGTTTGAGTCTTGAGGGGAGGTTTATATTTATATCATTATTATTCTGTTATTATCGCCATCAAGCTTAAAAATAATACCCTGAAGACTCTCCTTCGAGATAAATGTGTACATTTTTCGGTAGAAAATTTGTCCCGGGAAAAGGCCGATTACTCCTAAATTGAAGGCTCGCTATCGCTTGCCAGGAAAAAAAATAGACACCTAAAATGGCACGAAAGGTCTTAAAATGGACAACAATGGAGCGAAAGGTATCAAAATTGCCTAAACAATGGGTTGAACGTTTCAAAATCTCAAAACTAATGGAGTTTAAACATGAGGGAGAAGGGGGTCCAGAAAATACACCTCCTTAAGAAAAAATATAGCCTACAGGGAATATCACACGAAAGCTTTTATCATCAACCACCTCCTATGGTCACTATTCTTATTTCACTATACATCTAGAATATTTTGACCAGGTATCTGAAATTATTGGCTTAGGATAGATTAAATTAGGCGACAGAATTATTTTAACCCATTTAGTACCGGTGACATCTTTTGTATTTTATTCTGGCAATTACTAGACAATTTTATTCAGCTTAGGAGGGATGTCTACCTAATAAAAGGTTACAGACTATCTTAAGGGGAGGTTTTTAGTGCGTTTCCTAGACTTCCATTAAGCTTGAAATTACATCCCCTTTCAAGATAAATTTGTACATTTTTCGGTAGAAAAATTTCCCGGCCAAAGGCCGGATCCTCTTAAATTACAGGCTCGCTCTCGCTCGCCAGGAAAAAATCGACACCTAAATGGCACGAAAGGTCTTAAGTGACATAAATGGGGTGAAAGTTCTTAAAATCGTCAAACTAATGGGGCGAACGTCTTAAAATCTCAAAAGCAATGGGGCTAAACATGAGGGAGAAGGAAGTTCGAAAAAAAATCCCTCAAGTGGAAACCTCCCCTTAATCCTTGTAGCTAACATACATCCTTCCTAAGCTTCATAGAATCGTCTAAATACTGTGTAGTTGAAATCAAATAAAGAAGACGTCGCTGTTAATAAAAGGGTTAAAAGTTGACCCGACAAGTTGCCAGATCAGTGTTGACATAGAAAGGGAGGAAGTGTTCGTGTGATACCGTACTAGTGTTATTGTCGGTTATATTTCAGCTGACGGTAAATTAAAATCTCTTGGCAACTGATTTATCGATACTAAATGGAGAACTATGAATCTATTATCTCTTTTCGTCGTAATAATGCCAACATTTTCATAATAACAATAAATTTCGCTAAAAACATTACGTAATTCATATTTTTTCACCAACCAACTTTACTTCTAAACTCAATTAATGAAATCAACAAATACATGTGGCAGTCCAAGGACTCGAACCTAGGATATTCACACCGAAATTCCGCGCATTTATGCATTACCCTATCACGACAGTTATAGCGGAGTAACCAAGATAGTAACTTAGCAATTTACCATCAGACGGATAAAAATAGACTATGGTTGCATACATGGGAGAGGGGGAGGGGCTGCTGACTCATTAGGAAGGCAAAGGGTTAACAAAATAAAAATAAAATCGAGAAACATTTCCCTAGAACTCAAGTCATTTTTGCTTCATTAAGTCGTTGGGAGTAAATTACGCTGTCCCCCGGAAACAGGTAATGCCGGCCGGGAAAGAAACAACATTTTACTTGTAGTTTTGTTTTCTGGGTTCTGCGGTAAAGGCGGATTTACACGAGCGAATATGTCAGCAACTTTGGGGGTAATTTATTCCGGGAGTACTTCCAGACTATTTAACACTGATAAACGTGACAAGACAAAGTAGATCATCTTTGGTGATCATTTCATTAAATAGTTGGTAGACCATAGTTTCCAAGAACATATTACAGGAAAAAGTCTTCTTGTAAAGGCCTAGTCACAAAAGTATCTTTGTATCATTGCTAGTCGAGAAGTTTCCAAATTCAAGCTTTAATAGATTTCAGCCAAATGTAATAATCATTGGTAGACCGCTAGTGGTATGGAAGAAAGTGGAAAAATAAATTGAAGAAACCTTCCACGTAGTGGATGGAACATTGTGGCTTAGGCAAAATACCTGTAGTCGTTACTACCACGGCCATCTTGTGTGGGTCTTTTCCAGGGGGAAGCAAGGCGTTGGGGATGATGATGATGATGTATTAATTTACTTTCATTCTAGGTGTAAAAGCTATATCGAAAAGACTCCAAAAAAGTTGCTGGGAATAAGCGATGGAAATTAACACGATAGAGAATACTTGAAACGGAGACTTTGTACCCATATGACGGTTTATAGAAGTGTATACAGTATTGTTATTACATGACAGTTTCCAATTTGGAGTTTTTTTTCTGATGATTGAAGAGGACTTCAAAAAGTGTTAGCACTGTCTTGTCGTTACAATAAATACATTACTCTGTAATGTGGTCGTAATGTGGTCGTAATGCAGCCACTGCCAAGATGAAGTTGTCGAGGAAGTCTTCTGCCACCCGATGTCTCTGTTCACCTAGCAGTATATAGGAACCTGGAGTTACCGGATATTTGTGACATCCAAACTGAGATAATAAACTGTGACCATGTTTTCGGAGTGTTAGTGAAATTTTATGGCTGAACTTGAGCTTAACAAAAGACCAGAGATTATTGATTACTTTGCCATTATGAAAATGTGTTCAACGTACCACAAAACGTTAGACGAAAAAAATCGGGTTGTTTCCTGCATTGTCTTCTCTGCCAATGTACCCACCTATCATGGTAGATCAGCCACATTATTTACTGATATTAAGTTGCCGGAATAAACGTTGTGTGAATTTTGCTTGAAGTGGGGGGGGGGGGCTGGCGGTCGCTAATTCCAGCACCATGGACAAAGAACCCAGACCAGTGACTACGTGACCAGACTATTGTTGTACACACAGACACACGCACACACACGCACACACTCTCTCACTCTCACTCTCTCTCTTACATATACGGTGCATTTAGGGTTATTTGTTTTATATATACAGTATATATATTTTTGTATTTTTTTTTTTTAACTTTGATGGAGGTCTAGCGAGGAAACTAAAAACAAATACAAAATAAATATATTAATATAGCCCCAAATAAACCCTTCCCCCTTAACTATAAGATCCCAGCAGAACACTACCCCAAGTGCTTCACTAACTATAAGTGCGCTTAGGTGGGATTAATACACCAACACCCATGGCCTAACTCTTGGGCTTCTTATAATTAATACGGCCTCATTCTACATTGTTATTGACGGTTGCAGCCCGGTTTCTCCCAAACTCCAGGGTCATTATAGCTTTCCAGGCAAAAATCAACATCTGAATGGGGGCGAAACGTCTTATAACCGCCAAGAAAATTATCTTAATGTCATATAGTCAAATAAACAACTGGGGCGAAATGTGTTATAATGGTCCAACTTGTGAACTACTTACCAGAGGAGGCCAGAACACTACTCCAAGTCCTTCATCAACTTTAAGGGGACATGGGTTGTTTTTCTGGTCACCCTTCTTCCTCATGCTTAGCCCCAATAGTTTTCAGATGTTATGACGTTCGGCCCATTAGTTTGGCGATTTTAATACCTTTTGCCCCATTTCGTTGTCAATTTTGAGACCTTTCGTGCCATTTAGGTGTCAATTTTTTTCCTGGCGAGCGATAGCGAGCCTGTAATCTTAAGAGTAATCGGCCTTCGGCCGGAACATTTTTCTACCGAAAAATTTACAAATTAATCTAGAAGGGGGATCTGATGGATGTTGTTTTAAGTTTGATGGAGGTCTAGAGAGGAAACTAAACAACAAATTATAAATAAATTAAAAAATCTACCAAAAAGTGAACCATCTCTCCTTAACTGCGTTTAGGTAAATTAATAATGCCACACTGGCCTAACTCTTGGGCCACTTAGAGGATGTAAACACATCCTCGTAGCGAGGTGGGCTTATTATAATATTGGTTTAACCTGACGGAAAAGTTATTCCCTTAGCTGCTGACTTCTCGATACTGAATGAAAAAATACCAAACTACTATGTATATTTTTAAACAATAGCTTGAAAAGCCGACAAATTTGTCAAGAAACACTGTGTCTATGCCACAATGTTGCATATCTCTCATTCTTCTACCGCTATTACAATAATCAGTGTTCTTCAGAGCTTTCTCAGTGTACTGTATACCTCCTCCCTTAAGGAGAGTAGATGGCAACCGCCTTTAACACTTTCCCATCCCTATTCTGTCCAACTCTCTAACCCAAGAGCGAACCGATATTTCAAGTCTTTCTTCTACTTAACAAGTAAACTCTGGAAATATCTCCCTCAATCTATTTGTCCCACATTCTATGGCTTAAACTGTTTCAAAGCTCCGTGTATCCAGACTTTGACCCTAACGTACTTTGATTTTCGCTCTCTATCATTCTTTCAATTGTGTGTGTGTGTGGGAGGGGGGGGGGGGTGCACTTATTACAGTCTGTAACAAGTGTCCCTCCCCTTAGGTATCATTTGTTCTCCTGGCGAGCAAAAGCGAGCCTGCAATTTAGGAGGAGTCGACCGGGGAATTTCTCTATCGAAAAATGCACAAATTTATCTCGAAAAGGGGGTCTTGGGGGTAATTTTTATAGCTTGATGTGGGTCTAAGGAGGAGACTAAAAAAATAAAAAATAAAAGAAAGAAAGAAAACTTAATACTAAATAAATATACATAAGTCTCTCCTTAATGTGTTGGAATGTCTTCGAGGAATAATAGCACTTGGATAATGATGACTAACTTGCGCCATCCGTAAGTACCTGGTGTTCCCAGAAAAAAATTCCCCATCATTATCGTTGGTCATTATTATAGTCTTGTCCACCTTCTAGCCAGTCAGTATGATATGCGAGGTGATGTAATTGTGATGAGAAGTACTGGCACATTATTACAGCACTTATCAATGCCATTACAACCACTATAGTTTTTTTTTTTTTTTTGTTTTTTTTAATATGGCGAGAAATTGACTTGTTCCCATCTGTATTACTCCGCTATTACAAAGTTGTTCTAGCCAAATATGTGGTTAAATGTGACAACTTAGCAATAATATGACAGATACATACCAGCTTCATTTGGTTTTCATTAATTATCAAGTAACCAGCAACCAATGGAGTAAACCTTTCGCCAGGTAAAAAAAAAAAAAATTATAGCGTATTATATTGACTGACTAGGAATATTGCAAAACTACAGTAATTACCACCGACAATGATGGAGTCTGTTTAGTAATATGACCTAGTCTCCTTACTCCAGCCAGATGAAGGTGAAAATACTTGGACAATAGAAGGAGTTACAGTGCACTTTTAACTCCAAGAGAAAACCATGCATCGCATTCTTTAATTATTTGATTGAGAATTGTCTGCCGCTTCAATAGCATAAGTCATTAGCGGCGAATGGACAACTCCAAAACAGACATGGTCAAGCAAAACCGGGAAAACCTTAAAACATCCAGTCGCTACAACAAAACAGGAGTCCACCAATAAAAGATAAAGCTGTCACAGGACAAAATATAAAAACAAGACAAAACTATCCATATACAAAAGTTAAAAACGTACACAAATTATAAAAAATTCAACCATATAAAATACATTTCAAGTAAATAAAAATAAAAATAAATAAAAATATATACGGTATGTAAATATAAAATATAATAGAGAAAGATAAAAATATAATGAAATGGATGATCTGTGTGTGTACTTACGTCGTGGTCGTCATAGTGGTCGCCTCCGCCATGGTGGTCATCATGGTAGTCCCCTCCTCCCCCGTGGTGGTCGTCTCCGTGGTGGTCGTCCCCGTGGTGGTCGTCCCCGTGGTGGTCGTCCTGGATGGGTGGGTGGAAGGGAGAGGTACAGTCAGTCAGTTACAGTCAAGAATCGCGACACACCTCTATAATGGCAATTATAGTTATATCTCTAGTTAGACGTGAAAATAAACCCTTAACACACATAAACTCAGCCTTTATGTTCCAGGTTAGTTCAGGAGTAATTTTGTATAAAACCAATAGAGGACAACTATAATTTGAAGCTATGAAGAAGGGAGAGGGGGTCGAGTGCCAGTTGGACTAGATAATGGTCCGTCAGGCACCTGGCCCGGGGAGCCGGTGTATATTGTGAAGGGTCATGCCTGGAAGTAAGGTGGGCAGTCATTGTCGTGTGGTTCTGCTGCGTGTCTGCCTGCTGAGACCAGAACCTCTCCAGGAGGTCTGGGACCAGGAGAAAGTTGTAAAGTTAGAGGGTTAACTGAGATAGTTGTCAACCCATATAATCCTAGAGATCCTTCTTAAACTGGCTAAAATCGCATAATGGTAACAAAAATATAGTGTGGAATAACTGTATAGGTACTCATAAAGGTACTCATAAAGGTACTCATAAGGGTCATTGTAAGACATCTGCAAGACCTCTCCAATAACTGTATAGGTACTCATAAGGGTCATTGTAAGACATCTGCAAGACCTCTCCAATGTAGGAGTCGAGCGTTCTCATAACATGGCACGGGCTCCATGACACGAAGTTGAAAATGTTCTGTTTCAGGTGGAGTATTGACAGGTTCCATAAGGATGAAGCCCAAGGTGGAACATAATGCTCTAATCTTAGTTACAGTGTCCATAAATAAATTATGGTTATATTTGTAATGTATGTTTCTTATTTTGGTATAGTGCATCAAAAATTACATATTGTGATTGTGCACTGCAACAAGATTGAACCAATAGTTCATATATTATCTCTTTTATGATCATTAACCTTAAATGTATGATTTAAAATAGTTTACATACTACAATAATGTCTTGAAATTGTATATGTTTGTGGAGTTCCACATGCAAAAAGGCTTCTAAAATCAACAACATCAAAATTAGTTTACATTTTACTTTGATCAGCAGTTTGAAAAGGCCAGAGGTTGAGATGTCATTAAACCAGGGTAAAAGGTGCAACAAATACTAAAGTTTGGACCTACATGGTACTTGGGGGCGTGGTTGTAGTCCCAGTAGTGTTCTCCGTGCCCGCCCTTGGAGTCCTCCCACCTGACCTGTTGGAGCACAAGGGGTTAAAATAATGGATTGTGGGGAGGGGAGGGGTCCATGCCATTTATTGACTTATTTGATTATATAGAAGTAACTGCCTTAATTCTGTTGTACTCATTTGTGCTGTACCTTGGTCTTGAAGTTGTGGTGAGGTCCGCCCTTCTCGTAGCGTTCGATGGTGTGGTGGTCGTTGCCGCGCTTGAACCCAAACTCGTACTCTTTCTCGGCCGGCTGGTGGGCGTACCTGACAACATAACATAGCATGCTCATATATACTGTACATACAATCTAATAAAAACTGTTAACTCTTTGTTAGCGTCAATACAATTCCAGTCATAAATGTAATCGTTCAAATAAATTTCCAAGATAAGAGACGACCTTGAAAATTTACCACGAGAGGAACACGTCAGCAGAGGACACGCTCAAAATACATAAGAAATATCAATAATTTGTTATTATTTAAAATATAATTATATATACATAAAATAATACACTAATATAACTGAATACATAACAGACATGCATGCACATATCAGAATTAGTCACCCAAAGGAGGCACTGTCAAAAGTTGAAAGAGAGCTGTGAATCAGCAAATGTAGGTATGTATTCTTGACTTCCCAAACTTGACTACTTCCTTTAACGTGACGATAGTGCGTTGTTATATGTGCGATTAGTTTGCTTGGGAAACAGATTAACTTGCTCATGTAGTAATGTACACCCTATGTGGTGGATTGTGTTCTTTTATTTAATAATTTTCATTTTAGTAAGCGTTGTTTCCACATAGCGATTTTGATAATTTAATTTGACTTTATATTGTCCTTGTCCCAATTTTGGTTTGTTTAGTTTGCAAGTTTTACATTTTAATCTTATTCATTTCAATCTCAAAACCAAATGGTCTCCGATTGACACCGTGCCCGCTATGCCCCAATGAACTGAACTGGAATATTACAGACTAACAAAACCAAGTACTAAGGTCTCACATGAAGAACTTTCCTCCTCCCCCGCCGTGCCCCCCGCCTCCTCCCCCGTGACTCGCCGCGGCCACACTGAGGTCCACGGCTGCTAGTTTGGACGTCTCGGCTCCTGTGGGATATACAAAGGCGTACACTTGTGAACAGGAATTACTCGACAATTTGAAAAAAATTGGAAGTTCAATTAATATAAACTGTAAAATATTTTGCTAAAATACTTGAACCACAAATATTAAATTACTGAGATTCACTAGTTCATGTTCAATCTTATTTTTATTTTTAGAAGTATTCCTGACCTCGATTGTACAGTTGGCTCAACAAATAAAAAAAACTGCATTGGTAATTAGTACATTATTTAGTGAACATTTCAGACACGTTAATGTAGTATCTAAAATATTCCCTTGCCAAACATGCACCTAGTCAGTGTTTTACCTCAATCAATATTCACTGTCTCAAGTTTATTATTCAATACAAGCGATTGAAATTTTACCCAACACTATACACAAATTTATCACCAAACTGCATTTATATCTTCAAAGTGGCTGTTGTTTCGGTCTGTATGTCTATGATCATATGCTAATAAATATATACCTGTACAGTATATATATCAACACAAGCAAACAAAACAACAATATAAACATTGGATGGGGTAGGCCTACAGAAATAAAAACGCCCCATCGCCCCTTACTGCCGTAGAGTGTACAAAATTACCCACCTAGCTGGTCCTGTGGTAGAGTCCCCTTGTTCTGGGCCGACACCACACCTGCGGCACAAAGCACCATCATCATCACCACCACATACTGCAAAGAAGACAATATATAACATTACATGATCAAAATGGTACCATGTTTACGTTAATAGTCAGGTCAAAAAGGTTATCAGTGCCTAAAGACTAAAAAATGCCTGTTATTCTTTGGGTAAGAAATATCATTAGGCTGAATAACACCGTCTACGGAAATTAAAATATTTTGTATTTGTCTGAATGAGGTAAAAGTGAACACAAAAATAATGACCAGCTTGGTAACATGTACTGTATGTATACATTAATTCAATACAATGCACTAATTCAATACAAATATAAAGATACAAATAAAATGTAGTCCATGGAGTAAAACAAATATTGGTAATTGACCACTTGCGAGTTTCAGGCTATAAGGAAGTTGGAGCCGAGAACATCGATATTAAACAGAAACACCATAATAATAATGTAAGTTTCTGATGGATAAATGGTATGTTGAATTGAGTTTTATGGATTTATAAATGTACTACGATCGTAGTTTACCTGCTAATTCTGTTAAATCTCGTTGTCTACAACTCCAACTTCCTTATAGAACGAAACTCGCAAGTCGGCAATTGCTTCACTCTTCCAGTATACGATGCAGTCATTTAAGCTTTACTTTGACTGGCACTAGAAGACTTTATTCAGCTTACGAAGCAACTCTATGAATTAAAAGGGTATAAACTATCTCGATTAAGTATTCGACTCCAACAGAGCCTTCCAAAAAAATCCCCTTCATTAACCCCCAGTCTAGTGTCATTACCACAAAAGGTCCTAGAAATGTTGACTATGGAAACTTGACGATAAGAACCCTCGAATTATGTAACCTTTCGCTCCCCGTGTGCTACCTGTAACCTCCCCAACTCCCTCCAAGGTCCTACTGTAACAATACACCTATACTCTCACCTGAGCTGTGTGGGTTATCATGTCTGTGGCTGAGTGTTGAATGATGCACACACATTGTAGGCACCACTCTTTATACTGCCTCTACCTCCCCTCCCCTCCCCCCCCCCCCCCCCCTCTCTCTCTCTCTCTATCTATCTATCTATCTACCTGTCTCTCTCTCTCTCGGGTGACACATTTTTCCCAACCTCATCCGATAGGCCTCCTTAGTCACACTTGCACAGCCAACATACAAACGCACACATAATAAAAATTACAGCAAACATACACACTTACTCACAGACAGATAGTGAGATACATACACACAAAACAAGTACACACACACACACACACATTGCCACAAACATACACTAACTTACTACAGGCGACGCTTTTCCCAGCCTGATCCGAAACACACTCTTAGTCACACACGACCCCACTGTGACCAAGAACTAGAGAGCGTGTATACTGATACTCCTTAGGTCTTTGGGCGCACATACAGACACACATATACACACGGACACTCACACACACACACGGACACATTCACTCACTCACTCACACATACACACACACACACACACACACACACATACTGACACTCACAAACACACACGGACACTCACAAACTCATTCACTCTCACACATACTGACACTCACAAACACACACACTGACACTCACAAACACATTCACTCACACACATACAGACACTCACAAACACACACTGACACTCACAAACACATTCACTCTCACACATACACACATACTGACACTCACATACACAAACTAGTTTGTCCTTCAACATTTTTATTTAACGAAAACGTATTGTAAACCCTGCCTTAAAACTTCATACGCACTCTGAGTAATTTATGTAGATGCATTGCATTGTAATAACATCATATTTACTCTGTAAATAAACCTTATACACCGAAGTCCATGTATCTGTTCTAGTCCAAGTCTCCCAGCATATTTAAGGCCCACACGTTCATACGGATAAGTTTATGGGACTGAAAATATATATGGTGTCCTTATTACAGAATGGACATAGATTCATTGGAGAGAGTACAACGTAGAATGACAAAAATGATCCATAATATTAGAAATCTTCCGTATGAAGAAAGGTTGAAGAAATTAGGCTTACATTCGTTAGAGAGACGCAGAGTTAGAAGTGACATGAAGTGACACGAGGTATTCAAGTGGGTTAATGGAATTAATAAAGGAGACATGAAAAATGTACTAAAGCTCAGTGATAGCGAAATAACTCTTACAAATGGTTTCAAATTAGATCAATTTCGTTTCAGAAAAGATATAGGCAAATATTGGTTTGGTAACAGAGTTGTAGATGGGTGGAATAGGCTACCAAGTGATATAGTGGGATCAAGAACGTTAGGGAGCTTTAAGATAAAATTAGATAGTCATATGGACGAGATGAGTTGGGTGTGAGGGGGATCTACCAGGTGTGGGCCAATCGGCGCTCAGCAGACCCGGTAATCTTGTGTTAATCGACCGTTTTGGTGGGGTCAGTACTCAAGGTATTAGTGAGATGGGTCTATAATTGGGGTTGGGTGTGACAGGGATCTGCCTTGTATGGGCCGATCGGCTTTTTGCAGACTCCCATTTTCTTATGTTCTTTATGTTGGTATTTTAATTGTATTCACCGCCTTCCTATCATCAATTGGCCTTTCAGTTCCAGGTCAACTATTTGCATAATGACATTCTATATCATATTTTGATCATCATTAGACGATGTTAAGTAGTCAAATAAAAATAACTTAATCACGGACTAAAAGTGGTTAAACGTTTCTTAATAAACCCTCATAACTCCCCCAAGTTCTTGCTGAGCTGAATACAATTGTCTAATGATAACCAGATCATAACCAAACTGAAGCGTTCACATTGGGTGGGTTAAATAAATCTATAATCCACCATTAATCCCACCAAAACCCAATATATTTTCCTCGCCGTCCTCTCATCAGTTCCCCGTTAACTGTTTTCACCCTCCTTACCAATCCATCTAAACCTCTCACCCTTTTTACTTCCTTCCTCTTTCTTACTTCCGCCTCCCACGCCTACTCCTCCTTCGTCTCTATTTCTCTACTTCATTTTCGTCCCCCCCCCCTCTCTCTTTCTCTCTCAAAAGTGACAGTCAAGTCAAGGGACGTTGGTGTCAAAATGCCTGGACACACGAACTTTAAAGCAGTTTAAGTCACGGGATGAAAGAAAGATTGATTGAGAGCGAGAGTTTCAGAGTTCACTTGTTGAGTAGAAGAAAGACTGAGAACATTTAATCAAAGTTAATCAAAATAGAACCAAAACAACGCCATCATATAAATTTACCACCAAAACCCGCCCATTATCTTGACTTTCCTATCATCAGTTGGCCACTTAGTTCCCTGTTAAGAGGGGTCACCGGCTTTTTTTTATCTTTCTCTCCTTTTCTCTTTCCCCGGCTTGTATCCATTCGACCCCATTCAGCCAACTGTTTTAAGACTTTTATCCCCATCCAGGTGTCGATTTTTTCCTGGCGAGCGATAGCGAACCATCATTGTATAGAGAAATCCGGCTTCGCCGGAGACATTTTTCTATCGAAAAATTTACAAATTTAGCTTGCTGTCAAAACAAAAAAATATATATATGCTGGCTCGCTACCGCTCGCCAGGAAAATATTGACACCTGGATGGGGGTAAACGTCTTAAAACAGTAGGCTGAATGGGGCCGAATGGATACAAGCCAAAGAGAGAGGGAGTGAAAGAGAAAAAAAAGGCGTGGTGGGCTCCCTTAACTGTTTTCACCCTCCTTACCAATCCATCTAAACCTCTCACCCTTTTTACTTCCTTCTTCCTCACTTCCGCCTTCTTCGTATTTCTGTATCTCTCTAGCTGACTCCCTTGTTTGCATTATACGTAGCCTATCAACTAATGCCGTTATAATATGGTTGCTATATCAATTAGGCTAGGTATATTTATATATTTATTAAGGGGTTAAGGCGGGTTAAGAATATGAGACAGAATTTCGCACACATTTCATTCTGTCTTGCCCTGTACAATTTAATTTTCTTTTTAATTTAAAATCTTCTTTCAATGAACTGAAAAATCTTGTGAGACAGTACCACTCTCTCTCTCTCTCCCTCCGTCCCCCTCTCCTTCTCATTTGGAACGTATTTTCCTCCTATGCTCCGCCTCCCTCCCTCCCTCCCTCCCTCCTCCTCACCCACCCACCCACCCACCCTCCCTACCTCCCTCCCCTCCTCCTCCTCCCCAGGTCAGTTTCGCGTCATTACTCTAGTGTTTTGCTTTCCCTTCCGACTTCACGCGCGCTTTTTGCTGTCTGGCTGTCACCGGGCCCTGGACAGCCTGCAGAGGGGAGGGGAGAGAAGGGGGAAGGAGGGAAGAGGAGGAAAATGGGAAGGGGTGAAAAGGGGGAAGCGAGGGAAAGGTGGTAAAAGAATATAGAGCGAGAAGGCGACTGTGAAGCAAATTATACCACATTGAGATAAAGTGACAAATCGACGACAACAGTGATACTCAATGAAAGTGACAGAATGTAACACTGAAACAATTAAACAACTGAATATAATACGGATTTATAGCGACTAAGTGACAGAGCATAAGGGTTTGTTCACACCAAGGCCGCAACCACATATGCCGCACAATGTCTGCCTTGAAATGTCATTGAATTGACACAATCATATCTGTATTCTCTTGATATTCCCCATACAGTTACACTCTTCTTACTAAACTACCTTGCTTAAGGGGGGTGACTTGCTTTTTTTATTTCTGTCCTTTTCTCACTTTCTCTGGCTTGTATCCATTCGGCCAACTATTTTAAGACTTTTATCCCCATCTAGGTGTCGATTTCTTCCTGGCGAGCGATAGCGTGCCAGCATTATATGAAGAAATCCGGCTTTGCCGGAGAAATTTTTCTATCGAAAAATTTACAAATTTAGCCTGCTGTCTAACAAAAATAATAAATATGCTGGCTCGCTACCGCTCACCAGTAAGAAATTGACACCTGGATGGGGATAAACGTCTTAAAACAGTAGGCTGAATGGGGCCAAATGGATACAAGCCAGAGAAAGATAGAAAAGGACAGAACAAAAACAGGTCACCCCCCTTAATGTTTCTAATAGTCTTGTTTCTTTAATTTGGCTTGTTTTCTGGTATAGATGTGGCACAAAACAAGCCAAGTACAAAAAAAACTAGAAAAGATAAATAAACAAGATAGTTACCGTTGTTTACTAAAAATAAACAAGATAGTTACCGTAGTTTACTAAAAATAAACAAGATAGTTACCGTGGTTTACTAAAAAGAAAACAAGAAAAGATAAATAAACAAGATAGTTACCGTTGTTTACTAAAAATAAACAAGATAGTTACCGTTGTTTACTAAAAATAAACAAGATAGTTACCGTGGTTTACTAAAAAGAAAACAAGAAAAGATAAATAAACAAGATAGTTACCGTAGTTTACTAAAAATAAACAAGATAGTTACCGTTGTTTACTAAAAATAAACAAGATAGTTACCGTTGTTTACTAAAAATAAACAAGATAGTTACCGTTGTTAATAAAAATAAACAAGATAGTTACCGTTGTTTACTAAAAAATAAACAAGATAGTTACCGTTGTTAATAAAAATAAACAAGATAGTTACCGTTGTTTACTAAAAATAAACAAGATAGTTACCGTTGTTTACTAAAAATAAACAAGATAGTTACCGTGACGTGCCGTTTTGCCCAAAATCAAAACGGCATACCCAACTCTGCGATGGGTTACCATCATCACTACTAATACCATCATCAATCACAATCAACATAATCACTACTACTGCCATCATCACTACAACTGCCACAATCATCACAAGTACTGTCATGATCATCATCACTACTACAATTACAATTATCACTACTACTCTCACCATAATCACTGTCCATTGTCACTAGCATATTAATCACTACTATCATCATTGATACTACAACTATCAACCATCATTACTAATATCATCACCACCATCTTACAATCATCATTACTACTGTTAACATCACTACTACTATAACCATCATCATTACTACTGTCACAAATATTACCATAATTTATTCTGTCACCATAATAACTACTACTGCCATCATCACCATTACTATGAACTTCATCACCACAACTATCATCATCACTACAAATTTGACGATCCTCACTACTACTCACACCATCGTCACTAGTCATTATTATCACTACAACTATCATCATTACTTGTTACCATCATCACTACAATTATGACCATCATTACTACTACTGTCACCATCATATCTACTACTGTCATCATCATCAATACAACTACAACCATCATCACTACAATTATCACCATTATCACTACTATCACCATAAATCCAAATAATACTACCATCACTTCTAATGCCAACTAAACTAACTTAACCTAGCAAATACGTAGCGAGATGTTTTCGCTCCCAGAACGCCATCATTGCTGGGGGGGGGGGGGGGTCCGGGAAGGGGGGCAAAACCATATTTTAGACCTAAAATCATAACTATGGCATAAATTCAAAAAATATTTTTTGACTGACATTTGCATTCACGCAACAAATGTTAATGTGAAATTTGGTGAAAATCTATCCAACGGTCTAGGAGGAGTTCCGAGACAGACGGACGCCGCCGACGACGACAGACATTTTTTTCGTGTGGTACCCACTATAAGGGGGGGGGGGGGGGGGGGGGGGACGATACCACACTCTGCTTACGCAGAGTTGATAAACAAGATAGATACCATTGTTTACTAAAAAGAGCGTAACTGTGTGGTGCATATAAAGAAAATACAGGTACAATTGTGTCAAGCAATTATATTTCACTTCAAGACAGACATTATGCGCCATATTATGTCTGGTTGTGGCCTTGGTGTGGACATACCTTGAGGGAGCCCACCTCTCTGTTTTCTCTCTCTCTTTGGCTTGTATCCATTCAGCCCACTGTTTTAAGACGTTTACCCCCATCCAGGTGTCAATATTTTCCTGGCGAGCGGTAGCGAGCCAGCATATATATATTTTTGTTTAAAGCAAGCTAAATTTGTACATTTTTTAATAGAAAAATTTATCCGGTGAAGCCGGAATTCTCCATACAATGCTGGCTCGCTATCGCTCGCTAGGAAAAAATAGACACCTGGATGTGGATAAGTCTTAAAACAGTTGGCTGAATGGGGCCGAATGGATAAAAGCCAGGGAAAGAGAGAAAAGGAGCAATATCGGACATTTGCAGACACTATCAGACAACCATCACTTCTTCCTCTGACAAAGCTAAACTCTTCGCTCAAACTTTTGCTAGAAACTCCACCTTGGATGATTCCGATGTTATTCCTCCCTCTCCACCCTCCTCTCTCTTACTTATGCCTAATATCCTAATCTCTTCTAAAGATGTACTTTCTACCCTCTCTGGGCTTAACACTAATAAGGTGTACGGTCCGGACGGTATTCCTCCTGTTGTTCTCAAAAACTGTGCTTCCGTGCGGACTCCCTGCCTAGGCAAACTCGTCTCTGTCTATCCTCTAACGTCTTCCCTTCATGCTGGAAGTTTGCTCACATTCAACCTGTTCCAAAGAAGGGTGACCGCTTTAAACCCTCCAACTATCGTCCAATTGATCTCATCTCTCGTCTTTCTAAAGTTTTTGAAACTATTCTTGCTTCCAAATTTCTTAAGCATTTCTCTTCTCATAATCTGCTCTCAAATCGCCAGTATGGCTTCCTTAAGGGTTGCTCTACTGGTGATCTTCTTTCATATCTTACTAACTCTTGGTCATCCTCCTTTCAGGACTTCGGGGAGACTTTTTCTATTGCACTAGACATATCGAAAGCTTTCGATAGAGTCTGGCACAAATCTTTAATTTCTAAACTACCCTCCTTCGGTTTCTATCCCTCCATCTGTGCCTTTGTCTCTAATTTCCTTTCCGGCCGTTCCATAGCCATGGTTGTGGACGGCCATTGTTCACTTCCTCACCGTATAAACTCTGGTGTTCCTCAGGGCTCTGTCCTATCTCCTATTCTCTTTCTAATTTTTATAAATTATCTCCTTACCCCGGGGAGACTCTTAAGAGTTCCCCCGGCGGACTGCGGGAAGACTCTTTAAGAGTAAGGGAAAAAAAATCCATTTAAAACACCAAAAAAAGAAAACAAAAATTGTTTTGCCCCTGGGCCATGCCAAATATCACTCCTCCACCTCCCCTCCTTCAGTTATCACCTATTTTCCCTGTTATTCCCTGGTTTATTTTCGTGCTAACATTAGCGAGTTGGTAGCAGGGCGTGTCATCACTGTTACCAAGCGTGGGAAAGAGCGAGAGAGAGACTATTGCGGAACAGTGTCTCTCCAGACAAGGGGAGGGGTGGAGGGCAGGGAGGTTGCCTCAGCCATACATTATGTAACTCCCGGCCTGTATCGCCGATTTTGACCATCCAAACACTGTTTCCACTTGTTTTATTGTTGGAACAGGTTAATACCTTTATAATCAACCTATAATAGGCGCATATGGATAAGTATTAATGCTATTTATGGTAAAATAACGATGTTAGTGATGGGAACAGCTCAAATACGTCAGCACAGGAGTGTGGTGTCTCATACCCCCCATGTGCACTTCTTAGGTTAACTGTACCTTAATTCCCATCCATTCATACGCAGACGACTCAACCATACACTACTCCATTAGTTTTTCAGAACGCCCCAGCCAGCAATCCCTTAACGACAAACTTAATGAAGCCATAGAACTCTTAAATTCTGATCTAAATACTATCTCCAATTGGGGCAGAGAAAACCTAGTTACCTTTAATGCTTCCAAAACCCAATTTCTCCATCTATCTACTCGTCAGGATCTCCCAGCGGACTATCCCTTATTCTTCAACAATACAAAAATCAACCCTTCATCTTCTCTCAATATTCTTGGTGTCTCTTTTTCTTCTGCTCTCATTTGGAAGGACCATATTACCAGTCTTGCTAAGGCAGCCTCCCAGAAGCTGGGTGTGCTCAACCACCTTAGGGGGTTCTTTTCCCCAGCACAGCTTCTTGCTCTGTACAGGGGCATAGTGCGTCCTTGTATTGAGTATTGTTCACATGTGTGGAGGTTCCTCTCACACCGCTCTCCTAGACAAAGTTGAAAGGAAGGCCTTTCGTATCATTAACTCCCATCCACTCCCCAACTCTCTGCAATCTCTCTCTCCGCCGCAATGTTGCATCTCTCGCTATTCTATCGCTACTATAATAATCAGTGTTCCTCAGATCTTTTCCCAGTGCATACCACCTTTACATAGGGCACATGGTACCCGTCTTGCAACTCAATCCCACCCCTACTCTGTGCAACTCTCTAACCCAAGAGTGAAACGTTACTCTTAAACTTTCTTCTACTCAACAGCTGAGCTCTGGAACTCTCTCCCAGAATCAGTCTTTCCCTCTTCCTATGACTTAAATTGCTTCAAACTCTGTGTCCAGGCATTTTGGCTCGATCGTCCATTGATTTTGGCCGTCACTCTTTCAACTATGGGGGAGGCACTCGTTATAGGCAATTCTGCCTTTTGCCTTCCTCAATCAAATATAAAAAAAAAAAAAAATAAATAAATAATCTCGTCATAGCATACAACATTGATCCGACGTCTCCTTGTTTTCGGAGGTGTGGTGTCGCAAAGACAGGCTTTGTTTACATGCGTCGGACGCACGGCTTTCAAACCAAGCTAAATAGGCTTTCAAGCTTACGGATTTTAAAATGACACCCGGGCTCCTGGCCATCTGCCGCGGTGTCATTTTAAAATGACACCCGGGCAGGAAGGGTCAAGCCCCGAACAATGGCACACCAAAGTCTTCGCTGGGGTAGATCGCCTGTGATGGTCTTGTTTAAATTAGGTGGCTATGTCCCAGGCCAGAAGGGCCTGGTGATAGCTGCTCTGGTGGCTGCGAATGCGAGGTGGGGTCAATTGCGAGCTGGAAGGGCACGGGCGGTTTGCTCTTATACCCTTCTAGTTTGGCTTGAGAGATGGCTGCAACTCTGGCAATCTCTCTTGGTTTGATTTGTTCCATATGCATCTTGTAGACTTATTACTACAATATAATTATATACTGTATATTAATCTATACCAACTTTTCTTTGTGAAAGGGCAGTCTTCTTAGCTCTCTGATCCACTTGGTCCAAATTGCATTGTCTCCATGTCTCACCTATTATTCTGGGATATACAGACTACTGCCTTGTGCTATAGATGAATCCTCTACTCATTCTCCTAGGAAGTTTTGCCCTTCTTGGAATTTTAGTTTCTAAAATACTCTCCCTACATATGTTAAGTCAGTAAAAATAGGTTATCCTAAACTAAAACAAGATGCGAAAATATACTGACCCGGCGAAGTGGGATATCTCTATTGGTCTAACTGGTAAGGTGTCGCCTCGTAACCCAAGGGTCCCTGGTTCGATTCCCGCCCTGGGTATATTTTCGGGAGGCTATTTTCGCATCAAAGTTTAGGTGTGTACATAACCCCTCTTTCGGGCATGGTGTAAAATCCAATTCCTGCACATCCACCACACCAACTCCTCATTAACCCTTTCTCTGCGGCCGACGTAATACGTCGTATGTAATAATAAAAAAATAAAAGCCTACACTGCGGCCATACATATACAAACAAATTTATAGACCAAGTACTCCACACAGAGTGCGATTCCGACCTCATTTCCTAATGGCGGCCGACGTACATATAGGTTCTGGTAGTACCGGCCAAGTTGGTTGCATCAACAGCTACAGATATGATGCCTTACATCGAGCAGAATTAACAGGAAAATAGCCGCCTAGGCATATTCTTCTCTGAAAAAGTTAATCGATCATTCCACCACATTTCCATCCTCTTATACAGTACATCACCCAACAGTTCTTGAAACCTTCCCTTTAGCATATACAGTACCGTATTTTTCAAGGTTTACTTTCCAATCTTTAAGTACTGTATACCCTCTTTAAATTCTCCTACATTTATTAGTTTAATTATTTCCTCAATATCTCTACTAAACCATGCATTAACATTTTTCACATGCTGTACCTTACCACCCTTCATTGATTTGTATATTTCCAACTACTGTACCAGGTCCTAAATGACCAAGAGCAGTTGGTTCGACAGCCCACCCGTATCCCGGACCACTTCGGAGATCGGCCCCAACATTCTTTACTTGTTTCAAACTTCTAACCCTTCCGTTTATGCGATCTCTTTTTCTCTCCTTTGGGCTCCAACCAGAAGATTACTTCTGTCACCTGTCCTATCTCTCCAGTACAGCCACCCGATCCTCCCAGCCGGCAGCGCTGACGACTGGGAGTATCTTCGGCAGTAGTTCTTTGATTTCCCATGGAATTATTTTTGCTTCCGTGGCCAGGGACCCTCAGAATGCAGAGTGCATTACCAAGGTAATCCGCTCGGGCATGGAGGCGTACATTCCATTTTCTTTCTATCGGTCTAATGCAAAAAATTCTTGGGGTTTACTCACGCTTGTAATATTGCTGTCCGCGATATGGAGAAAGCATTCAAAGGGTACCGTCATCTTCAAACTAAAAAATCTCATTATTCCTAGATTTCTACCCGGAATCAAGCCAAAGCTGTTCTTCGTTTCGGTACACTCATCAACAATAAATGCACTTAACTATCCAACTCTTCTTCGCAAGCTTTCCGACATTTACCCAAAAACCTCTCTAACAATTTTTCTTCCTTATCTTTCCCTTCCCTTTTCCACATTGAGGGCAATACCATCACTTCTTGCACTGACAAAGCTGAACTGTTCGCTAAAAACTCCACCTTGGAAGATTCCAATGCTTTTGCTCCCTCTCCACCCGCCTCTCGCCTACTTATGCCAAATATCATAATCTCTTCTAAGGAACTATCTGCCCTCTCTGGGCTAAATACTAACAAGGCATATGGACCGGATGCTGTTCCTCCGGCTGTACTGTACTCATAAACTGTACTTCCGTGCAGAATCCCTGCGTAGGCAAACTCTTTCATCTGTCTTTCTTTCTTGCTGGAAGTTTGTTCTTATTAAACCTGACCCAAAAAAGGTTGACCGCTCTCGGCCCTCCAACTATCGTCCAATTGCTCTCATTTCATGCATCTCTAAAGTTTTTCAAACTATTCTTATGTTAAGGCATTTATCTCCCCTACCGTCAGATCTCCAGTATGGTTTCCTTAACCCCAAGAGACACTAAATTTATGTAGGGAAAAATGCCCAAAATTGGTAATTTCTAGTCTTCAATTCTGACAGAATTAGTTATATTTACGATATACAGCATTATTTCTTCTCCATGTGCGTTTATTTTACTTATGTGATGAACATATGAACCTTGAAAAGCAATAAAAGAAGTGGGAACAGCCCAGGCAACATACACCGTCCCTCTACAACCTCTGGCGCCACACTGAGGGCTTGCAGGAGTGATCTCACGGTTGCATAGGGTTTCTAAGCGACTCGACCCTGCCTTGAGCCTGGCTGACGATAATTTTGAGTGGAAAATAAATATTTAATTTCCAAACTACCCTCCTTCGGTTTCTATCCATCCATCTGTGTCTTTGACTCCCTTCTGGCCATTCTATAGCTGCGGTTGTGGACAGCCATCGCTCTTTTCCTCAACCTATTAACTCCGGTGTTCCTCAGGGTTATGTCCTTTTCTCCAGTTCTCCATCTAATAATCATTAATGATCGTAACTGTACCTCGTCTAGTCCTCTCCCCTCATATGCCGATGGCTCTACCCTACACTAACTTCTCACGACCCAGCAGAAAATCACTCAAGTCACGTAACGAGGCTATAGAACGCCTATCTTCCAATCTATCAATTACAGGTATTTCTGATTGTTACTTTCAATGCTTCCAAAACCCAATTTCTCAAACCATCACAATCTTCTACAAGACTATCAATTATTCTTCAATACATATCAATCCTTCATCTTCCCTCAATATTCTTGGCATTTTTTATCCACTTTCATGGAATGATCATACAGTACTACCACGCTTGCCAAGACGTGGCACTGGCCGACAAGGTTCCTGCTGTCCCACGCATCTCTTCATTCCTCAAACCGTCTCTACCAGTCACTCCACATATACTCCTCGAGCAGCTCATCACCACATCCAGCTTTCTTCTCTCCTTTGCCTTCAGAGCCCATGTCTCAGCCCCATACATCACTGTTGGTAGAACTATCCCTAGATACATTGCACTTTTAGCTTTCATTCCGAGATTTCTCACCTTCCACATACTTCCCATTGCTCTGAAAACCTGCCTTCTTTCACATACTGTTTTACCTACATTGTCATATCTGCATCCCTGCTTATCACTTCTAGATATTTAAAACTCCACTTGCTCCATTATTTCCCCATCCAGTCACATATCTAGATTCACCCTATGAGCACCTCTAATACACACCATCACTTTACTTTTATAGAAGTTCACCCTCAGCTTCCTCCTCCCACATACCACACCAAACTTTCAGTTTCTCCTCGGAATCTGCCACCAAAAGCTTTCATCAGCAAACAACTGGTTCAACTCCCAATCTCTACCATCCTTTCCTAAACCCAATTCTCTACCCAGTTATATTTACCTCCCTCACCATACCATCCATAAACAGTACAGTATAGGCTACATTAACCCCTTATTGGCAGCGCTCGACTTAAGTCGTGCACCAACTTGCAGCAAGTTAGGAGCATTATTAAGGCTTTTAAAGGGTTAAAATAGAGTGCAAATGGCCGGGAGCACAGCAGGCCAGACAACCGCCGCCCATTAACTCATGTTCCCTGTGTTCTCGTGAGGTCGGCAGTGTAGCCAGTAGTGAGCATAGCTGAGAAAAATATACCGATATAATGCTTAACTCCCATGTTCGTGGCATCACTGCAAGAGAACCACGAGTGCTACGTAGCTCGTTCTGGTCTCATTTTGAAGCTTTTAGTGCCTAGTATTTTGCTAAATAATTTTTTTTTCATGCAGATGCTCGATTTATCATGCAGGAGGGCCTGAATATGCCCAAATGAGCCCAAAACACCCCACTCGACAAGGGTTAAACAACCAGTTACATTATACAACCCTGTCACAGACCTACATTTACCTCAAACCACTCGCTCAACTTGCTATTTCCCACTCCACACTCTTGCTCTCTTCATAGAAACTGACTGCTCTTAACAAATTTATAAATCCTTAGCACCATCCACATTGCTTCTTGATCCACATGATCATACAATTTTTCAAAATCGATAAAATCCCAAAATCTCCTTATGCTGCTTTAAATACTTCTTGCATAGCTGTCTTAATGCAAACATCTGATCCACACACCTTCTTTCCCTCCTACAGCCACACTGCTCTTCTCCTATTGCACCTTCTGTACCCTTTATTATCCCTCTATCAACACACTGCCAACAACAAAGCACATTGAATAGTGTCGCCAGCCAATCTATTAACATGTCCACCCTTCTTAACCCCTTCAGACTCATATGACGCAGAGGTTGCTAGATTAGCAATAAGAAATGGAGTTCTCACTTATAATTACCTCTCCAAATTAGTTTTCTGCCCACAGCTAACTCAAAGACAACTGCAGAGGTTGAATTAACTAAACTAAAAGTGTCTAAATACCCCTGATGGTAACAAAGGCTTTAACCGCCTAGGCGGTTTATTTATATGTACCACCCAGCGGGGTGTTTTTACCCAAAATAGGCCTGTTTATGTGATCATTTTCATGCCTAAATAAGACCCAGAGCGTAAAACAAGTATCTATCCCTGAAAGGGCATAAACAGAGCTTTCCAAGGACACCATAACGATCCTTTTATGATGGCTAGTTTTCTTGCAACAACCGTGCAACGCGAGTGCAAAAAGCATGTAATTCGGCACTTTCCCCATACAATTCCGTATATAGCGAGTGAGAGAGGGAGGGAGGAGGTGGGATTCGTGTCAGTAGGTTCGCCGCGGTGGTCTGGAGCAGTCATACGCTCGCTACTCTCCTGCCACCATTTGTCTCTCTCTCAGCAACATTACGTGCTGAAATTGCCACACGACCTATGTCGAGCGCCGCCAGATAGTCCAGATTTATTATACTCGACTTATGTTGCTCGCCGCTAATTAAGGGTTAAAGTATCCCTAATCGGCTCAAAATCGCATCATATGTCTGAGAGGGTTAATACTCCACAGAAATACCCAAATCCTACAACTTCAAACTGCTAAGGCATTTTGGCTCTTACATTCCTCAACACGCTTTCAAATCTGGAGGGGGCAATCAGTAGTTTCCCTCATTCATATACAAAAATAACCCAATCCCTTACGGTTTTTCCTTTATGCTCTTCAAACTAATTATTTTCCCTTTCGAATCAATCCCGATCCATTACCCGGAAACGGCGAGAACACTCTTAAGAGGTTTTACTGGGCAACAGCGAGAAAGCTCTTAAGAGGGAAGGCCTTAAAAATTAAAAGGCCCCTATCTATCTATCTATATGCTCAGGCCCAATCCCCATTTTGGGGGTAGCCGACTCAAGACAGAGCAAGAACAGGGAAAACAAAAAAACAACATAAAACACAGATAAAAAGTACAAACTCACACACATCCAGGTCACCCAGGAGAAGACCCAGAGACCAGGGTCACCAAGGTCGCTCCAGCACTCCCCCGACCACCCGGAGAGGTTCCGATCTCGGCAGGCAGACATGCAGCGGAGCCAAAGCCACAAGCCCTCCCACCACACTTCCAGGCGCACCCCTTCATATTAATAGTCTCCCTGAGCCAGGCGCCTGATGGACTATTATCTAGTCCAACTTGCGCCCGACCCCTTACTCCAAATGACCACGTGTCCACTCAACTATTCACAAGCATTCTCCATTCACTCTTGTCCACCACCACTTCCCCTGCCTGATCTATAGTCATTCCTCTATCATCCAAAGCCTTTCTTTACAGTCTCTCCATCTCAATGGGCATCTTCCTGCCCTTCTATCTCCCCTTGTACCGGACTCACATATTCTCTTTGTAAGCCTTTCATCTCCCATTCGTTCAACATGAGCATACCAGCTCAGCACCCTTCTGTCCACTTTGGCTGACAACTGTTCCTGCTGCCCCACTCTCCTATGTATCTCATCATTCCTCAATCTGGCCCCAGTAGCACTGGTTTCCTCCATACCTCATATTACTCTCCCCCCCCCCTTCAATTATCACCTATTTTCCCGGTTATTCCCCAATTCATAGTTATATTTTCGTGCTAACATAAGCAAGCTGGTTGCAGGCTGTGGTTATGTGCCTAGCGAGTGTGTTGGCAGAGGTAGACTGTGGGGTGGGACTCCAGAGCTCGCGAGGGAAGGGGTTGCCTCACTGTGCTCCACATTTCATGAATGTGCGCATATGAAGAAGTAATAACTATACGAATCGTAAAATGACTATTATGGGCAGGAATAAAGCCTAATATTGCCGCCCAGAAGCGTGGTGTTCACTACACATGGCTCGCCTTTAAAAGGTTAAACCAGAGGAACATGCCATTGAGGTTTTTGAAATACCCTCTTATGCAAAATAGAACTCCTTAGAACAGAATTAGTTTACTTACCATGTAATGCGTTATTTTTGCTCCATGTGCACATATTTTCCTTATATGATGAACATTTGAACAGTGAAGACCAGAAAATAGGTGTAACCAGCCAATATCAAGTGAAAAATGCATGTGTGTAGCGGAAGGGGGATGAGGGAGGTGAGAGTGCAACAAAATGGAGAGGGAGATAAGAGAAAATGCAAGGGAGAAAGGTGATTGGAGAACTTAATAGTATTCTCAAAGGAAGAATGGTTAGTCAGGAAGTTTAAAAAAAAAAGTCACTGAGAAACGGTGTGCTGCTCCTAACACTCTTATGGAAGTGAAACATGGACAGCAAATGACAAGTACCTCTCCAAACTGAGAGCTGTGGAGATGAGCTTTTTCAGAATGGCAGCTGGTGTGAATAGGCCAGATGGGACAAGTAATAGGGAAGTGTAGGAGTCCTTTGGAATGGAAGAGCAAGCTTTAGGCATTGATTGTTGAGTGGATAAAGAGAAGTACTTTGAGGTGGTATGGTCATGTTCAGAGAATGGATGAAGACAGAATGCCAAGAAAGATATGAGAGTCAGGTGAGTGGAACAGCTAGTAGTGGAAAGCCACCTATGGTATGGGAAAAAAAACAGTGGAAAAATATATTGAAGAAAAACTTCCACATAGTGGAAGGGGCATTGTGGCACGGGCAAAGGAGGCATGTCTTGACAAAAGTAGCCTGGAGACGTTTCTGTCATGGCCATCCTTTAGGGGCCAAAACTGATCCCTGGGGAACACCAGCAGAGGGAATTTCAGGTGAATTAAAATTAAGTACAGGGACATCTTGATTTATGTCATCTAAGGTTGAGTTGGTGGAGAAAATATCTGCAAGAAGGGCCAGTCGGAGATTTTAATGGTGGAATGGATGAAGCAGTAGTGAAGTTGGATTTGAATGAGTTAAGAGTAGACCAAAATATTTTGTTATCATTTGGATTATTTAGAAGTTTATTTGCCTGCTTATGGAGAAAGTTTGATTTAGTTAGGATACAGTTTTGGCATGATTTCTGATGTTTCTAAAGTAATTAAAGGCTTCATGTGTTTTTATCTTGTGTATGCATTGTAGGCTATTGCTTTGTTCAGTTACTCTAGCACAATTATGGTCAAACCATTTAGGTGAATTAGATCTTACTGTACTTTTGATGAGGAATAAAAGTTTCCATTCCAATTTTTACAAAATCTTGTATGTGGCTCAAGGTAGAGGTCCAGGGAATATCAATAAAGAAACCTTGAAGACCCTCCCAGTCTGCCCTATCGTAATGCCATTTAGTCACCAAAACAGGTTCAGAGTGGGAAGGTGTGGTAGGTGATAGACAGGTGGCCTGTATCAGACAGTGATCAGAAGATCCAAGTGGGGACCTCACTGTAACATCATAATTTCTGAATTGGTTGTTAAAAATAAGTCCAGTAGGTGGGAATTATGATTAGGATTATCTGGTACACGGGTGGGTTGGTTGACTAGTTGAATGAGATTAAATGAGTCTGCAAATAGCTCACATTCAAGACCAGCATCATCAGTCCTGGCTGAATGAGTGAGCCATTCAACATTATGGACATTAAAATCACCCAACACAGTGATTTCAGAAGAAGCATTTAAGTTGAGGACACTGAGTTGTGAGGACAGAGAATCAAAAAGACTTTGCTCTGGAGGAGTATTTGGGGAACGGTAGATGCAACATATGTATTTAAATTTACCAGCAGAAATTAATTTGTATATAGAATAATCAAAATAGGGACAATTGAAACTAGTAACCTCCTCCAGGGCAATTTCGGATTTTGCGAAGCAACATACACCACCTTTAGGTCTGAAATTTTGGAGCAGTTGATAACCTGGAAAATTAAATCTAGATGTGTCAGATGTGGATGTTACTTGAGTCTCTGTCAAAAAAAGGAGAGTAGGGGATTCTGCTTGAAGAAATTGGTGTACAGAATTGATGTTAGAGTGAAGTCCCCTTATATTACTAAAGAAATAGCTGTACTGACAAGCAGCTTTGGGACGTTGCAATGCTCTTGACACAGTCGCATGATGACGACCGGGAGGGCCCTGTGTCAATAACCCAACCCTGCCGGGGGTGGATATCCGAGGGACCACCAGGTTTGCTCTTAACAATTGTACTGCCATATTTAAGGTAAGTGTATGGTGTTACATGTATGGTATGTAGTGGGAAGAGTAGTATTTTATGGATAGAGGATAGCGATGTAGGGCAATGTCGTGAAGTTGGATGTGTATGTTATATAAAGAGGGTTTTCCTGATACCCCTGATGTGTGAGGCAGAAAGATGATGATTTGAGTGCAACATAGGTGTGCTTCCCGGGCCTGCTCGAGGCAAACAAACTCTCCAAGCAGTCATCCGTGCATGTGAAGGCGACTAGGAAGTGTGGGATACCTACTCCTTATTTCCAGCAGAGAAAGGGAGGAATAGAGTATGTAGGAAAAATAGACCATAATTGAGGAGGGGGCAGATGGGGGAAAATAGGGGGGGGAAGGAGAGGAATGAGGTACATATTGCTTCCATTAGAGTGCCTGTTGGGCACTCTAATGGAAGCAATATTGGGGGGGTTTCAAGGGCTTTCTTTTGTGATGCCTATCACATTCACTATACAGATATTTCTGTAAGGCCTATCACATTCACTATACAGATATTTCTGTAAGGCCTATCACATTCACTATACAGATATTTCTGTAAGGCCTATCACATTCACTATACAGATATATCTGTAAGGCCTTATCATATCTGCTGGGTTAATTACGATCAAAATGCAGTGGTAAAGGTCCCGTGTGCACATCTCTACTTCGTATAACTTCACCCCTCATTAATTCTTCAGTAAGCAATTTCCGTTCATAATGCCAAGGGAGAAGAGGGCCTTTTATGATGGGAGGAAAAACAGGATATGCCCCACGCATTCTAGTGCCTCATAGAAGACCACTAATAAGGGGGATGGCGCTAGATTTGTGGAACAAAAGCCATTACTATATAATGAAGTATAGTTATTGGCACAGGTTTTGGTACGAGGCTGGTGAGGAGCGGATAGGTGCCACAGGGGAGACTATTAGTCTTGCCTGGGTGCTCTTGTGGCACTACACCAGTCAGTCCGTGATCACATGGTGGGCAGTATTGCAAATCATCGTTCTAGTCCAAATTGCTTAATGGTGGCACACTGGCAACAAATGTTGGAAGATATGAACTAGCTGGGGAAATTGGTGCTAATCTCATTGTAATCTGTCTAGCACACATTAAGGTTTTCAACAATGTTTAATTTCCAATTTACCCCATGATTTATCCAATTTATCCAATGAATCATTTCTACCCCCATTTGAAATCTTTCCAGCCAAGCATCTAAGAGTTAGGATATCACTTAATCCCAATTATGCAAACCCCCTTAATACTATATTAAAGTGAAATTGCTATAATTTGGCATTTTTAATGAACACTGCACTTTCAATGTAGTCATAACAGTATCTGTATATCAGTACCCCTAATGATGCGTTCACAGGTTTATCTACTATACAACAACTTTCCCGATCTCATTTTATAATTCCTTCACCAACAACCAGGTCAATGTCAGTGAATTAAGTTTAGTTGTTGTTGTTCCCCAAGCTGCCTGGCCGAACAGCCCCAAGGCCCTGAGCAAGGCCATAACCGAGCACCCCCACAGAGTTTAGTTACAGCGTGTCCTTTCTTCTAGATTTCTGGTCATCTCTTACTAATTTCCAATAGTACTACCATTCCTTCCAAGTCTCCGAAATAAGTTAAAATAATCTATTAAACAATGGACATACCAAACTTCCCTTAACGCTAGTTTAATTTATTTCACCCACACAACTTTCACAGAATCTTTCAGTATACGAGGATGCCATTCTTAATTTCATTTGGCGATCACTAGACCAAAAACTTGGGAAGAACTTAAGAAATAAAATTAGAGTACGCTAGTTTTTCCCTATGATCCTACATAATTTCCAATGACTACATAACTATGACAGTTCCGTATGGAGATCAGTGGTGTGGTTAATCTGCTCTACATAACTAACTACATAATTTCCAAATCTGCACAAAATTGCCTACTGCCAACCAGAGCAAAACTGGAAATATTGTTAGGTAGGCTATTCTGTATTCCCACTTATTTCTAAAATCATGTTGGAAATGTAAAACCAATTTACTACAAAAATCAACTTTATTTAGGACTGACCCGCATTAAACGTGATCATCCATAATCATTATCCAAGATGAACATCAAACCTGAAAGGGGAAAGAAAATTGTCCATTATATCCATTCAGTACTTACAATAACTAATATACATATAGAAATTTCAGTTATGGAAATTGGCATCACTATCTCAGCCCCGAAAGATGTATTGGCTCATCATATAATTATCTAAATATATATCTAATGTTGTCTAGAAAATCTGTTGTCCCTCTAGGCCCCAAACCCTTTGGACTATGGAGAAACTTGACAAGGGTACTCAAAGAGTTGTCCGAATAGGATTTTAGGGTTACAAATATGTTTTTTTACTCTCGTGGAATTAAAAGAGTACAGCCCTCTCAAAACTACCCCTGCAAGGGTGAGGGCACCCCAGTTAGTGAATACTGTAACAAACTGATAAGTACCTGAAGTTAATAAGCAGTTGCACCATCGTCTGTTCCAATCACTGAAAGAAAAATACTGTGTCAAATATACCCATTCAATACAGTACACTAAATATATATAGAACAAATATATCAGATTGAGAAGTGGCATCATGACTCAGCCCCGAAAGATGTTAACTCATCATGTAACTCATAATTTCATGAACAAATTATCTTAGTAAGCGTGATTTCCACATAGCAATTTTGATAAGTTGTTTTACCCGTATCTTGTATCGTCCCAGTTTTGGAGTTTAGTTTGAAAATTTTAAATAATAATTAATGTAGCTATATTTAGATATGAAGCTTAGGAAGGGTCTGTGGTACTATTAGTGAGAAGGCTTGATATTAGTCCCAGTTTAATTTATGTCTCCATGGGACTATGGATGAAGAGGTGCGGGAGCGGGTACAACAGGGGAAGAGGGTTGTAGGAACGCTAAAAGCAGTAACAAGAAATAGGGTGGTCAGTATGGAAGTGAAGAAGTCCTTGCAAGACAGTGTGGTAATCCCGACACTGACTTACGGAAGCGAAGCATGGACATTGGTTGAGAGACTCCGACCAAGAGTGAGAGCAGTGGAAATTAATTACTTAAGGAGTGCGTGCGGAGTTACATGGAGGGATAGACAGACTAATGAGGAAGTAAGGAGGTGTGGTGTGGAGGTAGATGTGCTGGAAAGTGTGAAAAGGAACAACTTGAGATGGTTCGGCCATATGGAACGTATGGAAAGCGAGAGAATGACTAAGAGGGTGTACGAGAGCGAGGTGGAGGGACAGGGGGAGAGGTAGACTGAATATGAGGTGGAAGGATGAAGTGAGGAACTACATGAACAAAGGCGGTGCTGGTTGGGGGGAGGGGCGTCGACTGACTGGGGACAGAGGTGCATGGGGGCAGTTCGTTCGTGGCCACCCCTTCGGGGATCACGGTGTCGGGCAATAGATAGAATATAGATTATACTTTAGCTACAATTAGAAATTAGCGTACATTACTCTTACTGAAAGGTTGATATTATAATGTAACTTACCTGAATTTAGCGACTAGTGGAAATGTTCGGTACCGATATCTACTGGACACCCATGAAGGTACAGAATATCACTCTATACACACTGGCTGAAAAGAAAATGGCTATTAAAAAACAACTTAAATAAAATCAATCCAACAAACTTTACAGCTTTTTCAGATTACCAAATCGTCAAATCTATATCAGAGACTCTAGTCTGATTAATGGAAAATTTCATCATTTCCTATACAAATGAGCTAGTCACAGAAGCGCTATACCAAGATCGAATAAACTGACCTCTGTTATGGCAAAGTGATAATTTAACCCCTTGACACTGAAGAGCTGCAAATCGACCACTATAACTAAGCTAAGGCAAGCCTTCAGTAATTCTGTGGCAATAAAGAAATGTCTACTACAAATAGTGAGCGATGTGATATATGTCAATCTATTGGCAACACTGTGCAACTTCAGTAACCTCACCGAGAAAAAAATATGGACGGGCTTAGCACAAATGAAGCTGGGAAGTCGCTGTCCCGGCATTATAAAAGATAGCAGTATACAGCCCATAGATGAAACTATATATTATGCAATTCTTGCATATTGCACGCCCAAGCCCCTGTTAACCCGTTGAGCCCCGGCTAGTTATAATATTTTGTTCACCCCAGTCCCAAGCCATTTTCACTTATTTTTTTTGTTTGCTAAAATGGAAGACTAGGATGAGAAATTAAAAAAATAAAAAAAAAAACACTTCGGAGTTTTTTTTTTGGGGGGGGGGGAGCCTAAAAAAATGTGAGTCAAAATGAAAGAGAATGGTGAGAAATCAAGAAAAAAAAGAAAAAAAAACGGTCATTTGGGGGGGGGGGGGGAATGGGGTCGAAAGTTCGTCTCCCCCGCATGACCACCCGCCCGGGAGCACTAGGGTGAAAACTTGAGTATGGCATTGTACGGCATACATCCTAAGGAGTGTCTCGCATAAATCTCAAGCCTCTAGTTCCCATACGACCGGAGTAATGAAGGTTCAAAGTGGCGGTAAACTAAGGGTGTAAAGTATCCCCACTAAGCCCACCACCACCGGCCGCGCGGCTGTCTTGGCCCGCTCACACCTACCGGCCCGGCTCCCACACACACTACGGTACCTCCCCCTCCTATTCTCCCGCCATTTCCTACCTTACGAGCCACGTAAATTATTTTAATATGCCGGACGCACGTGATGCGTCGCTGGGAGTTGGTGATAACAAACTGCCGACGCATCACGTGCGACGCTGGGTCTTCACTGCGTTAATCAAGGGAGTGAAAGCCATTGAAAACTGCCTCAATGGTATAGAGTGCGTTGTAATTTCTAACGAATCTATCTACATACTCTGGCACATCCCCCCTCCCTTTTTTTTTAGGGTGGCCGACTCTAAAACAGAACCCGAACAGGGACAATGCATAAAAAAATCAAATACATCTAGGTCGCTCAGGAGAAAAACCCAGAGCCAGGCCCATTTTAAGTCCCAAGCCCCAGAGAGGCTCCGGTTTCCGCAGGCAGACATGCAGCGGAGCACACCACAATGCCAGCCCACCATTTCTAATGAATGCTTAGAAAAAAAAATTGCCTACAAATTTAGTTATTTTATGCTCTTCTCATGCCTTCAGCTATAATAATAATAATAAGCATGTTACTTATTTCTCATAAGCGCCAATTTTTCCGAAGAATTCACTAGCGCTCTGAAATAGAAAGAAAAAAGAACAAAATCAATGTATCAAAAGAAGGCTTATATACAACACACATTTAACAATCACTAGCAGTGGCAAAACAGCCTAAACTCTATAGCCATCTGTCATGACACCTCTCTCAAGATCATAGCTTCTCTCAAAGAGAAAAGTCTAAGTTGTCTCTTGAAGCATTCAACAGAACTCAGTTGTCTCATGGACAGCGGCAACCTGTTATACAACCTCTGAGCCATGTAGGAGAATGACCTCTCAAAGAACGAAGACTGCTGGAAAGCCCTTGGTTCATCAAGACGAAAAGGGTCATTATAACTATAATAGCCCAACATGGCTATGAACTTCATAAACTTAAACCAATATAATGTAACCCGTTTTCTGCCCAGTTGAACAATATTTAGTTTTCATATAAGAAAGTATTTAGGATGAAAGATGGAGACCTAGCAATTTGGAGAAAAATAAAAAACTATAGTGAAGGAGATAAAGTAACTTCAAATAGTAAGCCTCTTACCTCTACTAATTGTATATTCAAAATATTCAATGTACTGGATTCCATCTTCCTGCAATAAAAAAAAAAATCACATTAAACTAAAGCAATGCAAAATTTGGAAAAAATGACTAACATGCAAGCAATTTAATCAGACAGGCAGGAGATTCAACACAAAATTCAGCAAGAAAATTGCGAACCCTTCTCAATTTTCATCACAAGATTCAGTAAAATTGTTAACTCTTCTCAATTTTCATATATTCAATAAACATTTCATGAATAATACATTAATTATTATGTTCTCTCCACTAACCAACTTTACTCCTAAACTCTATTAATTAAATTAACAAACACATATGGCAGTCCGGGAATTCTAACCCAGGACGCTCACACTGAAAATCAAGACTATGCAGTGGTCCACAATAGGTGCTATGTTGAATATGTACCGTATTCAGTAATGGTTTACATACCTTGTAATTTAAGCAAGCCTTGAAGTTCCAACATATTGCGAACATTCTGCCGTGGGGAAAAAAAACTACATTAAAACAATACCATTGCCTACCTACAAAATGTCAGGTTAATGTAAAATCCATAACCAATATATAAATAATATAACAAAAGAGCATGTAAGTAGTATTCTAGAAGGATCATGGATAATACCAAGCCCTGCTGGTAAACCTCTCTTTTAATCTTCCCAGGGTCTAACAAGTCGAGACATTAACAGTAACAACTAGATCGTCTTCAAGGGATAAATTTAACTTCTGTATGTTCAAATTATAATTATGTGCATGTTAAATTTATTTTCAATAATAAAACACTTTATAGAGTAAGTTAGGTTTGCAAAAACGGTTTGAAATAAATACTAAAATGATGAAATGGCTACCAAGTCTAAAAGCAACAATTCAATTAGACAATTTCATATTCAATATTCACAATAAAACCTTATCAAAATAAAATCCACCTGAACTACTTTAGATCACTACATTCCAACAGCAATTAACACTATATTGGTAATTTACTTAATGTTACTTACCATTTTTTCAAACCAGCTGTGAAGGTCAAGGATTGCAACCATTCTGCTCTGTTTAGAATAAAGATATGATATTAAAACCATGCCATGACTTTCCTCAATATTAGTCAGTCCTATATCCATTACATATAAGTAAACGGCATGTAAGTAGTATTCTAGAAGGATCATGGATAATACCAAGCCCTGCTGGTAAACCTCTCTTTAGTCTTCCCAGGGTGCAAACAAGTTGAGACGACGTGAACAGTAACAACTAGATCGTCTTCAAGGGACAAATTAAACTATAAAAACAACTGCAATTAGAATTTCAATTCTAGATAACAATATTTTACTAAATTAGTTGGTAGATTGCCTCCCATTTACTTCTTAAACCTACTTTAATAAAAAAAAAAAAAGCTACAGGAGTAAGCATAAATTCTCTTAAGACACTTAACTAATGCTCAATTTTCCTACATTTTCAGTGATCAACCTATGCTCAGAAATCCACTTTCAAACTAAATTGTCTAAAATGGTCTGAATAGCACCACTCCACAGTAAGGTAAGTGACCATCCATTACCTTTACTAAGTGGAACAAAAACTGCTGCTGCTGAGGCTGTAGAACCAATGAGACTGCATACACCACTACCTGAAAAAAATAACAAATCTATATTACTGCTCACCTACAAACTTATTTAAAACAAATTATATTACTGCTCACCTACACAAACTTCTTAAAACAAATCTATATTATTGCTCACCTACACAAATTTAAAACTACTAGACAATAACCTTGCAGTACTTCATTGACACCTAGCTTTTAGTTTAATGGAGACTAGTAGATGCGGCTTTGCAGTGTCAGATTGATTCACTAGCTTCTGAAGCTCAAGGATTGTATTGGCATTGTGACAGACTAGCAAAACACGAGTTTTAAACTGATCAAGAAATATACTGCATGTAGAGCCTTATATACCCATAAGCCATTTATACAATTATGAACCCTTTCGCACACAAGGACCCGATAAGAGTCATTTTGGGGATACTATCTATATCGATCTATATGCTCAGCCCAATCCCCACTTTTCCTATATTTTATCTTAATTTTCCTCTATTTTATTATTATTTTTTCTTGTGACCCTCAGGGGGGTTTAATTACTACAAATCTTCAGTATCTTTGAACGAGTTGTAGGCAGAACACTAATTTTGGAGAGGTAATTACGAGATAATTTCTGAATAATAAACGGCAACCCCGGACCTGAAAGAGTTAAGAGTGGATGAATTCGCTACATCCCGTTTTAGACTATGCCAGTGCAAGAGCCCTCACAGACTGTAGCAGAAATAAAAGTTTCACTTTGTTAATTTTGGACCTGTGAACAACTTTGGTGTAAGTGTTCAAAGACGTGGAGGCAGCCGTTTAGCAGTATTGTATCAAAGGGTCCAGATACGACAAACTCAATTCGGCAAAATACTGTCGTCTTCCTAGTGGAATCAGAAAAACTTTCATAGTATTTAGGCTACTGTAGTATGGACACCAAACTTTCATAACTATCATACAAATAATGGTCTTGGCAATTGTCTATTTCGACTTAAAATAATTAGCAACTAAATATGTTGTATCCACGGTTTACTTTTTACTAGTGGTGGTTGTTGTAGTCGTTCCCTAGGTGGCCTGGCCAAACGGGGTTTCCCACAGGGCTCTCGAGGAGTGTATAATTATGTTGTTGGCACAAGTAATTGTGTGAAATGCAGTCTTCTATGATGTGTTTGATGGTATGGGGTGCTGTGTTACATCCTGGGCAGGTGTCTTGACAGACCTAGTTTGCTAGTTTTTCCATTCAGTATATTAACACACATTATGAAAAATTTGTCCTAACCACCATAATTCTAATATAACAACCACCAGTATAGGATCAACTGTTGAATATAGGTTAAAAGAAAACTTATAATCTCTAAGGTCATGTCTTCACCCATGGGAGCTTCCAGAAACATATCCCTTCAGCGGGTTTGGGCAAATATTACTTAGACACTAAAAAATTATCTTAAATGGTATACATGACCAATCAGAGGTTAGCGCGCATGTGCGGAAATTATTAGTCTATACTTCTGGCACACTTGCTTTATAATGTGGCAGGTATCACTCAAGCCCTTCCGCTCAATATGATCACTGATCTGGCAGATTTTCTATATAATTTAATATCACTCTAGCCCTTCAGCTCATAATTGATCACTGATCTGGCAGGTTTTCTATAGTGTAATCTCCGTATAGTTTCCAATAACCGCATACAAAATACAAGAAATATAATGGTCATGAAAACTATGAGGAAAACTTGTGCGAGGAGCCTAAGGAAGGATAAAATACACACCTTAACAGAGCTTTCCCTCCAATAGCAGCTGCACACCATCTGAAAGAATTAAAAACTTTTAAATAGATTATATAAATAAAAGATTGCATATATAAAATAAAACCTTTTCAGATTACCAAATCGTCAAATATATATCAGAGACTCTAGTCTGATTAATGGAAAATTTCATCATTCAACATAGGAATAAATGGAGAATGCTAGTGAATAGACGAGTGGAAATGTGGTCGTTTGGGAGAGGGGATCGGGTGCCAAATGAACTAGATAATAGTCGATCAGGCGCCTGGCCCGGGGAGTCGGTAGAAATGAAGGGTACGCCTGGGTGCATGGTGGGCGCTCATTATGGTGTCTGCCTGCGGAAAACCGAGCCTCTCTGGGACATCTGGGAATCTTGCTGGAGATTACAAATAGGCCTGGAGGTCTGGGTATTTCTCCTGGAAGACTGATATGCGTGGTTTTGAGTTTTGATTAGTCTTTTGTTGGGTTGTCCCTGTTCGAGCTCTATTTGGCCACCCGTAATAACGGCAATTTACAGGTTTTTAAAGCCTTTTCAAACCTGTAAAATAGAGTGCGAAGGAGTGGTATTGGCCTCCCAGCCAGGCGACCGCGGAAGTGAAAGCTCTGAGTCAGAGTCTTGCGAGATATACAGTGCTGCCAAATTCAAATGTAGCGAGACATTAGCGAGAATTTCTCATTTTAGCGAGTGTCTATGGTAGCGCTGCGGGTGAACCCCACAAGCTACGAAGCTCGTTTTGGTGTCATTTTGAAGCAGTTTTCTTTTAGTACTCTGCTAAATAAATTTAATTACATTCAGACAATGGCCTAATCAATCAGGAGTGCCTGAATGAGCCCTAATATGGCTGAAATATGCCCGCAGAGAAAGGGTTAACTAACTTACACTATTCCTACGCCTCTTCACTGGCTGAGGAAAATAAAAATGGATATGGAATTACCTATTAATTGGACTGGAGCACAGAAGAAAAGGAGCTTCCGGTTCAAAGTGGCTTCCTATCTCCGCTGCATTAATAACGCACTGAATTCAGTCAGGCCACAAAACTGCTGTAGTCCATTCCTGCAGAAGGTAAATTATATTTAGAACCAACTAATACTACAGGAATATTTGGATATACATACCACTTTCAGTTCTCCTAGGTAAACATTCATCCACCTTTTGTCATTAATAATTATTGATCATCATATGGTTGTATTGGTTCAAGACTAAATCAGGTAAAATAATCTATGGGTCAATGCCAAACTAAAAGTGAAGTAAAATAGATAACAGTACAAACCTTGTCAGAAGAGATTCAAAATGTATCAGCTCCTTGAACATTCCTGAAACAACAGTTTTATTAAGAACACAGTATAGGAGTATACATTCTCATATTTATAATTCTGAGGATAGTACTGTAGTCAGAAATCTTGTCTTTTCATTGTAAATCAACATCGCAAGATTATACTTAGGTCATCATTCAAAGAGGCAAATAAATTAATCTGTAGGTTGCTACGTTAACCCACATAATCATAACACGGCAACCACGCGTCGAGCGAGGTCATCTCAACGGTACTCTACAGACAAAATGTTCTACAAAAATTAGCAAAAAAATGGACTGATCTAGGTCGTCTCAATCAGTAGCTACTGAATTATGAAGTTTGCCTTTCCCCAAATGGCCCTGGACACAGCAATCGGGATCATATGAGGCCCCCCGGATTTCGTGGGTTAAAAGAAACAAGAGCCAAATAAATTAACATGCTAATTTTTCCTATAACCGTATTTACCATAGCCCAACACCACAGGGTAAACAAATAAAATATAAATAACCACATGTGCTCCCACTTACCGATTGCAATAGAAACGCTACAGCACTCCAAGGTCGTAGCAGCCAACTCCTGGGGAAAACAAAAATCCTGATTAGACTGATTTAGAACTATCAATATTACAGTTCCTCAGATAGTATCAGACGGAAGAAGATGGCATCAGAAACTCAGTCGAAAGATGGTGAAATTATCATCAGAATACTGGTAGACCTAATCCGTACAACGGATTCAAATTAGAACCAGAACAAAATTCCTCTCCAAAATCAGAATACTGTATACTATACATGTATGACAATAAATCAGAATACTGTATACTATACATGTATGACAATAAATCAACCGTCAGAATATAACTAAGCAGCTTTATAAACTATGTAGGGAGTACTTTTGCACTAATTTGGCCACTGTACATATTGATTTATTTACTGAAATGGCAAGCTTTTTGAAAAGATATAAACAAATAAAACTTACTTAAACTTTCTGATCATCCTTCATACTTTGCTGCTCGATATTTCACTTCCAACCTGCAAATATAAAGTTTCATTAAAATTTTTACACAATAAAACCATCCAGAGGTATTTAAAGGATTATCAGTATCAACGAGATATCACCATATTATTGCGTTGGATGTCTGCAGACCGTCGTGATAATGTCATCAGAAGAATATTTGAAAAATATATTTTTAATTCAACAAACAAAATGCTAATACCTTTTTGTAATTCAACAAACAAAATGCTAATACCGTACCTAGATTATTGAGCATCCTTTAACCCCACAGGAACAAGGTTGTAGCAAAGTTATACCACCATCTGTAAGCACATTAGAATTAGTAAAAGAGAACTAGCCCAGAATATTATAGGCAAGCACTTTGCCACAATGGTAACTACAGAACGCTTTTAAATTTTAGCCTAATACACAGTTTACTAATTATGACTAATCTGAAGAACATCACACCGAAAAACATACTACAGTAAATTATATCCTTCCAAAGCATAGCAAAGTTTCAACCAAAACAAATACAATGACTACCATAGTTAAGGGTTCATGTACTTCGTCAAGGAGCTTCAGGGTACAGATCCCTTCAGCGGGGTTGAAAAAGAATTGTTTTGGCACTATTTGAATAATTCCCTTTATGGTATGGAGGACCAATCAGGGGTTTGCGCGCTAGTGCCATACTTCTACAGTAGTTCAATAAACCTACAATAAGCATACAATTAGATTAAGGTTATCTAACTCAAACGAGTTTACAGAAGATACAGAATAAAATCTCAAATGCTTCAAGTCGAGCAAAATTATAGCAAAATTTCAAATGGGTGTATACTTATTAGATTAAAGATAGTGCTTTCTCATGCTTCATAAATAAGTAATTACCTGATCAGATGTAAATGCAGTGTTGAATGACTAAAAATCCTTGCGTTTGGATCTGCAATGAAGAAATAATTGATATACTGTACATATTCAGAAAATATGCACAATTCTCCATCACCTTGTCCTCAGTAAAAGATGTTTTTTCATTAATTTCAATGTAGGTAAGGATATTCATCATATTCAAAGTACTATATCACTTCATATAAAACTAAGATGGCTTTCCAAAACCAGAACTCCCAAGTCGCTGGCAAAATCCATTTAAGATTAATTAATCAAACTAAATATATGCATAGTTAATAGTGTATATACCTGATCATGGTTCATGGATGAATTAGAGTAAGCTAGTTTCCCCCCCCCCCCCCCTTTGATTCCTAGATAATTTCCATAACTGCATAAAATTGCCTAATGCCAACCAGAGCAAAACTCAAAACTTGTTAAATACTCTGTATTCCCACTTATTTCTAAGATAATGTTGGAAATGTATAACCAATTTACTACGAAAAACTTTATTTAGGACTGACCGGCATTAAACGTCATCATCCAAGATGAACAGCAAGTCATCACACCTGAAAGGGGAAAGAAAATTGTAACTCAGTGGTCTGGTTAAACTAATATACTGTACAGTAATATAAAAAAGAAAAAAAAATTGCCTTGCGTCTTTTACGCTGGGAAAAAAAATATTAATAATATTAATAACCAGACATTAGAGAGCGTAAAAGAAAAAATACACCAATATTAATAACCAGACATTATTACACCAGATACTGTAAGGCTACAACTGGTAAACATTCTATTTTTTCCTTTATTTCATGAAATTCATTACAGTAATTTCGGATATCTTTGTCTAGCTCCTTTTCAACCAAGACCAAAATACATTGAGGTTCCAGTGGATCGGAGCAAGTTTTGTCTACCACACTTTGAACACTGGTGAAGTCATGATGGCCTCACAGCTGCTTATATGTGGACAACCATTAAAATCTGAGAACCAGTTTGTGCTCTTTACTATTTTGAGGCAAGTAAATTGCTACACAAATTTTATCTTTTTAAGGTCAATTATTGTGACTTCTAAAATTTGACATCAATTATTTTAATAAAGCATTTTTTAACTTAGTTTCTTTTATAACCTCTGCTTACTTTTTGTCTGTATTTATAGTTTTTCTTTTTCTATTATTATTATTGATTTTTATAATTAATTTTACCGTTTAAATCTGTTTTTGCTTCTTCATATTTTGCAATGGTTATTCTTTATTATATTGTCAATAGTATCTATTGTCTACTTTTGCGATTTCCTTAGTTTATTTGCACGATACATGGTCATTTGTAGGATAGTTATTGATAGGGGGTCACTTGAGGCATGATATGCTTACAGGTACCTACCCAGGGCACTATCGTTGGTGAGTGCCATTTGTATTTTGTACTTTTGTTAATGTCTTGTCAGGTTGCAAATTTGATTTTAATATAAAATTTTGACACTAATTTTAGTTTATTCATGCAGTTTAGTCAAAATTTACCAGAACGTCCCGGACTTCCCAAATTGACCAATTCCTTTAACGTGACTAGTGCGTTATGGGTGCGATTAGTTTGCTTGGGAAACAGATCAACTTACTCATGTAGTAGTGTACAGTGTACACCGTATGTGGTGGATTGTGTTTTTTATTTTAGTAAGCGTGGTTTCCATATAGCGATTTTGACAAGTTATTTTGCCTTTAAATTGTCCACGTTTTGGTTTTAGTTTACAACTTTTAAATTTTAATTCAGTACTTGCAATTATAGCAAAATTTCAAATGGGTGTATACTTATTACAGATTAAAGATAGTGCTTTCTCATGCTTCATAAATAAGTAATTACCTGATCAGATGTAAATGCAGTGTTGAATGACTAAAAATCCTTGCGTTTGGATCTGCAATTAAGAAATAATTGATATACTGTACATATTCAGAAAATATGCACAATTCTCCATCACCTTGTCCTCAGTAAAAGATGTTTTCATTAATTTCAATGTAGGTAAGGATATTCATCATATTCAAAGTACTATATCACTTCATATAAAACTAAGATGGCTTTCCAAAACCAGAACTTCCCAAGTCGCTGGCAAAATCCATTTAAGATTAATTAATCAAACTAAATATATGCATAGTTAATAGTGTATATACCTGATCATGGTTCATGGATGAATTAGAGTAAGCTAGTTTCCCCCCTTATCCCTGATGAACAGCAAGTCATCACACCTGAAAGGAATAAAGAAAATTGTCAATTACTGCCTTCTTATGTCTTTTACGCTAGAAGTAAAAAAAAAACATCAATAACCAGACATTATTACACCAGATACTGTAGGGCTACAACTGGTAAACATTCTATGGTTTCCTTTATTTCATGAAATTCATTACAGTAATATCGGATATCTTTGTCTAGCTCCTTTTCAACAAAGACCAAAATACATTGAGGTTCCAGTGGATCGGAGCAAGTTTTGTCTACCACACTTTGAACACTGGTGAAGTCATGATGGCCTCACAGCTGCTTATATGTGGACAACCATTAAAATCTGAGAACCAGTTTGTGCTCTTTACTATTTTGAGGCAAGTAAATTGCTACAAAAATTTTACCTTTTTAAGGTCAATTATAGACTTCTAAAATTTGACCTAAATTATTTTAATAAAGCATTTTTAACTTGAAGTTTCTTGTATAACCTCTGCTTACTTTTTGTCTGTATGTATTTATAGTTTTTCTTTTACTATTATTATTAATGATTTTTATAATTAATTGTACTGTTTAAATGTTTGTTTGCTTCTTCATATTTTGCAATGGTTATTCTTTATTATTTTATAAAATTATATTTTGTCGATAGTCTCGATTGCCTACTTTTGCGATTTCCTTAGTTTATTTGCACGATACATGGTTATTTGTAGGATAGTTATTGATAGGGGGTCACTTGAGGCATGATATGCTTACAGGTACCTACCCGATAGCACTATCGTTGGTGAGTGCCATTTGTATTTTGTACTTTTGTTAATGTCTTGTCAGGTTGCAAATTTGATTTTAATATTAATTAAAATGTAAAACTTGCAAACTAAACAAACCAAAATTGGGACAAGGACAATATAAAGTCAAATTAAATTATCAAAATCGCTATGTGGAAACAACGCTTACTAAAATGAAAATTATTAAATAAAAGAACACAATCCACCACATAGGGTGTACATTACTACATGAGCAAGTTAATCTGTTTCCCAAGCAAACTAATCGCACATATAACAACGCACTATCGTCACTTAAAGGAAGTAGTCAAGTTTGGGAAGTCAAGAATACATACCTACATTTGCTGATTCACAGCTCTTTCAACTTTTGACAGTGCCTCCTTTGGGTGACTAATTCTGATATGTGCATGCATGTCTGTTATGTATTCAGTTATATTAGTGTATTATTTTATGTATATATAATTATATTTTAAATAATAACAAATTATTGATATTTCTTATGTATTTTGAGCGTGTCCTCTGCTGACGTGTTCCTTGTACTTGCAATTATAGCAAAATTTCAAATGGGTGTATACTTATTACAGATTAAAGATAGTGCTTTCTCATGCTTCATAAATAAGTAATTACCTGATCAGATGTAAATGCAGTGTTGAATGACTAAAAATCCTTGGGTTTGGATCTGCAATTAAGAAATAATTGATATACTGTACATATTCAGAAAATATGCACAATTCTCCATCACCTTGTCCTCAGTAAAAGATGTTTTTTCATTAATTTCAATGTAGGTAAGGATATTCATCATATTCAAAGTACTATATCACTTCATATAAAACTAAGATGGCTTTCCAAAACCAGAACTCCCAAGTCGCTGGCAAAATCCATTTAAGATTAATTAATCAAACTAAATATATGCATAGTTAATAGTGTATATACCTGATCATGGTTCATGGATGAATTAGAGTAAGCTAGTTTTTCCCCCTTATCCCTGATGAACAGCAAGTTATCACACCTGAAAGGAATAAAGAAAATTGTCAATTACGGCCTTCTTGTCTTTTACGCTAGAAGAAAAAAAAAACATCAATATCAATAACCAGACATTATTAAACCAGATACTGTAGGGCTACAACTGGTAAACCTTCTATTTTTTTTCCTTTATTTCATGAAATTCATTACAGTAATATCAGATATCTTTGTCTAGCTCCTTTTCAACCAAGACCAAAATACATTGAGGTTCCAGTGGATCGGAGCAAGTTTTGTCTACCACACTTTGAACACTGGTGAAGTCATGATGGCCTCACAGCTGCTTATATGTGGACAACCATTAAAATCTGAGAACCAGTTTGTGCTCTTTACTATTTTGAGGCAAGTAAATTGCTACAAATTTTTTATCTTTATAGGGTCAATAATTGTGACTATTCTAAATTTTGACATCAATCATTTTAATCAAGAATTTTGAACTTGAAGTTTCTTTTATAACCTCTGCTTACTTTTGTCTAGGTATTTTTGTTTTCTTTTTCTATTATTGATTTTAAATTGAATTGTTCTTGTTAAAAAAGTACTTTGTTTAAATCTGTTGTTCTTCGTATTTTGCAATTGTTTTTCTTTATTACATTGCATCTATTCATTGTCGATAGTATCAATTGCTTTAGTTTATTTGTACGATAAATGTAGGATAGTTATTTTTAGGGGGTCACTTGAGGCATGCTATGCTTACAGGTACCTACCCGACAGCCATTTGTATTTTGTACTTTTGTTAAGGTCTTGGCAGGTTGCAAATTTGATTTTAATAGAACATTTTAACACTAATTGTAGTTTCTTTATTCATGCAGAGTTTGGACAAATTTACCAGAACGTCCCAGACTTCCCAAATTGACTAATTCCTTGAACGTGCGTTATGTGCGAGATTAGTTTGCTTGGGAAACAGATTAACTTGCTCATGTAGTAGTGTACACCCTTTTTGGTGGATTGTGTTCTTTTATTTCATAAGAATTTATTTTAGTAAGCGTTTTTTCCACAACAATTTTGACAAGTTATTTTGCCTTTATACGGTCTTAGTCCACATTTTGTTTTTAGTTTAAAAGTTTTATATTTTAATTCAGTACTTGCAATAACTAATAATACAGTACATATAAAAATTTCAGTTATGGAAAGTGGGATCACAATCTCGCTACTGAAAGATGTATTGGCTCATCATATAATTATCTAATTATATATCCAAGGATGCATAGACAATGTGTTGTCCCTCTAGGCCCCAAACCCTTTGGACTATGGAGAAACTTGACAGGGGTACTCAAGGGTTGTCAGAATAGGATTTTAGGGATACAAATATAATTGCATTTTTATTTATTTTTTACTCCCGTGGAATTCAAAGTACAGCCTTCTCAAGCCAACCACAACCTGCACAGGGTGAAAGTTATAGTTAGTTCATTGTAGGTTGGGCAGAAATCGTAACCTCTACCCTCTGCAACTCAAAAAGGGCCAAAGCAAATGAGCCGTCAATTTATACACATTCCCTAGGCAAGTCTTCCTATCTGGTAGAAATATTAGCTCAATTACACTAGTCCTTTTTGAGTTAGGAGGTTAGGGGTTACGATTTCTGCCCAACCTAGAATGAACGGACTATAGTGAATACTGGAACAAACTGATATGTACCTGAAGTTAATAAGCTGTTGCACCATCGTCTGTTCCAGTCACTGAAAGAAAAATACTTAAAGTTATTTATACCCATTCAATACAGTACACTAAATATATATATAGAACAAATATATCAGATGGAGAAGTGGCATCATGACTCAGCCCCGAAAGATGTTAACTCATCATGTAACTCTTAACTTTCATGAACAAGGGAATCTCTTAATGTAGCTATAATTAGATATGAAGCTTAGGGTCTGTGGTAATGGTAGTGAGAAGGCATAATATTGATCCCACTTTAATTTATGCCCCCATTATATTAATATTTGTTTTCAGAAACTCGCCATTCATTTACAAACTTAACTAGTGAAATCAATGAAAGTACTCCCAAGGACTTGAACCTAGGATACTCACCAAAATTCCACACACAATGCTATAATTAGACATATGTAGCTCAGGAAGAATCAGTAGGGTAAAATGTTCATGAAAGTGTTTAGTGGTTCGAGGTCCTTTACAATACAATGATAAAATGATAACAAAGATTTGCGTACATTACACTTATTGAAAGGTTGATATTATAGCAATGTAACTTACCTGAATTTAAGGACTACTGGAATTGTTCTGTACCAATATCTACCGGTACTGTACACCCATCAAGGTAAAGGATATCACACTATACACTGGCTGAAATAGAAAATAACCATTATTAAAAATGTTTAATATAATCAATCCAACAAGTCTTAGTTTTTTGTTCAGATTACCAAATCGTCAAATCTATATCAGAGACTCTAGTCTGATTAATGGAAAATGTCATCATTTCCTATACAAATGACACTAGTGCAACTCTATGTAATTAGCTATTCACAAAATTGCTAAATCAAGTTGGACTAAGCTGACCATCTGTTCTGGCAAAGTGATAAGTTAACACCTTGATACTCAGTGCAAATCAACCACTCTATAACTAAGCCAAGGCAAGCCTTCAGAAATTATGTGACAATAAAGAAATGTCCACTACAAATAGCGAGCGATGTGAAATATGTCCATTGGCAACAGTGCAACTTACCATATTTTTCGGCTTATAAGGCGCGCTTTTTTTCCCCAAAAATTAGGCCTCTAAAATCAACCTGCGTCTTACAAAACAAAGGTTGACATTTTTTCCAACCCCAAAAGCTCCGAAATCAGGTATCGAGTCTACACTCGTTTAACTAGCATTTATACTAAACAATATGGTACACAATGCTAATATAATTGCCCAATAAAGAATATAATGCTTATTGTTTTGCATTAGGAGCCATTTGCATGTGTACGTTTTGGCCTGACGCTACGGTACAACGGTCCGGTACACTGAACTTTTGGTACAGTAACAATATAGTCACCTTTTTGTTTTTTTCTATTTTGTAGGCTACAAATTTGCATCCACATAATATATTATGGTATTATTGGGTATTATTGTAATAAATAAAACGCACTTTGATATTGCTTTATATTTATCCCATAAAATATTACGAACTATGAATAATTTGGTAGTATCCAAAATAGTATGCTACAGTATTGCGTACCAAAACAGACGCTGAACCGTATTTTTTGACTGAACACTGACGGCAAAATGTGCAAGTGGCTCTTCATAATTACGAGGTTGGTTTTATGGCTTTATACTTTTTTTCCAAATTCTACTTGCATAATTTAGGGTGCGTCCTATAAAACATCGCGTCCTACAAGCCGAAAAATATGGTAAGTAACCTCACCGAGAAACAAAATACAGACTGGCTTTGTCGGGCTAAGCACGATATTACAACACTTTATAGAATAGGTTAGGTTTCCAATCACCTTTTGAACCAAATACTAAAATGACAAGAAATGGCTACTAGGTCTAAAAGCAGCAATTAATTTAGACAATTTCATATTCAATGTTCACATATTTACAATTATAAAACTCAAAAAGAAAATCCACTTAAACTACTTTAGATCATTACATTCCAACACCAATTAAAGCTATACTGTATTGGTAATTTACTTTGTAAAGTTACTTACCATTTTTTCAACCCAGCTGTGAAGGTCCAGGATTGTTGCAACCATTCTGCTCTGTCTAGAATAAAGATAAGATATTAAAACCATGCCATGACTTTCCTCAATATTAGTCAGTCCTATATCCATTACATATAAGTAAACAGCATGTAAGTAGTATTCTAGAAGAATCATGGATAATACCAAGCCCTGCTGGTAAACCTCTCTTTAGTCTTCCCAGGGTGCAAACAAGTTGAGACGACGTGAACAGTAACAACTAGATCGTCTTCAAGGGATAAATTAAACTATAAAAACAACTGCAATTAGAATTTCAATTCTAGATAACAATACGTTAAATTATTTGGTAATTATCTCTATATATACTTTTTGTAACCTACTATACAACAAAATTGAGGAAATAGCTACAGTAGGTAGTAAGCATAAACTCCCTTAGACACATAACTAATGCTCAATTGTCCTACCTTCTCAGTTCAGTCTATGCTCCAAAATCTACCTCCAAACTAAATTATGCAATTAGCTAGTCACAGAATCACCATATCAAGTTGGAATAAGCGGACCATCTGTTATGGCAGTGATAAGTTAGCCCCTTGACGCTCAGAACAGTAAATTAACCACTCTATAACAAAGCCAAGGAAAGCCTTCAGAAATTGTGGCAATAAAGAAATGCCCACTTCAAATAGCGAGCGTTGTGAAATATTGTTTCTATCTATTGGCAACACTGCAACTTCGGTAACTTCACCGCATGATGTACACCCATGTGGTGGATTGTGTTCTTTTCATAAATGTTTATACATGTTTATGTATACATGTTTATAATGCATCACTTAGCTCTACTCCCACTAGTTCTGTATAAAGTATATCACAAAGTTGATGATTTTAATTTTAAAGTAATAAACTTTCCTTTCCCTAGTAGTAATATCGATAGTAAAATCACTTATAATTGTTTTTATTCCCAATTAATAAGATTTTGTAAAATCTGCACTAAAGTAGATGACTTTTGGGCTAGAGCTAGGTTACTATACAGACTCTTAGTGGACAGAGGTTTTGAGGCAAGTAAATTGTTCCATAAATTTAATCTTTTTATGTTTAAATCTGTTGTTACTTCATACAATTATTTCTCTATATTATATGTATTCATTGTCGATAGTATCTTGCTTACTTTTGCGATTTCCTTAGTTTATTTGTGCTATCTATCGTTAGTGAGTGCTGTACTGTATTTTATATTATTTTGTAATAGTATAGATATCTTATCAACTAACGTGACGATAGTGCGTTAATTCATAATTATATTTTGCTAAAGCATTGTTTCCATAGCAATTTTGATTAGTTTTTGTTTTGCCTTTGTCCAAGTTTTTATTTGTTCATTTTGCAAGTTTTACAATTGTATACAGTACTTAATAATTTCTAACTAATCTATCTACCATTTTATTTGTTCATTTTGCATGTTTTACAATTTTATACAGTACTTCGTAATTTCTAACTAATCTCTCTACCGATCTACATACTACGGAACATTTTTTTTAGGGTGGCTCGGGACAGAGCCAGAGCAGAGACAACATAAAACAAAAATCACACATAACCAAGTCACCCATGAGAAAAACCCAGGCCTATTTGGGGTCCCAAGCATAAGATTCCCCAGTCTTAGATCTCCCGGAGAGGCTCTGGTTACCGCAGGCAGATATGCAGTGGAGCACACCACAATGCCCGCCCATCATTTCCAACGAATGCTTATAAAAATTTGTAGACAAATATTTTGCCTACAAACTTCGATATCATTTTATGCTCTTCTCATCCCTTCACCTATAACTAATATAGCCCTACATAGCTATGATCTTCATAAAATGAAACTAGGCTATATTTAATTTTTTTCATAATAAGAAAGTATTTAGGATGAAAGTTGGAGACATGGCAATTTGGAGAAAAAGATAACTACAGTATAGTGAAGAGATAAAAGTAACCTCGATAAGTAAGCCTCTTACCTTGACTAATTGTATGTTCAAAATATTCAATGTACTGGATTCCATCTTCCTGCAATAAAAAAAAAAATCTTATTAAACTAAAGCAATGCAATATTTGGACAAAATTACTAAGATTCAAGCAATTTAATCAGACAGGCAGGAGAGATTCAACACAAATTTCAGCAAGGAAAATGCGAACCCTTCTCAATTTTCATCACAAGATTCAGTAAAATTGGGAACCCTTCTTATTTTTAATATATTCAATTAACAATTCATGAATTATACATTAATATTAGAAGACAGTGGTCCACAATAGGTGCTACAATGAATAGGTACAGTATTTCAGTAATGGTTTACCTACCTTGTCATTTAAGCAAGCCTTGAAGTTCCAACATAATGCAAACATTCTGCCGTGTGGATAAAACAAAAAAGATACATTAAAACAATACCATTGCCTACCTACAAAATTTCAGGTTAATGTAAAATCTATAACCAATATATAAATAATATAACAAAAGAGCATGTAAGAAGTATTCTAGAAGGATCATGGATAATACCAAGCCCTGCTGGTAAACCTCTCTTTAATCTTCCCAGGGTGAAAAGAAGTTGAGACATGAACAGTAACACCAAGATCGTCTTCAAGGGATAAATTTAACTTCTGTATGTTCAAATTAAAATGTGAAAGTTAAATATTCATTCAATATAACAATACTTTAAAGAATAGTTTAAGTTTCCAATCACCTGTTGAACCATATATTAAAATGACAAGAAATGGCAAAGTCTAAAAGCAACAATTCATTTAGACAATTTCATATTCAATATTAACATATTTACGATTATAAAACCCAATCAAAACAAAATCCACCTAAACTACTTTAGATCATTACATTCCAACAGCAATTAACACTATATTGGTAATTTACTTAATGTTACTTACCATATTTTCAAACTAGCTGTGAAGGTCCAGGATTGTTGCAACCATTCTGCTCTGTCTAGAATAAAGATAAGATATTAAAACCATGCCATGACTTTCCTCAATATTAGTCGTCCTATATCCATTACATATAAGTTAACAGCATGTAAGTAGTATTCTAGAAGGATCATGGATAATACCAAGCCCTGCTGGTAAACCTCTCTTTAGTCTTCCCAGGGTGCAAACAAGTTGAGACTACGTGAACAGTAACAACCAGATCGTCTTCAAGGGATAAATTAAACTATAAAAACTGCAATTATAATTTAAATTCTATAACAATATTTCTTTAACCCTTTGGCTGCGGCTATGTTTGGGCTATTTAGGGCATATTCAGGCACTCTTGAATGATAAATCAAGGATCTGCATTAAATGAAGTGTATTCTGCCAAAAACTAGGCGAAAATAGCTTCAATATGACACCAGAACGGACCCTGTACGTGGTCTTGTTCACCCGCAGTGGTGCCAGCGAAACGCGTGAACCCAGCTATTATGCAACACTCGCTCGCTTGGCTACACTGTTAACCTCTGAAGTGCGCATGGGGGTAATTGGAAACGTCCCCCTGTGCTGACGTATTTGAGGTGTTTCCGTCACTAAAATATTCATTGTGCCATTAATAGCATTAATATTTATCCATATGCGCCTATTATGGGTTGATTATAAAGGTATTAACCTGAAACAACAATAAAACGAGTGAAAACAGCGTTTGGATGGTCAAAATCGGAGATATAGCCCGCGAGTTGTATAATGTATGGGTGAGGCAATCTGCTTTCCCGCCAATTTCCCCCAAGGCCACTGAGACACAGTCGATCGATACTCTCTCTCTCTCTCTTGCACTCGCTTGCTATCAGTGATGACCACACCCTCCAATCGGATTTCTAATGTTAGCACGAAAATATACCTCAGAATAAGGGAATAACAGGGAAAATAGGTGATAACTGAAGGAGAGGAGGAAAGTGGGGAAGGAGGGGAGGTAGAGGACTGAGATTTTGCATGGCCCAGGGGCCAAAAAAATAAAAAATAAAAAAAAAAAAATATAAAAAAATATTTTTTTTTCGATGTCAAAAGTTGATTTTTATTTTCTCTGACTCTTAAGAGTCTTCCCGCAGTGCGCCGGGGGAACTCTTAAGAGTCTCCCCGCAGCTCCCGGGTTAAGAGACAGAGACAAGAGAGAGACTCGCCCGAGACGCAGTCAACCTCAGTGAGCCGCTCGGTGCTCTGAGGGTCGGAGGTGGGCCCCTCACGCTCCCGCCCACTGACACTATTTTTTAGTTTTTTACAGGCTTTTAAAGCCTGCAAATTGATGTAACTTGCCAGGACGTTACGGAACGTCACCCGCAGCGAAAGGGTTAAATTATTTGGTAGATTATCTCCATATACTTTTGTTAACCTACTATACAGTACAACAAAATTGAGGAAATAGCTACAGTGGGAAGAGTAAGTATAAACTTCCTTACACTTAACAATGCTCAATTTTCCTACATTCTCAGATCAATCTATGCTCCAAAATCTACCTCTAAACTAAATTATGCAATTAGCTAGTCACAGAATCACCATATAAAGTTGGAATAAGCGGACCATCTGTTATGGCAGTGATAAGTTAACCCCTTGACTCTCATAACTGCAAATCAACCACTATTACTAAGCCAAGGCAAGCCTTCAGAAATTCTGTGGCAATAAAGAAATGTCCACTACAAATAGCGAGCGATGTGAAATATGTCAATCTATTGGCAACACTGCAACTGAGAAAAAAATACAGACTGGCTTTGTCGGGCTAAGCACCAATGAAGCTGGGAGGTCGCAGTCTCAGCATTTTAAAAGATGGCAGTATGCAGCCCATAGATGAATTGATAAAATTTAGGCAAAGGCCCTTGTGCCTAAATGTTATCAAATTCATCTATGGGTTGCCTCCTATATGCTCAGGCCCAATCCCCACTTTTCCTATTTTTGTATTTTACTCTATATTTTTTTTTTCTTGGGGTGGCCAACTCCAGACAGAGCAAAAACAGGAAAACACAAGACAAAACAGCGAACAAACAGACAAAACACAAAATTCACACTGCCATCTTTTAAAATGCTGTGACAGCGACCTCCCAGCTTCATGAAGTAATATATATTATGCTATTTTTGTATATTGTTAATCAAGGGAGTGAAAGCCATTAAAAACGGCATCAATGCTTCAGTACTTGGTAATTTCTAACGAATCTATCTATCTACATACTCTGGAACATGCAGGGATGACGAAAAATTCACACACATCTAGGTCGCCCAGGAGAAAACCCTAGAGACCCAGGCCCATTTGCGGTCCCAAGCATAAGATTCCCAGGTCCCAGATCTACCGGAGAGGCTCCGGTTTCCGCAGGTAGACATGCAGTAGAGCACACTACAATGCCCGTCCACCATTTCTAACTAATGCTTAGAAAAATTTGTAGATAAATATTTTGCCTACAAAGTTTGAGGTCATTTTATGTTCTTCTCATTCTATCAGCTATAACTATAATAGCCCTACATGGCTATGAACTTCATAAACTTAAAACAATATAATGCAATAAAATAACCTCAAAAAGTAAGCCTCTTACCTCAACGTTGTATATTCAAAATATTCAATGTACTCGATTCCATCTTCCTGCAATAAGATATTTTTTTTTATTAAACGAAAGCAATGCAATATTTGAAAAACTACCTAACATTCAGGCAACTTAATCAGACAGGCAGGAGAGATTCAACAAAATATTCAGCAAGATAAATGCGAACCCTTCTCAACTTTCATCACAAGATTCACTAAAAGTGCGGTCCCCTTCTCAATTTTCATATATTCACGAAAATTGTTATGAATTATACATTAATGTTCGAAGACTGTGGTCCACAATGTGTGTTGAATATGTACAGTATTTCAGTAATGGTTTACCTACCTTGTAATTTAAGCAAGCCTTGAAGTTCCAACATATTGCGAACATTCTGCGCGTGGGAAAAAAAAAGGATACATTAAAACAATACCATTGCCTACCTACAAAATTTCAGGTTAATGTAAAATTCATAACCAACATATAAATAATATTACAAAAGAGCATGTAAGAAGTATTCTAGAAGGATCATGGATAATACCAAGCCCTGCTGGTAAACCTCTTTAATCTTCCCAGGGTGCAAAGAAGTTGAGACATGAACAGTAACACCAAGATCGTCTTCAAGGGATAAATTTAACTTCTGTATGTTCAAATTAAAATGTGAAAGTTAAATATTCATTCAATAAAACAACACTTTAAAGAATAAGTTAGGTTTCCAATCACCTTTTGTACCATATACTAAAATGACAAGAAATGGCGGTCTAAAAGCGACAATTCATTTTGACAATTTCATATTCAATATTCACTATTATAAAACTCAATCAAAACAAAATATACCTAAACTACTTTAGATAATTACATTCCAACAGCAATTAATACTATATTGGTAATTCACTTAGTAATGTTACTTACCATTTTTTCAAACCAGCTGTGAAGGTCCAGGATTGTTGCAACCATTCTGCTCTGTCTAGAATAAAGATAAGATATTAAAACCATGCCATGACTTTCCTCAATATTAGTCAGTCCTATATCCATTACATATAAGTTAACAGCATGTAAGTAGTATTCTAGAAGGATCATGGATAATACCAAGCCCTGCTGGTAAACCTCTCTTTAGTCTTCCCAGGGTGCAAACAAGTTGAGACGACGTGAACAGTAACAACTAGATCGTCTTCAAGGGATAAATTTATCTATAAAAACAACAATTAGAATTTCAACTTTAGAGAACATAACAATACTTTACTAAATTTGGTAGATTGCCTCTTTTTTCAACCTACTACAGTGTATACACAAAAAGGTAAAGTAAGGTAAGTGACCATCCATTACCTTTACTAAGTGGAACAAAAAGTGCTGCTGCTCAGGCTGTAGAACCAATGGGGCTGCATACACCAGTACCTGAAAAAATCACAAATTTATATTACTGCTCACCTGCACAAACTTCTTTAAAACTACCAGACAATAACCTTGCAGTACTTCATAGACACCTAACTTTTAGTTCAATGGAGATTATTGGTTGTGGCTTTGCAGTTTCAGATTTATTCACTAGCTGCTCAAGGAATACAAGAACTATAAAACCAAGATTGTAATGGCATAGTGACCGACTAGGAAACACAGGTTTTAAACCTATCTTGAAATACACTGCATGTAGAGCCTCATATACCCATAAACCATTATATATAATTATTAACCCTTTCGCACACAAGGACCTGATAAAGTGTCCTTTTGGTATACTTACAAACCCTTGTGACCATCAGGATTGTTTAGAAACCTTACTTAGTATAATTACTTCAACGTCTGCAATTGTCCGAGTGTTGTGGGCAAAAAACTAATTTTCTCCAATGGAGAGGTAATTACGAGATTAAGATAGTTCTATTTCTGAATAATGAACGACAACCACCGGACCTGAAAGGGTTAAGAGTGGATGTATTCGCTACATCCCGTCTTAGACTGCCAGTGCAAGAGCCCTCACAGCCTGTAGCAGAAATTAAAGAATCACCTTGTTCATTTTGGCCCTGCGAACAACTTTGGTGTAAGTGTTCAATGTCGTAGAGGCAGCCTTTTAGCAGTATTGCATCAAAGGGTCCAGATACTACGACAAAACTCAATTTGGCAAAATACAGCCGACTTTCTAGCGGAATCAGGAAAACTTTCATAGTATTTAGGCTACTGTAGTATGGACACAAAACTTTTATAACTACCATACAAATAATGGTCTTGGCAATTGTCTATTTAGAATTTAAATAACTAGCGACCGAATATGTTCAGAACTAGTGAAGCCCAAACAACTTCATTCTATTTTGGAATAACAGTCTACGATTTTCATCTTGCTAGTGGTTGTTTTTTATTTTTCCTATGCAGCCTGGCCGAACAGCCTAGAGCCTTTAAGGAAGGCCATGGCCACGATCAGGATCTCAAGGAGTGTAGATTATGTTGTTGATGCAAGTAATTGTGTGAAATGAAGTCTTCTATGAGTTTAATGGTATGGGGTGCCGTGTTACATCCAGGGCAGGTGTCTTTGACGGAGCTAGTTTGCTAGTTTTTCCAATCAGTATATTAACACTGAATTGTGAAAAATTTGTCCTAACCAGCCACCATAATTCTAATATAACAACCACCAGTATAGGATCAACTGTTGAATATAGGTTAAAAGAAAACTTATAATCTCTAAGGTCATGTCTTCACCCATGGGAGCTTCCAGAAACATATCCCTTCAGCGGGTTTGGGCAAATATTACTTTGGCACTAAAAAATTCTCTTGAATGGTATACATGACCAATCAGAGGTTTGCGCGCAAGTGCGGAAATGATTAGTCTATACTTCTGGTACACTTGCCTTATAAACATACAAAATACAAGAAATATTACTGGAAATATATTGGCCATGAAAACTGAGGAAAACTTGTGCGAGGAGCCTAAGGAAGGACAAAATACACACCTTAACAGATCTTTCCCTCCAATAGCAGCTGCACACCAGCTGAAAGAATTAAAAACACTTAAATAGATTATATAAATAAAAGATTGCATATATAAAATAAAACCTTTTCAGATTACCAAATCGTCAAATATATATCAGAGACTCTAGTCTGATTAATGGAAAATTTCATCATTCAACATAAGAATAAATGGAGAATGCTATTAAATAATTGAATGGAAACTTGGCTCGTTTGGGAGAGAGGGTCGGGTGCCAGTTGGACTAGATAATAGTCAGTCTGGTGCCTGGCCCAGGGAGTCAGGGAGTAGAAATGAAGGGTACGCCTGGATGCATCTGGGACCTGGGAATCTTGCTAGAAACTACAAATGGGCCTGGAGGTCTGGGTATTTCTCCTGGAGGACGTAAATATGTGTGGTTTTGAGTTTTTATTTGTCTTTAGTTGTCCCTGTTAGAGCTTTGGCCACCCGCAATAATTAAACAAAAATAAATAAATAAAAATCCATATTAAAAAAATGGGTGTTGGTGGTGTAATGGGTTAGATGCTTATGTTCTGGGTGTGGTGTCCAGAGTTTGAATCTCGGAAGGACCATATGCTTTCATTAGTTTATTAAAGTACATTGGGATTTGTAATTGATGATTAATGTTAAGAACGGGATGTTACTTATATGTGCCAGAATATAATATAGACAGATAGAACATTCTATTAACTTGAATGTACAGTAACATTATATTAATCTCACCTCCAACAAATCATTATTCACATTCACCAAGCCCTGGAATTCGCTCCTCACGAAGTATGGCAATCATGTTTTGCTATACAACACGTTGTCAGGATTCCAGCATCCTCTCACAATTGGCAACCACTTGTCTGTAACCAAGATAGATTTCAGGGGTTAAAACTTGACTTATTAGCCAAGTAGTATTTACAATGTAATTAATTTCTTATTGTTAACAACCCACCAATTAACTTACAAATAGACCCTATAAATTGGTCAGATGTGTGAAGCAGGCACAAGACTAAGGCATTGCCAAAATCAAGGCCAACTTCAATTTTTTTCTTCCGCTGGGCAAATAGCTGCATCACTAAGAATGGTACAACGGATTAACAGCGGTTTAAAATTACAATATGAGAGTCTATGGCCATAAAGAATAAACCTAGAGTAACATATGGCATCTGATTTTAAAGTCTTTCTTCCAAAGTTAAAAGTATTCCCACGCTTAACTAAGAAATGTTTACACTATTCCTACTACTCTTCACTGGCCGAGGAAAATATAAATGGACATGGAATTACCTATTAATTGGACTGGAGCACAGAAGAAAAGGAGCTTCCGGGTCAAAGTGGATTCCTATCTCCGCTGCATTAATAACCAACCGAATTCAGTCAGGCCACAAAACTGCACTAGTCCATTCCTGCAAAAGGTAAACAATATTTAGAACTAACAAATACTACAGGAATATTTGGATATACATACCACTTTCAGTTCTCCTAGGTAAACATTCATCCACCTTTGTCATTAATAATTATTGATCATCATATGGTTGTATTGGTTCAAGACTAAATCAGGTAAATTAATCTCTGAGTCAATGCCAACTATAAGTAAAGTCAAATAAATAACAGTACAAACCTTGTCAGAAGAGATTCCGAGTGAATCAGCTCTTCAAACATTCCTGAAACAACAGTTTTACTAAGAACACGGTACAGGAGTATACATTCTCAAACCTGTAATTCAGAGATAAGTCAGAAATCTTGTCTTTTCATTGTAAATCAACATCGCAAGATTATACTTAGGTCATCATTCAAAGAGGCAAATGTGAACTTAGGAATCCTAAACTTGCTTTAACCCCTGTCAAACAGGGATGTTTGTAACTTTTACTACCTGCCTGGAGGGCATATTTAGCCTATTTGGGAGAAGGGGTAGGGTGTCAGTTGGACTAGATAATAGTCCGTCAAGCGCCTGGCCCGGGTAGCTGGTATATATGAAGGGTGCGCCTTTAAGTGTGGTGGGCGGGCTTGCGGTTTCGGCTCTCTGCATGTCTGTCTGCTAAGAGGAACCTCTCAGGATGGTTGGGGGCCATAGAGAGTACTGGAGTGACCTTTGTGATCCCTGGGCTCTGGGTCTTCATCTGGGTAACATATATGTGTATGAATTTGTGCTTTGTTTTTGTGTTCATTGTTTTCTGTTGTGTTGTCCCGGTTCAGGCTCTGTCTTTAGTCGACCACCCCCAGAAATAATGGACATGGGATTACGGTACCTAATAATCAGACTTACCTGGAGCACAATAGAAAAGGAGCTGCCTGGTCACTTTGGAGTGGATCCCCATCTCTGCTGCATTAATAACCAACAAGTCAGTCGGGCCACAAAACTGCTCTAGTCCATTTCTGCAAAAGGTAAACTATATTTAGAACTAACTAATACTGCAGGAATATTTGGATATATATACCAATTTCAGTTCTCCTAGGTAAACATTCATCCACCTTTGTCATTAATAAATATTGATCATCATATGGTTGTATTGGTTCAAGACTAAATTAGGTAAAATAATCTCTGGGTCAATGCCAAACTAAAAGTTAAGTAAAATAAATAACGGTACAAACCTTGTCAGAAGAGATTCTGAATGTACCAGCCCTTCGAACATTCCTGAAACAACAGTTTTATTAAGAAAACAGTATAAGAGTATACATTCTCATATTTATAAATCTGAGGATAGTAGTCAGAAATCTTGTCTTTTCATTGTAAATCAACATCGCAAGATTATACTTAGGTCATCATTCAAAGAGGCAAATGTGAACTTAGAAATCCTAAACATGCTTTAACCCTTGTCTAGCGGGGTGTTTTGGGCTCATTTTGGCATATTCAGGCCCTCCTGCATGATAAATCAAGCATCTGCATGAAAACAAAAAACTATGCACTAAAAGCTTCAAAATGAGACCAGAACGAGCTACGTAGCACTCGTGGTTCTCTTGCAGTGGTGCCACGAACATTGAAGTTTAGCATATATCGGTATATTTTTCCCATCTATGCTCACTACTGGCTACACTGCCGGCCTCTCGAGAACACAGGGAACATGAGTTAATGGGCGGCGGTAAGCCCTGGAGACGGCTGTCTGGCCCGCTGCGCTCCCGGCCATTTGCACTCTATTTTAACCCTTTAAAAGCCTTAATAATGCTCCTAACTTGCTGCAATTTGGTGCAAGACTTAAGTCGAGCGCCGCTCTTTAAGGGTTAAAGGTCTAATGGACTATAACTGATATCTTAACCATGCTTTAAAGGTCTAATGGACTAGAACTGATAATGTTCAAGATAAGGGAATAACAGGCAGAAATTTGTTTTCAATTTATTGAAGATATGGGAATAACAGGCAGATTTTTTTTTTCAATTTAGTGTAACCGCTCTTACAATATTGACAACAAATGTTCAAGCCCTATCCACACTATGTTCACATTCTAGAGGTTCTACGGATTGGAAATTCCTTCCCATGGTCAGGATTTACATAGATTTATAATACTGTATTCATTCAATGTACACAGGGAACTTTTAACAGAATAAAATTATTTTGTGTATAGTTTAAAACAAAGAAAACAAATTGTGTGTGAAGGAAAGAAAGTTTTTAGAGCAATGGGATGGGAAGTATGTGGAAGGTGAGAAATCTCTGAATGAAAGTTATAAGTGCAATGTATCAAGGAATTGTTGTGCCAACAGTGATTTATGGAGCCGAGACATGGGCTCTGAAGTCAAAGGAGAGAAGAAAACTGGATGTGATGGAGATGAGCGGCTTGAGGAGTATGTGTGGAGTTAATCGTAGAGACAGATTGAGGAATGAAGAGATACGTAGGAGAGTGGGGCAGCAGGAACATTTGTCGGCCAAAGTGGACAGAAGGGTGCTGAGCTGGTAAGAGTCAGATACAAGGAGAGATAGAGGGGTAGGAAGACCCCCATTGAGGGTGAGACAAAGACAAGCTTAGGGTGATAGAGGAAGGAACACATCATTTGTGAGAAGGGGTCAGGCGCCAGTTGGACTAGGTAAGAGTCAGTCAAGCGCCTGGCCCGGGGAGCCGGTATATATGAAGGGTGTGCCCTGAAGCGTGGTGGGCGGGCTTGCGGGTTTCGGCTCTCTGCATGTCTGCCTGCTGAGAGGAACCTCTGGATGGTCGGGGACCAGAGGGAGTACTGGAGGGACCTTTGTGATCCCTGGGCAACCTATGTGTGTGAATTTGTGTTTTGTTTTTATGTGTTCATTATTTTCTGTAGTGTTATCCCTGTTCAGGCTCTATCTATAGTCGGCCACCCCCAGAAGAAAAAAAATTATAAACAAAAATAGGAAACTATACGGATTGGGCCGGAGTACATAGTTTAAAAATTAATGTTGAAAAATTCAGTTAATGGGGTAAAAAGTCAATCATATCAAAACCGGTCTTAAGTTCGAGTAGTTTCACTTCTAGGCAAAATAAATTAGAATACCTGCAAATTTTCACTGGCTAAGGGGAAAAAATGGACAAGGGATTACGGTACCTATTAATCAGACTTACCTGGAGCACAATAGAAAAGGAGCTGCCTGGTCACTTTGGAGTGGATCCCCATCTCTGCTGCATTAATAACCAACAAGTCAGTCGGGCCACAAAACTGCTCTGGTCCATTTCTGCAAAAGGTAAACTATATTTAGAACTAACTAATACTGCAGGAATATTTGGATATATATACCAATTTCAGTTCTCCTAGGTAAACATTCATCCACCTTTGTCATTAATAAATATTGATCATCATATGGTTGTATTGGTTCAAGACTAAATTAGGTAAAATAATCTCTGGGTCAATGCCAAACTAAAAGTTAAGTAAAATAAATAACGGTACAAACCTTGTCAGAAGAGATTCTGAATGTACCAGCCCTTCGAACATTCCTGAAACAACAGTTTTATTAAGAAAACGGTATAGGAGTATACATTCTCATATTTATAAATCTGAGGATAGTAGTCAGAAATCTTGTCTTTTCATTGTAAATCAACATCGCAAGATTATACTTAGGTCATCATTCAAAGAGGCAAATATAATTCAAAAAGGCAAATAGATAAATCTTGTAGGTTGCTATGAAGAAATACCTGCACTAGCCAAATAATTTACCATGCTCATTTTACAAATAACCGTATTTACCATAGCCTAACACCACAGGGTAAATACAAACAAATATATAACCACATTGTGCTCCCACTTACCGATTGAAATAGCAACACTACAGCACTCCAAGGACGTAGCAACCAACTCCTGAAAAAAGGAACAAATCCTGATTAGACTGATGCAGTACTCATAACCAATATTGCAAATACTCAAATAGTGTCAGGCAAAAAAATGGCATCAGAAACTCAGTCGAAAGATGGTGAAATTATCATCACAATACTGGTAGACTCAATCAGTACAAAAGATTCAAATTAGAACCAGAACAAAATTCCTCCCAAAAATCAGTATACAGTATAGTTCAATAAATCAGTATACAGTATAGTTCAATAAATCTAACCGTTTGAATATAATTAAGCAGCTGTTGCATTATGTGGGCAGTACATTTGCACTAATTCGGCCAGTGTACATATTGGTTGGTCATTTGGCAAGCTTTTTTTAAAAGATGAAACAAAAATAGAACTTACTTAAACTTTCTGACCATTCTCGATACTTTGCTGCTCGATATTTCACTTCCAACCTGCAAATATAAAGTTTCATTAAAATTTTACACAATAAAACCATCCAGAGGTATTTAAAGGATAATCAGTATCAACGAGAGATCACCATATTATTGCGTTGGATGTCTGCAGACCGTCGTGATAATGTCATCAGAAGAATATTTGAAAAATATATTTGTAATTCAATAAACAAAATGCTAATACCGTACCTAGATCATTGGTGAGCATCCTTAACACACAAGAATCCCACAGGAACAAGGTTGTAGCAAAGTTATACCACCATCTGTAAGTACATTAGAATTAGTAAAAGAGAACTAGTCTATTATCTAACCCATACATGTCCTGGCCTGCCCAGAATAATATAGACAAGCACTTTGCCACAATAGTAACTATAGAATGTTTTTAACCCTTTCAAATCACGTCCTTAAAGGGATACTGTAGGTAGCGCCAAAATTTTTACAATAATCTTGACCCCTTAACTTTTCATAACTCAAAAGGACCTACAGCAAACTGGCTGTACATATGCACACCTACTTTCTGGTGGACTCTTCCCAAATGATAGAAACATCAGCCCGATTGCCTTCATTCATTTTGAGTTATAAGAAGTTGAATGGTCAAGATTATTGTAAAGTTCGTTGGCACTACTTATATAAACCTTTGTGACCATCAGGGGTGTTTGGAAACTTTGTTTAACCTCTGCAGTTGTCTTTGAGCAAGTTGGAGGCAGAAAACTAACTTTGGAGAGGTGCCAGGCACCCGACCCCCTCTACCAAATGACACCATTTTCACTCATCTATTCACAACCATTCTCCATTCATTCCTGTCTATTACCGCTTCCCTTGCCTGATCTAGACATTCCTCAATCTTCCAACGCTTGTCCTACATAGTCTCTCAATCTGAATGGAGGTCTTCCTACCCCTCTACCTCCCCTTGTATCTGACTCCCATTCTCTTTGTAAGCCTTCCACCTTCCATTTGTTCAACAGAATGGTAATGGAAATGTAAGATTAAGTTATGGATACATGGTTTTCAAATTTCAGTTAAGTATCGGAATATTACCTGCAAAGCTATTGAGTACCTGCTAAGCTATAGAGTTAACAGGTCGCTGAAAATATTTGACTATGGATATCAATATATTGTAAAATTAACTTTACTATCCCACTGATCCTTCCTAAGTGGAATACTGGAGTTTTGCATTTGTTCGGCCATCTCTCAATGACTTTGGTGAGAACGGTCCCCCTCAAATTTAATAATTTGTCCAACTAGACAGGTTAGATTGCCCAATACTTTAATCAGCTCAGAAACTGTGGAAAGTTTCAAACTTAATTTTGATATTTCTATATCATTCATGACTATCCAATGTATCCGTATCTTGATCCCACATTTCCATAACTTTCTGCTACAAAAAGTTGTTATCGTCAAGAAAATCAAAATGGGGACCTGGCAATTTAGTGTCAACTAGAAAACAGACTATATACTGTATAGCCTTGCAAAGCAGAACCAAATTTCAGCCAAAACAAATTTATACAATGACTACCATAGTTAAGGGCTCATGTACTTCGTCAAGGAGCTTCAGGGTACAGATCCCTTCAGCGGGGTTGAAAAAGAATTGTTTTGGCACTATTTGAATAATTCCCTTTATGGTATGGAGGACCAATCAGGGGTTTGCGCGCTAGTGCCACACTTCTACATTAGTTCAATAAACCTACAATAAAGTATACATTTAGATGGAGGTTTTCTAACTCGAGTTTACCGAAGATAATACAAGGATAACATCTCAAATGCTTCAAGTAAAGATCAATTATTGCAAAATTTCAAATGGGTGTTTACTTATTACAGATTAAAGATTATGCTTTTTCATGCTTCAAAATAAGTAATTACCTGGTAAGATGTAAATGCAGTGTTGAACAAAGAAAAACCCGTGTTTGGATCGGCAATTACAAAATAATTTATATATATATATATACAGTCGGCCCTCGGGTAACGTGCCTTTAGGTTCCGCGGTTTTGCTCTAACACGGGTACCCCAAATGTGCCGAGTCAGCATCTAACACACTATGTTTATGTAGCGCTTGTGGCGGGTGGCGGCTGGTCGGCATCTCTCGACCTGTGACGGCAGACCCGTATATACCAGCATGTATAAGACACATTTATAAACCTCCAAAACCATGGATGGCCTTATACGACTAATATACTTTCAATGCAAGTTAATTTGAAACACAGATTCATCAGCTGATTTTCCGAATGACCGAAATAGTGTGTTATTGTCGAGTCAGTTTGTGTGTGTGCGTGTTGTTCTTGTGTGGCTATGTCTAAACCCGAGTTATTTCTGTATGCAATAAAATTTTATTATAATTTACTCTATGGAATTGAATTTCATTTTACCAAATATTTATAATAGTAAAAGCCAAAGAAAAATACATTAAACTATAATTCTAATGAATGCGGTAGATTGTTGGCAAGTTTAGCCAAGCTGCCGCCGCCTTCCTCACACGCAGACGATATGTGGTTTGATATTGTTGTACTACAGCTGAGCAGCATTGGTTTTGTGTCAAATAAATGGCATTTCATAGTACCAATGGTCAATTGGATATACTATTGACCCCTAGTATGAAGGTATGTTGCCAACATAATAATACTGACAAATAAAGATAAATAGAGTGGTAAATGTTAAAAAAAAAAAGGGACTTTGGGAAAGTGGGCAGAACGAATGGAATTTTTCCCATATAACCTTTGCTTTATGTAACGCGGGTTTGCCTAACACGGCCTTGGGCCGGTACGATATACCTGCGTTACCCAAGGGTGGACTGTATATTAAGAAAATATGAACTATTCTTCACATTATCTTCAGCAATAGATTTTTTTCATTAATTTCAATGTAGGTAAGGATATTCATCATATTCAAACTACTATATAATAACTTTATATACAAACTAAAACTTTCCAAAACTGGATTGTGTTCTTTTATTTAATAATTTTCATTTTAGTAAGCATTGTTTCCACATAGCAATTTTGATAATTTAATTTGACTTTATATTGTCCTTGTCCCAATTTTGGTTTGTTTAGTTTGCAAGTTTTACATTTTAACTAGAACTCCCAAGTCACTGGCAAAATCCATTGAAGATTCATTAATCCGACTAAATGTATGCATAGTTCAAATAGTGTACATACCTGATCAGAAAGATCTCCTAGGTCCTGTCCTGATCAGAAAGATCTCCTAGATCCTGTCCTGATCAGAAAGATCTCCTAGATCCTGGATGAAACTGCTGAAAATATAAAATATATTATAAACTTTTAATCAGTAAAGATTCAGATTACAGAATAACTAACCTCCATATAGATAGGAACCCTGGGAAGGGAAAGGATCAAAACTATGGCTAAGCAGTTGTTAGCTGTGGGCAGAAAACTAATTTTGGAGGTAATTATAAGAGTGAGAACTCCATTTAGTATTGCTAATCTGGCAACCTCTGCGTCATATGGTCGTGAGAGGGTTAATTAAGTTTAGTAACTTCCTGAAATGTACGCTCTCAGTTCTCAATATATTTCTTTGAAATGGTGACAAGACAGTTTTATATACAAACGAGTGTGGCTATATAAATGCTTCTGTATACATTGGAATTGTCAATTCATGCTTGTGTGATCCTCTGTGTAGCTGTGTATAGAATAATACTGATATACTTAGGTGTTTGTGTTTTTATAAATGTGAACATACTTTTGATCTTAACTTATCCAGTCGTAATTCACTACACCATAGATCTGATAGTTTCGAGGTAATTGTTTAGTGTATGGCCTCCTAAAGAAAATGGATTTTTGAGCATAAGACTGAACCAAATGTACACTACTGTATTTACATAACTGGTCATTAACCTAACCTAACCTAAGGTAACCTGGGCATCCTGGGGGCTTCTGCCCCCAGACCCCCGCTGGTCTTGGGTTGAAAAGTGATAAAAAATACATATCTCTTACCTCATTATTCAAAGTTTTGTATTTGGTTTAATATACACTTCCCAGGTCATTTGAACAGTTCTATTGCTTCTATATATCATATAATACACCATAGAATACGTTTTTAATAACTAGAAAAAGAGGACTTCGATTAAACAATCACGAGCTTCGAAGTATGTATAATTACCACATTTTCCTGCTTGTAATCAAGTAATGTGTATAATTGTAAGTGCTCTATACTTTATGTATACTGCATGAGCAATAAACTTATTCTATTCTAAAAACATAAGTTTCCAACATCTATCAAAATGGTTACAAAATAGTCATGCTCTGTGTGTGACTGTTGGGGAACTAATATATTGTATTCATATGTAGACACATTAAATGTGAAAGCTCCGAATATAAATATTCTCAGCGATTATACGGATCTCATTCACTGTTACGCCTCCACCTGTTGCCTTATTGCATTTTCATGATGTGCGAAGTGCAATTTTATTATATTTTTTTTCTTCCAACTACTCCCTCTCGGGCATAGGCTGATAGCCTTTACACTCTACCGCTGAACACGGTGAGGTCTTGTTCCAGTCTAGGGAGTGAGACATGCGAAGCTTCACATCTCTAAGCAACTCCATCTCTGAAGCTGCTCCGCCTCTGTGCTTCAGTCTCATCCCCCAAGCTCGGACCATCACTCTCAGAACGCCACCTATTGAGCAATTAACTCGCTAGGCATTGCCTCCTGTAGCATATTATTTGAATATGGGAATATTCATACAATGATATTTAATCAGGGAACAAGGAGGGTATTTATTTGGCATTTCGGTGTGCTGTGGTAATGCACTGATATTATGTACAGCACAAATTCCATCTCAATAATATCTTCCCATTGACATATTGGGATTCGAACCCAGGTCCATTAGATTACCAGTCCAGTGGCAAGACCACTCCGCCACACAGTATGTCTACGAAATAGGTAAAAAATGGGACTTTGAGATTTTGGCTGGGACGAAATGATTACCAATTCCCATAAGGGATGTACAGTAGTTTTGTTAACGCGCCTTTCAGTAACACGCAAGGACGAAGGAACGAAATTACCATGTTACCGAGAGTATGACTGTACTAAGGTAAGTTGTGGATCAAAAGTTACTGGCAAAACCTATCATAAACTCACTTCAATGGCAAAATCAATATATAACTGTCTCTCAATACAGTAATTCAGAATACTGAACTGTACGCTGAAATGCATACTGTACAGAGATTTTTTTTTTTTCTTCCCCAAAATCGCTGACCAAAAGTATTGACACAATAAATCTGGTGGATGAACCTTTGGGGTTACACAAGTGTAATTTAATTTCACTGCTAAATTTCCTGAACACCGTCATGGGTATCCCCTTTCATGCTATAATGTATATCTTTACCAACTTACTATCATGAATTCTTTTTTATAACTTTTGTATCTTTAAAAGTAATAATCCCCCCCTGGGGTTTAGGGGGCCCTCTACCCATGTTGTTGTGGAAATAAAAATATACCTACGCTTCTACTGTGTCATAAGAAGCCAGAGGGATGAAGTACCCGTGAGTCTGGCCCACCATTCATCTTATTTGGCCATTTTCAGCCTCATGGTAGCTGCAGTACACCAGTGTGATAAAGTCTCTGGAATGGCTAGTCTTCCCCTGAAGGCTGCCTATGAGCATTTGGAGAGGTTCCATGCTTGCAACTTATTTGTAATTTCACCCCCTATCTATCATGAAGGTCTCTCTATACATACATATCTATCAGGTCTCTGATCCATTTCTCTCTGTACATACATAAATTTAAAGATAGAGCGATCCACACAAAGTGCAGTTCCAATCTCATGTCCTATTGGTGGCACTCGAGATAGCCCTGTTCAGAGCTGCCTCACTTTCACAGATAGTACAGGTATATGTATGTATGTGTAAATGTATTTATTGGAAGGAAAAGATGTGGATAGTTAGATAGACCAATAAATAGATTAGAAATATAAATTATACTTACTTTACAGTTACAGAAGCCTTGCATCTCTATTTCCAAAAGGCCTGAAAAATAAGTCTTTGTTAAATATATTCCTAAACATTAAATTATAGAAAGTTATCTTTAAGAACATTCAGACAGGCAGGAGAGTATTAATCACAAAATTTCAGCTAATATATGCGAACCCCTCCATTATCATCATAAAATAATTTAAAAAAATCTATCATAAAATTAGATGGTTCTACACTTACCTTGCCATGATGTAGAACCGTAAGATATTCCAAGCATCAATTCAGGATAAGAGATTGGGGATTCTGTAAATAAAAATATCTATGAATAGATAATAACTGGAAGGGTAATCAGGTAGAGTGCATACCTCCGTCTATGCTTTGTCTCAAAAATGAAATTCACAAACAAATTGCACATCACAATCAAAGGTTATACTGCTTTACGAAGTCAATACTTTTGTATCACTTTTCAATCACTTTAATGCCAATATAGCAATAGAATTCTTGAAAGTGAAATTTTTCTACCAACGCATGGAAGGATACAACTAAGTACAGAATCTGTAACGTTGTATCCATGTACAAGTTGGTATATACATTAACAACAAGGATTCGGTAGTCTGCTTCCTGAATTAACGTTATTAGAAACCGTGACTAATGCTCAATACTGTACATTGTCAACATTTTTCAAATCCCTCAATTTTGTTTTAAATGTACTCTAGCATTTCAAAAAATTATAAGTCTAACTAGACTGTACTCTTAAAACTCTTGCCTAGCTTATTCAGATTGGCATCTATATTAAAAAGAATGTGGGTTGAATTATTAAGATTTCGTACTGTATCAGTTTAATTATTCAATAGGGCTACCACAAATTTTACACTGCTGTGAGATGGCTTGTGAGCATCACTTCACGGTCACTGACACTCTTAACCCTTGTCTATCGGGGCCCGACTTAAGGCGGTCAAGAGAACGAAGGACTAAATGGCGGGGCCCGACATCCAATGCGATGTTGAGCACATAATTGGCTCTGAGAGAGAGTCCGAGCGGTGGGAGGAGCGTAGGTGGGCTCTGACCATTCGGCACGGCTCCCGTACCGCGACTGGTCTCTCCTCCACTGCCTCCCTAGACAGGGAAATATGTAAGGAAATTACCGTATTTTAGGGTTTTTGTACTCGCGTTGCAACATCGTTGCAAGACAACCCGTGGTCGTGCAAGGATGGTTCAGGTGTCATTGGAAAGCTCAATTATCGCCCTTTCACGGATACATAATTGTATTACGCTCTGGCTCTTGTTTATGCATGAAAAAGAGCATGGAATGAAGCTCGTTTAGGGTAAATCTGCCTGCTTGGCAGGTAGATGTTACAAACAGCCCCGTCCGACGGGTGTTAATGCCCAGACGCCTTCTTAATTCCTCGCTCGATACCCCGCCCGAGGTTAAAGCTCGGTTCACACATTCACGAATTAACGTCCCGTCCGTCCCCGACCCCTTAATTCGCCGTGCCTAGGCGGCGTCCTTTTTTGTGCATGCATAAAATGGTCAGCATGGGTCGGGGCAACTGCCAGAAAACGTGTTAAGTCGGGACACCCACGGACACTCACTAGAGCAGTCGTCGTCTAGACGCCGACTAACGGGATGAGAACGGCGGCAAAAAAACTTTGGAACGGCCCTAGTGGCCATCGTGGCCACATGGGGCTCCAGATTGATGCCGTCCTGCCTATTTCCTTGGTCAGGGACGGACGTGACTTTAATTCGTGCATGTGTGAACCGAGCTTTAACCTCAGGGACATGGTATCGAGCGAGGAATTAAGAAGCGTCTGGGCATTAAGAGTGTCAGTGACAGTGAAGTGATGCTCACAAGCCGACTTGGTTGGTTTGGACACGTGGAGAGAATGGATGATCAGAACTGGGTGAAGAAATGCCGGATTGTGAACGAGGGGGGAGCTGCACGTAGGGGGGTAGACCTAGAATGAAGTGGGATCAGGTACTCCGGTCCGATCTCAAAATAAATTACTTAACAGAAGCAGCCCTTGACGGGGCCACCATTTAGGATGCGAGACTAACCACATTCTCTGTTGACAAAACGGTCTTTAAACTTTTACAGTAAGAGATATTAATACTGCCTTCACATTACTTCATGTACAAAATCAGGGTAAAGTAGATAGGCCTAAAGTATAAAGGCAATATCAAAACGGATACAAATCCTGGTTCAATTCCCTCATCACTACCACAAGAGGAGCGACAAGGTTTGACAAATTTTTTAAGCTCACAAACCATTGCAATATAAAAAAAATATTATAAAACTTGAAATAACATGAGTTATAGTTATGCAGAATTACCCCTAGGTATTTACTCCGCAATCTTCAGCTTTGGCTGTCGATAACAGGCAACTACCAATACAAATGTACGGACATCTTTTAGGTGAAGCTCCACTCTGATTGGCTACTGAACATCGGGGAGGAGCCTCCAAGGAGGCTAGAATGTAAACCGTGTCCTGGACTGGCTGTACAAAAAAATAACTGAAAATTTCATAGGAGAGTGAAAATCAAATTGACAAAATAAGAAAAGTAGGCTAGCACTTAACTGCACATTACATCTTACATCAGTAAGGTCCCCTGAGTAAGGTAAGAGCGTAAACAAATATTTCCAAGACATGAATCCCGTAATTTGGTTGTTCTGCAGAATATCCAATAACAGTTGTTCTGCAGAATTACCACCCATTCTATGTTGCATTTTATATTTAGAACCTCCATGACTTAAGATTACACCGGATATGTATATTTTACCAAAGAAAGTTTTGATTATAGAGCATGATATCTTTGCCTAGCTGTTTTAGGCTATACTCAAACCAGTATATAAGCGACCCTGAGTCCTCTATTCTTGGCTACACAGAGTTCCTTCGCACGGGCTTCTGTAAACACATTAGCAGCTGATATTTTAAATTTTGGTTGACAAATTTATGACCTTTCACCTCCCATATCCATTCTCATTCTCTTTTTCCTACATCCCATATCTATCTATCTATCTATCTATTGCCTGACGCCGTGATCCCCGAAGGGGTGGCCACGAACGAACCGCCCCCATGCACCTCTGTCCCCAGTCAGTCGACGCCCCTCCCCCCAACCAGCACCGCCTTCGTTCATGTAGTTCCTCACTCCATCCTTCCACCTCATATTCGGTCTACCTCTCCCCCTCTGTCCCTCCACCTCGCTCTCGTACACCCTCTTAGTCATTCTCTCGCTTTCCATACGTTCCATATGGCCGAACCATCTCAAGTTGTTCCTTTTCACACTTTCCAGCACATCTACCTCCACACCACACCTCCTTCTTACTTCCTCATTAGTCTGTCTATCCCTCCATGTAACTCCGCACGCACTCCTTAAGTAATTCATTTCCACTGCTCTCACTCTTGGTCTGAGTCTCTCAACCAACGTCCATGCTTCGCTTCCGTAAGTCAGTGTCGGGATTACCACACTGTCATGCAAGGACTTCTTCACTTCCATACTGACCACCCTATTTCTTGTTACTGCTTTTAGCGTTCCTACAACCCTCTTCCCCTGTTGTACCCTCTCCCGCACCTCTTCATCCATAGTCCCATCTTTACTCAACACACTGCCCAGATACTTAAAAGAGTTGACGATCTCCATAGCCTGACCGTTCAGCTTCACCTCACACTCTGTGACTTCACCCCTTTCGAAGACCATAACCTTGCTCTTCCCCGTATTTACCTTCAAATTCCGTTTTTCGCACACTGTTCCAAACTCATTTACCAGACCCTGCAACTCCCATTCATTATCACTCATCAGAACTGTATCATCCGCAAACAGCAGTATAGGTAGCTTCCACTCAATTCCCTCCCTTTTCAGCGATACACCAACATCCACTGCTCTTGATAGTATTTCTTTCATAACTCCATCCATATACAGGTCATAGGCCTTCTCCAAGTCCATAAAGGCAACATACACCTACATCCCATATACTTCCCTTTATTAATAATTAGATAAAGTGAAGACAACCAGGAACTTTGTGTTCAAATTAGGAAGGACCTCATATACAGTATAGCCTACTGTATATACATATACTGTACAGGTATATAGGCCTATACAATTTCTAACTAATTTTTATTAAAGCTCGAAATGGTAAATTTAATCAAAAATGAATGTTGGAATTCCTACATTTCACATACATAATATATACCGTAGATATATTGATCGATAGAGCGAGAGAAATACATACATACAGACGGATGGGCAGACAAACCGGATGGAGAGAAAGACAGGCGGACACAAATAAAGACAGACAACCTCTACAAAAAAAAACACGCCTAGCCTAGACTTTTACCTCACGGGTGGTGTGGAAAAGTCGAAACATGGACAACATGGAACATAGAATACAGTAGGCCTACTTCTATTAGAGAAGTAGCCCATTCATTTTTATTAGGTCAAAGAAAACTATACAATAGCAGCAAACCTATATTTGTTAAAATAAAGTATTGGCATTCCTGCATTTCTCAGATAGATATGTGGGTGGGGGGGGGGGGGGAGAGAGAGAGAGAGAGAGAAAGAAAGAAAGAGAAAGAAAGAAAGAGAGAGAAAGAAAGAGAAAGAGAGAAAGAAAGAGAAAGAGACTAGAACTATACTTTAAATACATACACACACTCGGTCCTAATTTGAAAACAATCACCTGGGTGTCTTCACTTTATCTAATGATTAACCCGCTCACGTTTTTTATGCAATTTTGAGCCTATTAGGGATACTTTAAAGCCTTTTAAGAAACCTTTAGTTTAGTTACTTCAACCTCTGCAGTTGTCTTTGAGTTAGCTGTGGGCAGAAAACTAATTTTGGAGAGGTAATTATAAGAGTGAGAGAACTCTATTTATTATTGCTAATCTGGCAACCTCTAAGTCATAAAAACGTGAAAGGGTTAATAAAAGAGAAGTACAGTATATGGATTGAGGGAAGAGAGAATGAGAATGGATGTCAGGTGTGAGCCAATCGGCACTGCAGACCCCCGTTCTCCGACCTCTGACCATTTGGCGAGTCAGTCCTAATGGTGTTAGTGAGCTGGGCTTATAATTAGAGTTGGGTGTGACAGGGATCTGCCTTGTGTGGGCCAATCGGCTTCCTGCAGACTCCCATTTTCTTATGATATGGGAGGTGAAAGAGCTCATAGACGCTATCAACCAAAATTACAAATATCAGCTACTAACGTGTTTACAGAAGCCCACGCGAAGGAACTCTGGGTCGCTTATATACTGGTTTGACTATAGGCTAGGGCTAGGCCTATATGGTTAATCGCCATCTCTGCCCATCTAGCCTAATCGTCAAATCGGCCCACCTACCCAATTATAGGCTATACATAGGCCAGCCTAAATCTTTAGTTAGTTATATTATATAGGATATCGGACAGCTAGGCCTACTATCTATCTATCTATATATGAGCATATAGCATATAGATAGTAGGCCGAGCCGTCAGATAAAGGTTAGCCTAGTAGCTGATTAGGTAAAGGTTTGTGGCCATTAGATAATGGTTCAACTATTAGGTAAAGGTATGTAGGGCCTCATGGATAAATCTACAGTTATACTACCCCTATTTTGTCACTCTTCTGTTGGTACTAATAGGTTAATATTATTAGTAGTAGACTTAGTATGGTTTGACGATGCGCGGAAATGTATATTTGACTTTAAATAGATACATTGAATGATTGAATTATTACAAACCTTCAGCAAAGTGAGACTCTTCGTCCGTGGTTTGTTTACCTGGGTGTACAATTGGTTGGGCCGCGACGTACTTGTTTTTTGCCCCCTGCTGTTAATGTATATGATTATGACAATAAGTCATGGGGGGGGGGGGGGGGCAAACTCTCCTCATGGGGAAAACTGTTTTACAGAGGCTTTTAATAACTTCCAAAAACTACATACAGGTATTGATGAAAATTAACACAAAACTATAGCCTAAATCCATGGAAAAATTAGTAAATTTAATATAAAAAAAAATGCAGTTTCCACATCTGCTGAACCATCCAAAAACAGGTACTAGTTTATGACCAACCAGTTACGGGCCCCATCGATGATTATCAGTGTTTTATCACTTTCATGAACGATACTTTGTTGGTGTACATGTAATTACCGTCTCAAAATCAATAAGTGAAATAAGGGAAACTGTTGGATTGTTCACCTATAACACAGGGAATGTTAGCTGGGTTTAGACCGTCGACGAGACGGGTTACTTTTCGGTTAGGTTAATGTTGAAAATACTAAAATGAGACGGTCCTCGGTATTAAACAACACTGTATATCAAACAAAAAAACAATAACAAATTACCTGAAAAACTCCTGGTTGGTGATAAAACTTTTACCCAAAACATGCTAAAAGGGGTGTTATGAAGGGGGGAGGTGTGGGGTGTGGTAATGGGTGAGGGTTAATATTTACGAGCCGCACCACAACTGGGATCTCATTTCTAATGGTAGTTTTGGGTTCCTATAATTTTATGTTTCATTGCTAGCCTAGGCCTACATAATTTTTACCCACCGGATTTTTTTTTTATTAGGAACGTTGAAAGCAGTAACAAGAAATAGGGTGGTCAGTATGGAAGTGAAGAAGTCCTTGAATGACAGTGTGGTAATCCCGACACTGACTTACGGAAGCGAAGCATGGACGTTGGTTCAGTTGAGAGACTCAGACAGAGAGCAGTGGAAATGAATTACTTAAGAAGTGCGTGCGGAGTTACATGGAGGGATAGACAGACTAATAAGGAAGTAAGAAGGTTGTGTGGTGTGGAGGTAGATGTGCTGGAAAGTGTGAAAAGGAATAACATAATATGCAAAAAGCCATTCGGCCCATACAAGGCAGATCCCAGTCACACCCAACCCCAATTATAGACCCATCTCACCAATACCTTGAGTACGGACCCCACCAAAACGGTCGGAAGTTAACACAAGATTACGGGGGTCTGCACCACACCTTGTAGATCCCCCTCACACCCAACCCATCTCGTCCATATGCCTATCTAATTTTATCTTAAAGCTCCCTATCGTTCTTGATCCCACTAGCCTATTCCACCCATCTAGGCCTACAACTCTGTTACCAAACCAATATTTGCCTAGGCTATATCTTTTCTGAAACTAAATTTATCTAATTTGAAACCATTTGCAAGTTATTTCGCTATCACTGAGCTTTAGTACATTTTTCATGTCTCCTTTATTAATTCCACTAACCCACTTGAATACCTCTATCATGTCACCTCTAACTCTGCGTCTCTCTACCGAATGAAAGCCTAATTTTCCAGTAGTAGCCTAGACTTAGTATGGTTTGAGGATACACAGAAATGTATATTTGACTTGAAATAGATTATAAGATAGGCCTACATTGAAGTAGCCCATTACAAACCTTCGCGAACCCATAAACAGGGAACGTGAGCTGGGTTTATACCGTCGCGCACTCATAAACAGGGAAAGTGAGCTGGGTTTAGACCGGCGCGACAGGTTAGTTTTCGGTTAGGTTAGGCTAATTTTAAAAATACTAAAATGCAACGACGGTCCTTGGTATTAAACAACGCTGTAGCCTATAGCCTATCAAAGAAAAAAATAGCAAACCACAAATTAGGCCCTAGGCCTACCCGAAAAACTCTTTTATCTGGTTGGCGATAAATTGTTATCAAAATCAGTTTTTTTTCAGTTTCCGCGTCTGCTGAACCATCCAAAAACACGCTAAAAGGCGTGTTTTGAAGGGGGGAGGTGGTGGGGGAGGGGTAGTATACCTGTAGATGTACCGAAATGAGATCCCAGCTGTGGTGCGGCTCGTAAATATTGACCTGGGCGAGGGGTAGTATAACTGTAGATTTACCTACACACTAGAAGTAGGCTATTAGTATTCTAGAACTTTACCGGTAAAGCTGCGAGGCCTCAGCGCGTTTTTCAAAGGCACAAAGAGGCATAGATTACCAGACAGCCTCCCGAGATTGTCTAGTAGAGTAGTAGTCTTTGGTCAGCTCGGCCAAGACCAAAGATTAACGGAATCTGGGGGTGTGGCCACCAGCCGGGAGGCAGAACTCTGGTGACAGTTTCAGCACTCACAGCCTTCGTTGTAAGGCATGATTCAAATGTTATAAACTGAGGTGAGTGTGGACAGGGGCGAGTGTTGTAAATATTTGATCCTTCATAGAGGATAGATTTATAATTATTATTTCGAATGAATTAGTCCTTTGCATTCCTATAGAGTTGAAAAGTAATATTATTGTTTAGGCCTAATTAACAAATTTTTCTCTGAATTATGCTTTTTTATTATATAGGCTATATTTAAAAATTATAGGTCTGCCATGAGCAACTTGCCAGTTTTTCAAAACATAAAAGTTCTATGGTCCACAGTGTCTTTGAAAATTGCGATTCTGAAGCCGAGGAACTTTGGTAACAACGTGGGTCATGTAGCAAATCTGCCAGTTGCACGTGAACAAATTACTTGCCTATAGGCAGTTGTTTTGAATATATTTCAAAGCAACTGATAAACAAGCCAACCAAGAGATTAAACTGAAGATGCAATTGATTTACCATGATCAGAGGCTCCACACGATGTCCAATTATTATCCACATGAAAGGAGACCATCCTTCCTCGATGAATGCCAGCTGGGAGTGAGGCCGAAGTAACGTATGCGCTTCTTTCCTTGCTTTTGGTACTGATGAGTTGCCATATATATATATTTTTTTTAAATTCATATGATAGGCCTATGTTACTAGTAATATAAAACATTCACATTTTTAAACTTGAATTATTTGAAGTATTAAAGTGTATTATTTAATATAATTTATAAATATTTACATTCGTCTCGTGTTTCGTTAACTTTCCTTTGTATCGGCCTACCAAAAAATCGCACACTACTCATAAACATCGATGTGAATCCATTGCTGTTTGACAGAATTCGTACGAATAGGCTATATATATATTCCCGAGTTTATGTCAAATTATGATGTTCTGCGGCTGTAATCGTGTTTTTCTTCGTGATAATATCTTACTTGAATCTTACTTAATAATAATAATAATAATAGTTCTTAAAGCTAGCGCATGCTAAGCTAGCTAAGGATAGCTCAATAAGGCCGATTAGGCGTATTTCCATTGGGGTCCTGTACTACTACCCCATCCCTTTGCTCATGAGGGATGGTAACGACTCAGTGCTTGTGAAAAATCTTTAATGCGCCGAGCGTGGGCGCAAACCCGGGCCTTCTGGGTGAAGTCGTCTAGAGGTCCCGTCCTCACAGTCGTGGTCCGCCACCGCTGCATCCGTCCCGTGCGTCCCTTCGAAGGAGGTCCGTCTGGTCCGGTATAGAGTTTGAGGCCGCCCGGCAGTTAGCAGTGTATCCAGACACTGGTGGTTCATCTGGGAGGGTCTTTAGAAACTTGTCTAATAACCCTTTGAACCTGTCTACCGGGCAACCTACTATGTCTCGCACCTCCTTGGGCAGCGAGTTGAAATGTTTTGGTCCATTGTGGCCTAGGCTGGACGCGAGGAGGGATCTCACTCGTTCTGGTGCCTGTGTTGGGAGGGATCTCCTCTCACACTTCCTTCCAGTCCGACCATTTTGTTTTTCCTGGAGTTCATTACCAGTTGGATCTGGAACCAGCTTCTGCATGATTTTCCACACATAAATTGCGCAGTACCTGTCTCGCCTTCTCTGCTGGGAGTACAGCCCTAGCTTCTTGAGCCGGTCCCAGTAGCTAAGGTCCTTCATCCCCCGAATGTTTCTAGTGAAGTACCTCTGGACGGACTCAAGATCTCGTATGTACCCCTTTTTGTGTGGCGACCATAGTTGACTACAGTAGTCAAGGAAGGGTTGTACCATAGACCTCCAGAGAGTTAGCATTGTTTCTTGTTCCCTGGAGTTGAACGTCCGTAGGATCCATCCGGCCATTCCCTTGGCTTTCTTGACAGCTGCAGAAATGTGGTGTTGAAATGTGGCATCGTCGGACAATTGCACACCTAGGCATCTCACATGTGGCTTGGGGGTGATGTCGTGGCCGCCTGCAGTGAGTAGTTTGGTGGTGTCCTTGAGGGTTTGTTTCGGGCCACATCGTAACGCTTCAAACTTTTCTTCGTTGAAGGTCATGTTTTCGTCTGCCCATTTGTAGATTTTGTCGAGGTCATCCTGGAGATTATGAATATCCTCTTCATTTCTGACGACACGACTTATGTTCGTATCGTCAGCAAAGGAAGAGATAACTGATTGACCAACTCCATCATCAATGTCCCCTATCAGTATAAGAAAGAGCAGAGGTCCTAATACTGATCCCTGGAGTACTCCACTAATGACGTGGGACTTTTCAGATGTGTGGCCCTTAGCAGCAACAGTCTGCGTTCTTGCGGAGAGGAAACTGTGCAGCCACACACCTATTTTGCCTTGGATGCCGAGTTTCTTAATCTTGTGAAGGAGGATGCCGTGATCCACCTTGTCGAATGCTTTAGCAAAGTCTAGAAACATATGACCTGCCTTTCCGGAAGCCATGCTGGCTGGAGTTCATAAGGCCATTTTTCTCCAGGAAGTTGACAAGCTTGTTCCTCAGGACTTTTTCAAATATCTTGATGAGGTGGGATGTTAGAGCTACCGGTCGATAGTTCTTCGCCAGGCTCTTTTCACCACCCTTGTAGACTGGAGTAATGATGGCCTGTTTTAGTGAGGATGGAATTGTGCCTGTGTCCAATGAGTGTCTCCAAAGCTTGCAGATAGGAGGAATCAGGGCGTCACAGCATTTAATCAGCAGTATGGCTAGTACTCCGTCAGGACCAGCAGCTGCATTCATTCTCAGTTCTTTGATGGCTTTTCATAGGTCTGCCTCAGTCAGTTCAATATCACTTAGTCGAGTCGGTTGTGGAGTGTCTTCCGTGAAGAAAGCTTTGGGGTCCTGGATTGCAGTTGCTGGCCGTGGTGTGCTGAAGACATTCTCTACTGTGTTCGCAGGATCCGACATACATCTTTGGGGTCGTTTACAGCTTCACCATCCTCTGTTCTTAATGGCCCCACTTGCGTCTTAATTTTTGAAAAGCGCCTGCAGTAACTGTAAAATAATTTGGGGTTCCGCTTGATGTTCAGTACTGCACGATCTTCCTCTCTTTGCTTTTGACGCTCATGGGATGCTTTAATTTGAGTTTCTATGCTTGCAATCTTGGTAGATAGTGCAAGCTTCCTCGTTTTGTTTTGGATGTTATTGAGCTGTTTGTTGAGTGATGATCTTTTCTGCATTAGGATTTTTCGGTCCCTCGGGATTTTGAGGTGCCGAGCGTTGGAAAGTTTCCTCCTTTGGGGAATGTGATGCTGACACTCCTTCAGTAGGGTGCTGAGCATGGTGTCAAGCATGGCATTTGGATCCTTGTCATGGAGGATCAGGTCCCAATTTGTCTGGGAGAGGGAAGTTTGGAGATTTACCCATTCAATTGCTTCACTGAAGAAGTTCAAATTTGAGAATGGGTTTGTTGGTTTTGTTGGCGGAGTTACAGTTTCAGCTTGAGCCCCAGCCTTCCTGTACATAGTGTGTATAGTTACAAGGCTGTGGTCAGAGAATATTGTCTTCTCCACTGAGTAGTCGGCAACTATATCCTGGTTGTTAGTGAAGAGGAGGTCGAGCGTGTTATTGACTCTGGTAGGCTTGGTTATCAGTTGTGTGAGGAAAAGCTTGTCAGAGAGTTTAAGGAGAAGCCTGGCTTGTGCTTGCTCCTCTCTGGCCAGCAAAAATAACTTATGATAATCCCGTTGAGAGTATGGGAGGAAAGGAAGGAAAAATCGAATTGTGGATCGAACAACTGGAGTGTCTGTTCATATACACTGTTATGGGATCAGTAAAAAAGACCAAGAAGTTGGCATATGGCAAAGCACACTTGGGAAAGGCCCTAAACGATGTACGAGTAGGGTGCTAGAAAGAACAAACACCAGGGCAACCGAGAGAACCATAGGCCTACTTGTAAAGGAGCTTGGATGCGAGGTGTCCAAAAGGAAAGCCAGGAACAAACTTCAATCACTTACCTCGTGGGACCACGGCCTCCTGCTTGTGAAACATGACTGCAATACTCACAGAGGGTCCAGGCCCTATAGTACAGGTAGGCTATACTAGCTCCAGCTAGATTGTGCGATGTAATAGTTTATTAGTTTGGGTAGCTGGTTGTTTGTATCTTATTTGATTTGATATGGGTGTTGGTTTATAGCACGTGTGGTGTTCTACAAGATGAGGGAATTTCTTGATTTGATAGGGGTGTGAGAGTGAGGAGGTGGGTAGGGGAAATTGTGTAGGGAAAGGGGTGGAATAGGGATTGGGGGGGGGGGGGAGTCTGGTCTGTGTAGGTTATTGTATATAGCTTGGGAGAGTATGAGCGAGGAGTCTCTTGAAAGGAGTGGTATTTGGGGCCAGAACAACTTCTTCGGGGAGGGAGTTCCAGATATCTGCTATACTAAATGAGAAGCATTTTCGGGCTTCTACTGACACATGTTGGATCTGTACCTTGTACCTGTGGCCCCTGGTGCCAAGTATCGATCGGTGCTAGTGTGAAGAGGTCGGTGGTTGTGATGGGTGAATTGCCATGGAAGATGTTGTGGCAGAGTATGAGGTCGTTCCTTATTAGCCGGCCCTGTACAGAGAAGAAGTTTAGGCTATGTAGTCTCTCGTTGTAGGGAAGACCTTCCAGTCCGTAAATTTGTTTGGTCCATCCTCTCTGTACGGATTCCAGACGTTTGAGGTCCATGGAGTAGCCCAGGTTCCAGATAGGGGATCCAAACTCGATAATGGGACGGATGTCAGTGGTGAGGATCGAGGTTTAGCATGTGTTTTGGAGTTTGGCACACTGTACTTTTAACCAGAGTGGAGGCAACTCCTACTTTCTGGGTAGTTTCGCGGATACGTTGGTGAAACTTCAAGTCTGTGGAGATTTTAACACCTAGCTAGGTCGGAGTGGGTTTGTGAGGGACTTGTGGGGTTAGCTTCGATAGGAGAAATGACAGAAAATTATTTAGAAATGTGCAGTACATTAAATAGTCAATTTCTTTCCGTTTTCACTAATGAAAATTTGGCACAGTTTCCAGAAGTCCGTAAGGTATATAGCGATAGTATAGAAAATAGGTTAAGAACGGTTACTATAAGTAGAAATGATGTGCTTAAGGAAATTGACAGACTGAAACCTCTAAAGCGCCTGGTCCTGATGAGGTATATGCTAGAGTATTAAAATAGTGTAGGGATGAGTTAAGTTACCCATTAACATTTCTATTTAACAAGTCATTAGAGACAGGTATAGTTCCAGAAGCTTGGAAGCTTGCAAACGTAGTTCCGATCTTCAAAAAAGGTGACAAATCAATAGCATCCAATTACCGTCCCATTAGTCTTACATCAATCATAGGAAAGCTACTAGAGTCAATTATTGCTAGTAAAATTAGAAACCACTTAGATACATTTAATTTAATAAATTCTTCTCAGCATGGATTCACTCAGGGACGTTCTTGCCTTACTAATTTGCTTAGTTTTTTCTCAGAGGTATATGAAGCAGTAGATAATGACAAGTCATATGATATAATATATTTAGATTTCAGTAAAGCTTTCGACAGAGTCCCCCATGAGAGATTGACGAGAAAGGTTGAGGCGCATGGAATAGGTGGGGCGTTGTTGGGATGGATTAGGTCATGGCTAATTGGTAGGAAGCCGAGAGTTAGCATAAATGGTACGAAGTCAGAATGGGGAGCAGTCAAAAGTGGTGTCCCCCAGGGATCTGTATTAGGTCCTCTGTTGTTTGTTATATACATAAATGACCTTGATTTAGGTATAACTAGTAGGATAAGTAAATTTGCAGACGATACCAACATGGGGAGAACAATTGATTCAGATAGATATATAGAGTGCCTCCAAAGGGATCTAGATACCTTACACGAATGGTCAGTAAATTGGCAGATGAAGTTTAACATTGACAAATGCAAGGTATTAAAGATAGGGAAGATGCATACAAATGTTAAACATAAACTAGCTAATATGGAATTAGAAAACTCGAATTGTGAGAAAGATCTAGGTGTGTTTGTTAGCAATGATTTGAAGCCTAGAAAACAGTGTATAAGCGTTCGAAACAAGGCAAACAGGATTCTCGGGTTCATCTCTAGGAGTGTGAGTAACAGAACTGCTGATGTTATCTTAAAACTTTACTTGTCATTAGTGAGACCCCATATGGATTATGCTGTTCAATTTTGGTGTCCTTATTACAGAATGGACATAGATTCATTGGAGAGCATACAACGTAGAATGACAAAAATGATCCATAATATTAGAAATCTTCCGTATAAAGAAAGGTTGAAGAAATTAGGCTTACATTCGTTAGAGAGACGAAGAGTTAGAGGGGATATGATAGAGGTGTTCAAGTGGGTTAGTGGGATTAACAAAGGGGACATGACAAATGTACTAAAGCTCAGTGATAGCGAAAGAACTCGTACCAATGGTTTCAAATTAGATAAATTTCGTTTCAGAAAAGATATAGGCAAATATTGGTTTGGTAACAGAGTTGTAGATGGGTGGAATGGACTACCAAGTGCTATAGTGGGATTAAAAACGGTAGGGAGCTTTAAGATAAAATTGGATAAGCATATGGACGAGAAGGGTTGGGTGTGAAGGGGGATCAGCCGGGTTGGGCCAATCAGCGCTCTGCAGACCCCGTAATCCTGCGTTAATCTCTAACCGTTTTGGTAAGATGATCCTCAGGGTATTAGAGTGTTGAGCCTATAATTGGTCTTTGTAATTGGGGTTGTGTGGGACAGGGATCTGCCTTGCTTAGGCCAATCGGCTTTCTGCAGACTCCAATTTTCTTATGTTCTTATGTAAGGTATGTGGGCTGGTCTGATCTGAGGGCGGGGGATCGATCTAGTGAAGTGTAGGTGGACACACTTCCTGAGGGCCAGGACTCCAGGAGGATACAGTTGCGGGTAGGATGTTTAGGCCTATGTCCTCCTGGAGTTGTTCTTGGGTTAGGCGAGGGGATGAGGATTTCAGAGAGGCATGCAAGTATAGCTTCAGGTCATCAGCGAATATCATGTACTTGCTGTGTAGTCTTGAGCCAATGTGGTTTACATAGAGGAGATGTACATACTGGTGATGGGCTGGTCTATCAGAGTGAGAACTGAGCCATCTCTGCCATACCCATAGCTTACTCTGACTGTTCCTTTAACTTATATATTTTCTAGATCTCGAGTGATGGCGTCTTTTCCGTGGATTGACCTCCCAATCTACCAAGATTGGAAGCCAAAGCGTCACATTTTTCCCTTGCCCCTCAACTTTCTCTTCATAATTGCTGAGGGGCACAGGGCCCTGGGTGGGGCTTTGGTTTCCCGGGCGTTTCCGCACCCTCCTCAGCTCCCCGCCATGGAGTGGCTTGGGTCACCCAGGCTTTATTGTGGTCGGCAGGGAGAGTTCTGTGGGGGCGCTCGGTTATGGCCTTGGAATTGCTCGGGGCCTTGGGGCTGTTCGGCCAGGCACCTTGGGGAACAACAACAACAACAACATAGGAGAAAAAGTAGGGGGCCTAGGACAGATCCCTGGGGTTAGGTGGGTCAGTGGTCCTACCTTCAGGCGGCCAGATTTGTTTTGTCTTATGTAGGAGAGTAGAAGAGTATGGGTTTTGTGGTGCGGTTTTGGATTAGTTGTTTCTCATAGGAGATCTGGAGGTTTAGATTTTGTGAGCGGTAGGCCTACATGTCACTGTGCTCCCTAAAGCTGAAGAGGGATTGGAGTGTTTGTGGGGTGTTTCTGCCATGATTGGACCTCTGGTGCTTGTACTCCCTCCAAGAGGCACTACAGAGCTTGGACAAAGGTTTAGTTTGTAGCTTGGTCCACGGTCCGAGGTGGTGAGGTCCGAAAAGTTTCGGATCCTTGCCATATGTCTCTGTAGGCCTAATATAGGCCTATTCTGTTTTACTCATCATATATACTGTGTGTATTGGGCAATGTACTGAATAGAATTTGAGAGAAATATGTCTGTAACATTAATTAATATAGAAATTAGTGATATTTTGATGACTTTGATTTATATATTTCGACTCACTGGATGGAAACTGATTACCATTGGGTGTTTTGGAAAGAGCAGCAGACGACTTTTGCCGGTCCCCCATTCTCTTGTAGTTTTCTTTGGGCCAGTCGTGAATTTGGGCGGGAGAGAGGAGGGGGGTGTCTGCTTGTAATAGATAGTAGAGTCCAACTACAGCATGGCCGCAGTGGGGAAATGGGGGGTAAGTTGCCACATTTAGTATTCTGCCATCCTCTGACGTTAGCACCAGGTCCAAGGTGTTTTCCGACCATAGGAAAGTATAGGTTCTTTCACCCACTGGTGTAGACCAAGGATGTTGAACGCGTCAAGGAAAAGGGCATTAGTGTGGGGCAGGTGGTCATTCATTAGCTCGTTATCCCAGTTTATGGCAGAGACGTTTAGGTCACCAATGAAAAGGAGTTCTTTCCCTATGCTGAACTCTTGGATGTAGTTGGTTAGTGCCATGTTCTCTTCCTGTTGTTGGAGGGCGGACAGTAGACTGTTAGAATGTGCAGATTGTATTGATGTAGGAGGACTGCAATGGTGTTTGGGTGTTGAGTCAGTGTGGGGCATGTGGCTTTTACGTCTTTATGGACATAAGTACAGACTCCATGTGTTGGTCTGTTGGATTGGCAGTAATTTCTGAAAATGGTGTAGTTGGGTACACTTTTATACTACCGTTTGTGATTTGGGGTTGGAGCCATGTTTCTGTGACTGAGAATATGTCAGTGCTGTGTTGGGTACAGAAGTAATTTACGAAATTAACTTTGTGAGACACTTTACCTTGGCGAAGGCTATTCTAAGGAATGAGAAGGATGGGTTTGTATATATACCGATTTTTGCAGTTGGGGGGGTTTGCCGGGTTGATCTGGATTACTTTTTTTGTCTCTAAAGGGGGTAGGGCTGTTGCTCCGGGGGCATCTTCTGGGGTGTTGCTGTAGGAATTGGTTTTAACACCATACCCGAAAGAGGTTTATGGAGCTCCGACCTTATTCTCAACCATCTGAACAATTTTACCAGCACACCTAAACTTCGTTAGATGCGGGAATAGCCTCCTGAAAATATCAAGCCCAGGCAGGGGCTTGAACACGGAACCCTTGGGTTGTGAGGCAGACACTTTACCAGTTAGACCCAATAGAGATATCCCACTTAACCTGGTCAGCTCAAGGTATTTCCGCATCCGATTCTGTTTAGGATAACCTATTTTAACTGACTTTACATTGCGCTGGTGGTTTTGCGGTGTGATGGACAGTCGTCACTGAAACTAGAAGGACAGGATACGAGTCAGGAGTCAGGATCGAGGGAAGTAGAAGACTGTCCAGCTAGTCTATCTTCATGAACAAAGACAGCTAAGAAACAAAAATCAGAGATGTAATAATGCAGGCATGTATAGCAAAGACTCAACAAACACTCATTGGGGATCAAAAGAATATTGCTCTCATAACAAAATTAAATTGTTTATTTAAGGGAAAATAAGTCACCCAGGTAATGGGTTTACCATACAACACATAGAACGAGGACATATAACCCCTGGCAGGGCTCCACTTTCATTGCAACGAAACCCCATCCTGCCCCATTTTATCTAAAAGAGTATTATATGTCTAAAAGTCGGTACAAATTCCGATTAACGCATGCGCAAGTTGTTCAAACAAAACATGTTTTTCCTACTGTTTTATCATGTCATTAGTTCGATTTTAGCACACATTTGTTGCGGAAATGTCTCGTTTTGGCCATACCCCATCACCCCAACAATTTCCATATTTTTGTAATTTACCTAACCTAACAACCTAACCTAAACTGGGGGCTGCCGCCCCCGGACCCCCGCTGGTCTTAGCATCAGAGGATGACAAGATACTAAAAAATACGGTGGAAAAGGGGAACAAATAATCTCCACTGATTTACGGTGGCCACGTACATTTCCCCATTTTAACCCACACAGTTCAATAAAATATTTAATTTCCGCAGGTAATCGACATACAGTATATAGAAGTGATGCAGCCTACGAGTCATAAAGACTATATATGTTACAAAGATTGAGATATCTCGCGCATGTGTCAATCGGATCAAAATACCTAAAAATCCTATAACTAGATTCAATGAATTTATAGGCCAACTATAAAATAACAAAGGAAACTACAAATGCAAAGACTAATCATATTAAAGAAAACATTACTAATCACACACGTCCACCTTAGCCCCGAATACAAAATATAACAGAGGAGCATAACAAAATTGAATGGATCCGTTTTCTCTCATAGACTGATTGTCACTACATATTTAAGCACAGACTAAAATATATTTTCCAAACCTTCAATGCCGGAATCAATGGGAACATTCGCACTGTCTTGACAGACTGACCATGCATGAGGCCAACCTAATCATGTAGCTCACTCCCCAGAAGGAACCTCACAACAGTCCACTAACACCTTAGCCACTGCTAAACATAATTGTATCATGTAACACACATATACATAATAGCAGCAACAGACCACCTCTACAACGACCAAACCATTCAGGATAAAGATCAAGTAAAAGACCTGGGGATCTAAATGACTAAGGATGCAACGTTCACCCATCACTACAACCAAATCGCCGAAACCGCAAGAAAAATTACTGGTAGGGTGCTCAGAACCTTCAGAACAAGGGAGCAGTGCGCCTGCTTAGTCTACTCTGTGGAAAACCCTAGTCTTGTCAAAAATAGAATACTGTTGCCAGCTGGGGTCCCCCCACAAGATCCAGACATCACCACCCTCGAAGCCCTCCAAAGAACCTTCACCAGCAGGATCCGAGGAGTGCAACATCTAAACTACTGGGAGTCGAGGCTCCACCACATGAAGCTCTACTCCCTACAAAGAAGGAGAGAGCGATACATCGCCATCTACGTTTGGAAAATACTTGAGGGGATAGTTCCAAACGTAGGACTACAAGAAAACATCCACCCAAGGAGAGGAAGGCTGTGCTACGTGCAAGGCACCCAGGGCACAACACAAAAACTACGAACCATGGTACACAACTCCTTCACTTACCCGCCTTTTCAACTGTTTACCATGAGACCTCCGAGACCTCACAAATACCACAACAGAGTGGTTCAAAATAAAATGAGATAAGTGGCTTAGTGAAGTACCGGATGAACCATGGACCAACACCATGGCTGCAGGATACCCCAGCTCCCATCAAAAGTTTGTTGGACACTGGTAGTTTGGCCACCATCACTAAATCGTTGATGGCGTAAGGGCTTTGTGGGGGCCACAACAGATTGTATCTTATCAAAAGCTTGTTAATGTGCCTTACCCCACACAAATTGAACACCATCCTTGGTCATCTGTCGCAAGGGTTCCATGACAGAGGACATGTGTGGTAGGATCAGCCAGATATCCAACAGCTCCTTGTAGAATGCGAATGCCTTCCTTGGAAGTTGGGATAGGCATCCTTACTATTGCTTCTACTTTGCTAGGGTTTGTATGTAATCCTTTTGAAGATACTTCATGGCCTAGGAAACTATTTTTCTCCATACCGATCTCCAACTTGTCTTTGTTAAGCTTGATACCTACTCCTCTACATCGCTCCAAGAGTCCCCTAAGTCTTTCGTCATGTTATAATAAGTTGTTGCCAAACACAATAATGTCATCAGAGACACAGATGATACCATCTAACGTTTCGAGAGCTTGATGTAGTTTCTTCTGAATGATCTCAGAGCTGACATTCAATCCAAACGGTATTCTCCTGTACCAGAAACGTCTAAATGGGGTTGCGAAGGTTGTCAGAAAGCTTGATATTTGGTCAAGTACCACATGCCAAAATCCAGAAGATAAATCCACCTTTGAGAAGACTCGTGCCTCCGACAGCTCCGGCAATACCTGACCTCTTCTAAGGTAGGCAACTGATACTGCTCCTTCTTGACTCTTGAGTACCTGGTTAAGCGGCCTTGGGTCAATACAGATTCTCCACTTTTCAGATTTCTTCACCTGGACACTCATTTGGCTCACCCAGTCAGTTGGTTCGTCAACTTTTGCTCTAACTTTGTCAACTTTTGCTGTTGTACCTAACCTAACCAATGTGTCAAGTTCAATCCTCAGTCTGTCACGATCGAGTAGCTACAGGTTCACGTCTTGGAGGAAGCATTACAGGCACCACATCCTCCTTGACTATAAGACATGCTTCACCTGGCAGAGAACCCACAACATTTATTATTAATGTCATCAAATACATTATAAAATCTATTAATCAAATCAGAGGTCACGGCAGCATGAACACTTTCAAATCTGTCATAGTGTACTCTAATTAACCACATTTGTTCACATGCACGCTTCCTTAATAGGGGGTTCAGATTATGGTCTACAACAATGTGCAGCACATTATACTTCTTCCATGTTTTAGGGTTAGTTATTCGTACAAAAAATTCACCAACAGACTTAAGTCCAGTACCATTCCACATCTTAAGGGTTTTACTGGTATTTGTGTGTGTCTATGTGTAAATTCCTTTTCTGCCCAGTTGAGATTGAGTTCACACAATAGCCAGTCTAACTCAGTAAAAATCGTGGTATAACACTTGCGGCAGTCGATGGTTCTTAATTCGGAGGGAAGAATTTATACAAAGCACATTGCAAACAGCAGTGGATAAGCAACCAGCAGATATGGCTGCTAGACCACACATCCCCATTCTCAGCTATAATGCTGAACTATACAACATCTGATCATACCTTGATATGGTTAGTCCCGTGTTCGACTTTGCGTATAATACAGATCGGGAGAAAATTGCGGTCCTATGCCCACATTTAGGAAAAGCCGTAGCTCTTGTAGCAGGAAAAGTCCGCCCTGAATTGACATGGAATGCATTCAGGCAGATAGGGACCGATGCGGTGCAACCTCCCTTCGGCACCGTAGTCGTGTTGTCCAATCTCGACAACGTAAAATTGGAAAGAAACTTCGAAGACACCCTGATATCAATTAACCAAAATGCCAGGACAGCTTACCCCACGGTATAGTAACATTGTTACTATACCGTGGCTTACCCCCTCGCTACAGAAGACCAACGAAGCGAGCACGTGCTCAACATCCTGCTAAGATTGCTCCCCAACAACATCAGAGAGCACTTCGTCATTCACGATCCCATGGGTTTTGATCGTGACATAATCACCATCAGAAAGCTCCTGGCTACTAAAACCAACCATCAGCAGCTGGGAGCAATGAAACGCATACCCACACAACCTCAGTGCCAGCAAAACCCCACCTGGCCAAAGTCCCACAAAGGAGCCGCTTGGCGAAACAAGAAATTCATGCCATGGCGAAGGAAAAACACCACCGCAAGGAGACCCAAGACTGACTACCATCCAAGGATCCATCCCTCCGGGAAATCCACACCGGAGCCAAGGGATAACTCTCTCATCTTAATCAACCCGTTTGATTTTGTGGCCTGCAGCTCCAAGTGTGCAGTGCACGACATGAGAGACCAATTACGCCAAAGATAACAATTCCCAAGAAGAAGGGACCGAAGAACCAGAAGAAGACGACATGATGGAGGTCAACCCCAAGGAAATTGAGGCCTACGTAGATACAGAGTCAATTGACGAGGACCCCGAATCCTCTGATCTTTAGAACCTGCCCCGTCCATCTCAGCCATGATGGGGGGACATAAATTGATGCATGCACCTCCAGTCTACACAATAATTACCCTCCAAGGTGTAGGAGTGCGACTGCTGGTAGACACGGGCGCAGCTTGCTCCTGTCTATTCACACATTTGTTCTATAAGAACAAGAAAAAGTTCGGGAAATTGCGGCCCTCCAAGTCAAGCCTAATCAGTGCAGGGGACACCCTATTACCCCTGAGAGGAGAAACAGCACCTCTACATGTCAACACCCCTAACCCACTAGCCTTCTGTCACCACCCATTCATTGTTTTTTTTACTCCGAGTGCCAACAGTACGATGGGTACTTGTGGCTAGACTTGATGGAGAAACTCCAGGCACAAATAGATTGTGGGAAATGTCGCCTGCAATTCCTGACTTCACAAAAAAAAACTTTTTGATCGCCATAAATTGAAAAATATAATAATAAACCGGCTCAGACCTCCAGCACTAAGAAGAAAAAGAAAGGTAACCCCAAGACTCCAGCCATCCAGTCAACCTCCATCATCATCATGACAAAAAACCCGACCCTATCATCCTCTTATCCGCAGTCACAGCACAGAACCTCAGCATCCCTCCCAACCATCAAATGTGGATGCCAATTTCCAAACCAGCACTAGTGACACTAGTGCTAGCCCCTCACATTGAACAACCTCTAGCCTCCAGATGCTGCGTCCAGCCTGCCATTTTACCCCCACACATTAATGCTGTCCAAACCGCTAACATCACAGACAAGCCCCTCACTTTACCCGAAGGGCTCATCATAGGCGATTTGGAAACGTTCGACGATGCCACCCCCTGCGAACATACCTTCGAAGACGCCACCCTACGAACCAGCCCAGACCATCTCTCTCCTACCCAAAAGAATGAACTATTGACAGTGCTGCAAAAGTATCAGGACGTGTTCGCCCAGTCCCCCACAGAGATCGGAAAAACACACGTCCTCGATCACCCCATCCACACAACAGGCCCACCCATTCGCCAGCCATCCCAAAGAAAACCCCCACTACAGCGACAGGAGGAAAAGCAAGTCCAAGAGATGCTGGATACAGGGATTGCCACACCCTCTACCAGCCCCTGGTCCTCTTATGCCGTCTTAGTTAAGAAAAAGGATGGATCGACAAGGTTCTGCGTCGACTATAGAAGACTCAAAGATATCATCATAAAGGACGCAACGCCTCTTCCCCGAATAGACGATTCCCTAGATTCCCTACATGGGTCCAAATGGTTCACCATCTTAGACCTTCAGGCCGGATATGGCATGTACGCATCCGGAAAGACCATCAGCAGAAAACCGTATTTACCACCAGCAGTGGGAACTTATATGAGTTCAACATCTTACCTTTTGGACTCCGTAATTACCCCTCTACCTTCTCTCTACTGATGCAGTCCGTCCTGAAAGGGCTAAGATGGGAGATTTGCCTGGCTTACTTGGACAACGTGATTGTATATTGCAGAACCTGGCAGGAACACCTTCAACTTCTACAGATTGTCCTTGATCGAATCTGCCAAGCGGGCCTCAAACTCTAGCCCACCAAATTGACAGCCTACAGTAGACTCGAGCAGGGAATTTCTAAGTCGCCAGTACACTGGTCCGTGCTTCTAAGCAAGTTCTCTGGCCCTCCTGATCTCCCCTGGATAGCAAGGAGTCCAGTGTGTGTCGAGACCTGCTGGAGGACGTTGTCGGAGGAGCACTACCGACCCTGCCGTGGAAGCTAACCAAGAATGCTGCCAGAGGACCACTACCTACCCTGACATTGAAGCCACTACATGGACGAGCCCAGAGACGATCCATAGATGCTGGACCACGACGAAAGAACGAAGATTTAGCTTTACTGAAGGCTGTATAACGGACCTCCCTTCTCACTCAATAGGCCTTTATGGTTGAGGATACAAACCACACATACTATCGTTGTAAAGTGACATATATTGTACATGGACTCCTCGTGAAACTATCTATGATAATATCTTATCGTACAGCGTTACACACCCACCAAGTGATACATACGTAAATTCAACCCCAGTGACACCTATCTTTTCCGCGTCCCTGTGACAAAGTGATAATTGATTTATTGTGTTATATATTCCATTCATGCTAACTCGTTCTAGAAATGCTTTCATGACCTATTGTATATATGTGCCAAAACTTCTAAGTGTGCTTTTTAGGATTCACATAGTGTATATTCGTGATAAACTCTAATATCGAGAGATACTAAGTGAATTACTGGTGTATTATCTGTGTAGTATTACTATTGCTTTAAAAGAGCTTAAAACCTGTCTTAACTATATTTGCAATTCACCTCAGTTACGGGTCGTCTATATTTCCATGTCCATATCATATTGTATGTATTATGTTATTTGTCGTTCAGTGTGTGAACAATTAGCCAACTAAGCCATATCGTATTTGTTACTTTACTGAAAATAATAACTATAAATGTCCTTCTGTGTTGTCCTTATACCTGTTCATGTTTGTGTGTGTGTTTATGTGTAAATGTCTTTCTTGTCCAGTTGAGATTGAGTCCACGGAATAGCCAGTCAAACCCAGTAAAAATCCTGGTACAGTATAACAAATACGCATTTCTTTTCTGTTTCCTGGCTATTATTAAACGATTTTATTCAGATTAGGAAGGATATATAGAAGTCAGAGGGTTAATAGAGATAGAGTTTACCCTGTTATATCCCACAGATCCTTCCTAAGTTGTATACATTTGCCTAATGATAGCCAGGATAAACTGTCAAAATGCGTCATAATCTTCCAAGGGTTAAAATACTTCGTCATGGTATCATAATAATTGCGCCTCCAAAAAATGTTCACAAATTCCTATCCACGACTGTACACTCGGATGCCATAGTCTCTAGTCCACTCATAAATATTAGTGGACTTCACCTATTTGTAATTAGCCTATGGAAGTATATCTTTGGACACTAATTTATGAATATATATTTCTATGCAACAACTACAAAACTATATCTACTATAATTTGAAAAACAAGTTCCATCCAAAAATCACTCTAGTTAGTTATAATTGCATAAAGAAAAACAAATTAGGGTCCACGAATTCTTATGAGTGGGCTAGATATTATGGTATCAGAGTGTACAATCGCGCTAATAAGTGATGTCTCGGCACCAAGTATGTTTTGATCAATAATTGGTATCAGCCATATCTAAGCTTCATTTCTTCATATCGAGTGAAATATACCAACATGTGCCTACTCTTACCCACCCTATTCAACATCTGACAGACATTAATACAGCACAGAGCAAGCTAAACGTAATGGCACCTGGGACATGACTTACTAGCGCGACCGTACAATGGCCAGCGGACTGCAGTGATAAGTGTTAGGAGTGTTATTGAACGATGGTGGGTTGCGGGGGTTAAGGAGAGATGGGCCGGTTTTCTGGACCACTTTCTCCCTCATGTTTAACCCCATTAGTTTTCAGATGTTAAGATGTTTGTCCATTAGTTAGTCGATTATAAGACCTTTCGGCCCATTTCTTCGTCAATATTTAGACCTTTCGTGCTATTTAGGTGTCGATTTTTTCCCTGGCGAACGATAGTGAGCCTGTAATGTTGGAAGAACCGGCCTTCGGCCGGGAAATTTTTCTACCAAAAAATTTACAAATTAATACAGAAGGGGGATCTAATGGATGTTTTTTTTTAAATTTGATGGAGGTTTAGGGAGGAAGCTAGAAAAATAATGAATACATGCAAAAATCGGCCAAAAAGTGAACCATCCCTCCTTAAACTCACGCGAGCATAACGCTATCCAGATTAACCCTTTCGTTCCAGGAGGACATTAATTTTCCTTTTACTTTGGCTATCATTAGGCGATTTTATTCCACTTACGAATAACCTCAATGCATCCAACGCGGCACACACTATTTCAATTAACCCCTTAACTCCGACAAATCTTTCATAAACCGAGTAAAATATATATCGTTAGCCAAAATGTATATCGTTAGCCAAAATGTATATCGTTAGCCAAAATGTATATCGTTAGCCAAAATGTATATCGTTAGCCAAAATGTATATCGTTAGCCAAAATGTATATCGTTAGCCAAAATTTATATCGTTAGCCAAAATATATATCGTTAGCCAAAATATATATCGTTAGCCAAAATGTACATCGTTAGCCAAAATATATATCGTTAGCCAAAATGTATATCGTTAGCCAAAATATATATCGTTAGCCAAAATGTATATCGTTAGCCAAAATGTATATCGTTAGCCAAAATGTATATCGTTAGCCAAAATGTATATCGTTAGCCAAAATGTATATCGTTAGCCAAAATATATATCGTTAGCCAAAATATATATCGTTAGCCAAAATGTACATCGTTAGCCAAAATATATATCGTTAGCCAAAATGTATATCGTTAGCCAAAATGTATATCGTTAGCCAAAATGTATATCGTTAGCCAAAATGTATATCGTTAGCCAAAATGTATATCGTTAGCCAAAATACAATAGAATACAAATAGAAAGGCGTCACAATTAAGGGGAGGTTTTTAGTTTGTTCCTTAGACCTCCACTAAGTTTAAAAAAACACCCCCTAGACCCCCTTTCAAGATAAATTTGTACATATTTTGGTAGAAAAATGTCCTGGCCAAAGGCCGATTCATTCTAAAATTACAGGCTCGCTATCGCTCGCCAGGAAAATGTCCACACATAAATGGCACGACAGGTTTAAAATTGACAAAGAAATGGGGGAAAAAAACAAAAGTCTTAAAATCGCCAAACTAATGGAACGAACTTCTTAAAATCTCAAAACTAATATGCTAAATACGAGGGAGAAGGGGGTCCATAAAAAACGACTACCTCCCCCTGCTAGTACAGAGATGGAAGGATAACCACCCTATTATTATCACTGCAAGGCTGTGGCAGTATGGACAGTCTTTTAACCCTATCAGACTCATATGACGCAGAGGTTGCCAGATTAGCAATAAGAAATAGAGTTCTCTCACTCTTATAATTACCTCTCCAAAATTAGTGTTCTGCCCACAGCTAACTCAAAGACAACTGCAGAGGTTGAAGTAACTAAACTAAAGGTTTCTAAATACCCCTGATGGTAACAAAGGCTTTAAAGTATCCCTAATACTGTAGGCTCAAAATCACGTCATATGTCGGAAGGGTTTAAGGGGAGGATGGGCCGGTTTTCTAGACCTTCTGCTCCCTCATGTTTAGCCCCATTTGTTTTGATATTATAAGACGTTCGCCCTGTTATTTTTTTGTTTTTGTTTTTATTTTTTTTAATATTAAGAGTTTTCATGTCATTTAGGTGTCGATTTTTTTCCTGGCGAACGATAGTGAGCCTGTAATTTAGGAGGAACCGGCTTTGGGCAGGGACATTTTTCTACCGAAAAATGTAGACATTTATCTTAAAGAGGGATCCTGGGGTAGTTTATTTAAACTTGATGGAGGTCTATCGAAGAAACTAAAAAAATAAATACATAAATAAATCAATATACCAAACACCGCGCACTACCCCCTTAACTCAGCATATTGTACAGTCAACTCCTTTAAGGGGAGATCTCCACTTGAGGGATTTTTTTCTTGACCCCTTTCTCCCTCATGTTTAGCCCCATTGCTTTTGATATTATAAAACGTTTGCCCCATTAGTTTAGCGATTTTAAGAACTTTCACCCCATATTAAGACCTTTCGTGCAATTCAGGTGTCGATTTTATCCTGGCGAGCGATAGCGAGCCTGTAATTTAAGAGGAATCGGCCTTCGGCCGGGACATTTTTCTACCGAAAAATTTACAAATTTATCTTGAAAGGGACTCAAGAGGGTGTAATTTTAAGCTTGATGGAGGTCTAGGGAACAAACTAAATACCTCCCCTTAACACCTTCACCCCTACTACGTAATTCCCATCCTATTTTGGTTACCATTAGTCGATTTTCTTTAGTTTATAATCTACGTCTGCGACTCAAATTGGTAAATACTGTCTCATTATACCCACTTCATAACATAGCTACTTCTTTAACTGGTAAATACTGTCTCATTATACCCACTTCATAACATAGCTACTTCTCAAACTGGTAAATACTGTCTCATTATACCCACTTCATAACATAGCTACTTCTTAAACTGGTAAATACTGTCTCAATATACCCACTTCATAACATAGCTACTTCTTTAACTGGTAAATACTGTCTCATTATACCCACTTCATAACATAGCTACTTCTTTAACTGGTAAATACTGTCTCATTATACCCACTTCATAACATAGCTACTTCTTAAACTGGTAAATACTGTCTCATTATACCCACTTCATAACATAGCTACTTCTCAAACTGGTAAATACTGTCTCAATATACCCACTTCATAACATAGCTACTTCTTAAACTGGTAAATACTGTCTCAATATACCCACTTCATAACATAGCTACTTCTTAAACTGGTAAATACTTGGTAAATACTGTCTCATTATACCCACTTCATAACATAGCTACTTCTTAAACTGGTAAATACTGTCTCATTATACCCACTTCATAACATAGCTACTTCTTAAACTGGTAAATACTGTCTCATTATACCACATCATAACATAGCTACTTCTTAAACTGGTAAATACTGTCTCATTATACCCACTTCATAACATAGCTACTTCTTAAACTGGTAAATACTGTCTCATTATACCCACTTCATAACATAGCTACTTCTTAAACTGGTAAATACTGTCTCATTATACCCACTTCATAACATAGCTACTTCTTAAACTGGTAAATACTGTCTCAATATACCCACTTCATAACATAGCTACTTCTTAAACTGGTAAATACTGTCTCAATATACCCACTTCATAACATAGCTACTTCTTAAACTGGTAAATACTGTCTCATTATACCCACTTCATAACATAGCTACTTCTTAAACTGGTAAATACTGTCTCAATATACCCACTTCATAACATAGCTACTTCTCAAACTGGTAAATACTGTCTCATTATACCCACTTCATAACATAGCTACTTCTCAAACTGGTAAATACTGTCTCAATATACCCACTTCATAACATAGCTACTTCTTAAACTGGTAAATACTGTCTCAATATACCCACTTCATAACATAGCTACTTCTTAAACTGGTAAATACTGTCTCAATATACCCACTTCATAACATAGCTACTTCTTAAACTGGTAAATACTGTCTCATTATACCCACTTCATAACATAGCTACTTCTTAAACTGCATAAAATCATTATATATATTTTAGCCAGAATCAAAGGTAAAAAGGCGTCAGAATATTTAGGCTTACTAGAAGCTAAAAGTTAATCTATAACATAAATGTGCAATAATATATAAAATGTAAAAGGGATCAATCAAGATATATATATAAGCGATACGGTTTCCTACAGCAATCTGAAAACACAATACGTAAATAAAATATATATGGCATAACAATTTCTAAAACTCCGCGGATTAAGGGGAGGTTTCCACTTGCGCCATTTTTTTCTGGACCCCTTTCTCCCTCATGTTTAGCTCCATTGCTTTTGAGATTTTAAGACGTTCGCCCTAGTAGTTTTGACATTTTAAGACATTTTGCCCCATTTCTGTCTATTTTAAGACCTTTCGTGCCATTAAGGTGTCGATTTTTTCCTGGCGAGCGATAGCAAGCCTGTAATTTAAGAGCAACCGGCCTCCGGCCGGGACATTTTTCTACCGAAAAATGTACAAATTTATCTTGAAAGGGGGTCTAGGGGGTGTAATTTTAAGCTTGATGAAAACGTAGGGAACAAACTAAATACCTCCCCTTAAACGATTTGACAGTACCTGGTCAACATATTATGGTGATAATATTGTGTTCGCCACTTCGACTATGGCCCTATTGTCAACTATCAAAACAAAATTGCCAATTCGTGGATCACGGCGTCAGGCAATAGATAGATAGATAGATAGTTACTTACATTAGCTGTATTTTTCATGCAAAACAAACTGCCCCAAATAATTAATGATCACTTAATTAGGGTTTTGGAAGTTATTCATTTTCTAGTAAAGGAATTAATGTTTGAATTCAGATAGTATACGTATAATATCAGCATTCATCATCATCTCATTAACTCCTGTACTGGCGACCTCTGTTTAGTTATATTTTAGCTATATTTAGACGATTGTGTGCAGTTTAAGAAGGATCTGTGGTCGTAAAAAGGGTTAAGTGAGATTGTTCGAAGCCTGGTAATTGCTGGAGGCCCTTTTTAAACAATAAAGTCGTCTAATAGTTGCCAGAATATAATGCAAAATACGTCACCGGTAAAGAAGGGGTTAACCTTTTACATCAGATGACTATTACCCTACGCATCGCCGTAGAGCGGAAGCAAAATATATTGCTAACTCGTGTGTCATTCACCTACGATCTTGAGGATCCTTGAGGATCTCTCGCCAACTATTACCCTCCCAGAAGAGAGCTTAGAGCTCATATTGTCCGATCAATGGGTAAGGCTGAGACCTTTATCACACACCACACACCCGGGCAGCGAGGTCACAACTCCTCGAATTTCGTTTGGTACCTATTCTCTGCTAGGTGAACAGAGGCTACAACATGAAAGGAGACAAACCCAAATTGTCTCCACCCGGCCGAGTGTGTGTGTGTGTGTGTCAATTTGGAAAGTACGGGTATCTCGAACATAAATAAATGGATTTAGATGAGATTTTATCAATCCTTTCAATTGGTACACAAAATGATCCCATCAACTTTTGATTAATATTCGATAACGGCAATATGATAACGCACACATCCCCCCCCCCCCCTCCTTTTTGGACTCTCCAAATACCATCCGAAGTAGTTCTTATTCTAGTCGCTGACTTCACACCAAACTTTTTGAGATGAAAAAAAAATACCCCAATGAGGGGTGTAGGCCTTGACCCCCACTCATAAATAAGGCACCATCTCCAATACTATTGCACGAATTCATGGAATAACAATATTTGGCATCTAAATGAAATAATGGATTTTGAAGAAACTAGGTCAGTTCAAGTTATTTGGTATCTGAAAGGATTCCATGAACTATGGTTAACATTTACTCTTTTTGGACCCCCAAACAATAACTGTGCACATGCTGGATGAATGTGGCAGTGTCAGCACCACTTAGGGTTTGCATTTCCTTTCGGATTTTCATAATATTACAGTATTTTATGTATGTACTCGGTAATTATTTATCGATTATATAGTCAAGTTAGACTAAATGATGATCAATAAGAAGCCACCTACACTGAGGGCAAAGAAGAGCAAAACACCAACACAAAAAAAGAAAACTAGTTTACCCTCCACCACCATCCTCTGAGTTGCCCCGCCCGCATGACATCACATCCCGCCTCCGATGATGTTGCGCAAGCGGAGATACCTATGACTCAAGACCTCAGGTGAACTCTTCAGAGGAGCCGTCGGCTCCTGTAGTACGGACATCCAAGATAACCAACAGGAGCAAGAAAAGCAAAGTATATCAGATGGGGAAAATGTTTGGCAGCTTCACACCCCCAATCTCCTCGACACTTCCAAAGGTCGAGATAATAGTGCTTCCCAAGACCGAAATCTTTGTAGGTGTGTTTCTCAAAACCTCCAAAGCACTTAAGGCCTGATCAAAGTCTTAACCAACGGTGCGCACCTTCCCAAGGCCAGAAGGGCGCTCCCCAGGGCCTGAGGTACGGCGCTTCCAAATACCGACAAGGTGCTTCCCAAGACCTCCAGGGTGCTTCCAAAGACCTGGTCTCATGTACTTCCAAAGACTTACCTGGCAGTTCCCAAGGCCAGCGAAGAGAGAGAAGCAGCAGACAACAGAGCTACCCCAAAACACACAACCCCAACACCTCGCACCTACAATAAGAAATCAGGATCGTCGTCATCTCCAGATTCTCCACCCATAAACCAGCTGACCCAGACGAATAGCTCCCTGATATGCCGGGGAAATACTTAGAAGTTGCATAAAGACTTGTAAGAGTAATTATCGATATTCCCTTGAAGGTCCCTTCTAGTCTTGTCACAATTAATTTATTACAGACCACACATTGTCCCCTTGCTAATCTTGTCAGAGATAATTGTACCTCATACTCCCAAGAAGACTCCACCTTGATCAGTAGAGATTATAGCTATCACAGATTAATATTCAGAAACACCACATCCGCTCTTACACTATAAATATTCCACACTACCATTGTCCAGTCAATTCATCTATAAACTTGTATGTACATTCTACTTTACAGGTTCTATTCCATGTATACAGAATATTTGTGTAACCTTCTATCATTAAAATCATTATTTTTAAACTTATATTATTCTTCACATTTGCTGTTGTGTAGTATTCCATTATTTAAACTCCTAAATTGTCGTTTGCGTTTATGTTCTAAGCTAAATACCTCCACTAGAGGTAAGAGTCTACGCCTGCCCAAATCAAACTAGCCAGTAAATACTAATAAGATACTATAAAATATACTATAGCAATGGGAATGTAGTCCGTGTAGGCCTACTCCCTGTAAACAACACTCATTCCCACAATATTCGTTCGGTAAAAAAAACTGTTTAACTTAATGAAGATTATGATGCGTTTTGACAGTTTATTCTGGCTATTATTAGATGATTTTAATTAGCTAAATTAAAGAAGAACTTGAGGGAGCTAGAGAGTTAATTGAGATACTTTATATCCTTTTGATTCCTGGAAGTCTTTCCCAAATTGCCTAAAGTCGTCTAATGATAACACGAATAAAGTGTACAAATTCTTCATCAAATACTGAAACACAATTGCAAGCCTTTTAACCCCAGAAAGCTTGCCTCGACTGAATAAAATCACCGGGAGTTATCTACAATAACATACACAAGCCCTCTGATTGAAAGAAATATTTAAATAACCCGTGAGTATTGCATGTTAGCCAGTTATAACCCTTTCAGTGTTCAAGGACACACCCATTGAGATTATTTTGGCTATTATTAGACTATTTTATAAGAAGTGCGGAGGATCGGTGGGATTTTAGGGTGAATAGAGATCATATTTAACTCTGATTGCTCAAGCTTTATCCTAAATTGCATAAAATCGTCTAATGTTGGCAAACATTATCTGTTATAATACGTCATAATCCTTAAGAGTTTAAAGGACAAACATTAACCTTTTCAGTGGACGATCTTAAGACCTTTCGTGCAATTTAGGTGTCGATGTTTCCCTGGCGAGCGATAGCAAGCCTGTAATTCTAAGAGGAACCGGCCTTGGGCCGGGAAATTTGTCTACCGAAAAATTTACAAATTTATCTTTAAGGAGGGTCCAGGGGGTGTTTTTCTAAGCTTGATGGAGGTCTAGCGAGGAAACTAAGTAATAAATGAATAAATGAATGAATAGACTAAATAAACAGCCAATAGCCCCTTAAGATACCGTAGTGATAATAATTATATAATGTAACTTGTAGTAGTGATAATGGCAGTAATGTTAGTAATGATAATTACCATTGTTTGCATTATCATGATTAATTAAGTTCATTATAATTGTTTTTTTACACCAACCAACTTCACATCTAAACTCAATTAATGAAATCAACAAATACATGTGGCACTCCGAGGACTCGAACCCAGGATACTCGCATCGAAATTCCGCGCACTATGCATTACGCTATCAAGACAATTGTTCATGATGGTAATGATAATGTAGCTAAATATAATAGGGATACGGATTATAATATTGATGGTGAAGATGGTTTGGGATAATAATAATAATTATATAATAACCAACAGGGGCTGCGCATAACAAGTGATGGTCAAATTCGCACAGTTGAGTATGCGGGTTTCATTCCGTAAAGTAAAAAACTGCTGAATATAAACACCATCTGAGAAGGAGCACTTTATTAACAAATTTTCGCAGATAGCTTCTTCAGGTCACTATCAAAACTGCTAAAATCCTTTCAATGACTAGTTCAATGCTAAAACCACCAAGTTACAAGGATCCCTATAGTGACTAGCTGATCGAGGAACTTCATTTTGTCCTATTCTATTCTATATACTCAGGCCCAATCCCCACTGTTCCTATTTTTCCCTCTTTTACTTTTTTGTTTTTTTGTTTTTTTTTTTGGATGGGAGACTCAAGACAGAGCCACAATAGGGACAACACAACAGAAAACAACGAACACACAAAAACAAAATACAAATTCATACACATACACAAATTACACCCCAATATAAAGTGGCTAGAGCTTTGATGTTGCCTTCAAATACACACACTCAAAAATCGAAAACAAAACTAGCGGCAATCTCGACGACTCTATTCCAAATTGATCCCTCTGAAACTATATGGTTAGATAGACACTTCAACTCTCCACGCATTGATTAGCCCTTACTGTAGGCTACCGGTAACGTCTCTTATATTTTTATCTCCACTACATTTAGATGATTTTATGAAGCTTAGGATGGATGTATGGTAGCTAAAAGGATTATTGGAGATAGTCTGAAGTCCTTTAATGAGTAGACGTCCTTCCTAAGCTGAATGAAATCGTCTATCAGTTGCTAGAATATAATTAAAAAGACGTCGCCGGTACTGTATGGGTTAAGCAGCATATTCTACAGTGGACAATAATCCCATCCCACCTAAAAAAAGAAAAATAGGAAATCGCAGAAAGCCATTCACGCCATAGCATATCTCGTTCACATCTTCCTGGACTGTTATTTCAACCTTAGTCGTTATATAATATCATGAAGATATATTCAAGAGGACTTTAATATATCCTAAATTGCGTACCAACAATTACCAATCTTACATGGCATCTTATTTAAGGGGGTATTGCTTGGTTTTTGGTCTATATATTTATGTATTTATATAATTTTGAGTTTCCTCGCTAGACCTCCATCAAACTTAGAAAAACACCCCCTTTCAAGATAAATTTGTAAATTTTTTGGTAGAAAAATTTCTCGGCCAAAGGCCGGTTCCTTATACAATTAGAGGCTCACTATCGCTCGCCAGGAAAAATCGACACCTAAAGGGCACGAACGGTCTTAATATTGACAAACAAATGAGGCGAAAGGTCTCAAAATCGCCAAACTAACGGAACAAACGTCTTAAAACCTCAAAACTAATATGCTAAGCATGAGAAAAAGGGATCCAGAAAAAAGCGAATACTGTACCCCCTTAAAGGGCTTGTCCAGGCCCTGAGGGTGTACAGTACCACCAGGAAGAAGATATTGCTGGAGAAGAAAAAAAATAGAAAGCCGGATGTTGTTTGTGCTCCAACTATGCTAAATGTTTTATTTTTGCTAACGTGGAACGATTGTATACAGCTTAGGCAAGACCTATAGTAATCAAAAGGGGTAAAACATATACCAATTGCCCTTTATGCCTCCACAGACTCTACAATATAATCGTCTAATAAAAGCCAGAATAATATCAAAGGTCGATACATGGTATATTGAAAGGGTTAAGCTGGAATAGACACAACTGAGTATGGATGACACACTAAAGCAGTTTGGATTAACGAGTATAATACAGTATTATCTAATAATTTTACGAAATATCAGTCATTCCAAGCCATTACTCTCCTTTTCGTATATAATCACATCGGTTTATCGTCTCCTTATACCCCCTTGCGCCCTTGTCATTTCTGATATTTTGCATTTACTTTTTGTATCGGTCTTCTGTAGAAAGTAGATACGAGGTGCCGTTGCAAAGGCTTATCCCTCAATACCTTCATCTGATCTGATCTTCTCAATCCAGCTGTCTGTCTATCACCATTAACTCCACTTTCCTCACTCATACGTTTTCTAACTTTCACATAGTCTCTTCCTTCTGCCACATCTTCCACCGTCTACCTTTCTTTTTCACATCTCTATCTCTATTTATGTCACACTTGGATTTGTTATTCTCGCTGTCTTCCTTCTTCACATCTCCCCCAGCCTTAGGCCTACCTGATTAAATTTGTCCTCTTCACATATTTTGCTTGTCACCCATCCCTTTTCATATCTTCAGTTATTCTTCACCCACCCCTTTATCTTTACGGGTTGCACTCCACCAGTCTCACACCATCCACCTCCACTCAATCTATCCACCGCCTATCTTCCTCATATGATAATAGTAAGGTTAGAAGATGGAAGGAGCGAGGAGTATAGAAGGTGGAATCGTGGAATGTGTATAGAAAACAGGATGAGAGTTGTGAGTCACAACCTGTCTTCCCTCGCATACCTGTCTCCGAACATATCCCTTGATCTGTCTTTCTCGTAAACTTCAATCAGACGATGATTTCTTTATTATATCAATTTAGTCTATTGTCAGATAATATTACTACCAGCTTAAGGACTTTGAGGAATCCAAGGGTTAAGACTGCAGTTGACCTATTAATTAACAGGTTCTTCCTCAGTTAATTGTATCAAATCACCTGGAGGTATAGTTATTAAATAAATTTGCACCATCGGATTGAAAAAGGTTTGGCTACCCGTCAATAATTTTACCTGTTCACACCTTTCCATCTGTCTCTTGACATTCAATTGCTTAATGAGTGTATTAATATCCTCCCCGTCAGCCCCTTGACTACTCAATTAGTTTATATACGGAGGCGAGCAGCGATTGAGTAATTAATAATTAATATAAATAGCCTCACATTCGTAAGTTCCATTACATTGTTTTTGTTCGCACCTTAATTAATTGGCTTACCTTTTGTGTCGTTGTGAAAACGTGTAGCTTGCAAATGTCTTGGATCTACTTTCCTTGGTCTTGGAGGCTTCTGCTTGTAACGGGATGACTCTGAGTTAGTTAGTTAAAATAGGACTTCAGAGGTTATCAACCCTTCTGGAATATTAAGCCAGCACACTCTAAGTCAAGAATATTGTCAGGAGAGGAGCCTCCATGGTCCCTTCAACTTTGTGATTGAATATCAGATCTTTAGATACCATAATTGTTTAAATGAACTATTTGTATAAACCTAGCTCGAACAAATTATTTCGAACATTGCCAGCATGTAGGCTATACGCAATCATTGAACCCTTTGACGAAACACTGCCTACAGCTGGCTTACAAGTGAAGCACTAGCTGACTCGCATTATAACTGCTTTGAATCTTCACATTATTTAAAGTGAAACTGTATTTACCTGTTAACCCACACATATACACACACATTGTCGTTGGGCCTGGTCCCTAAATCACGTAAATTGGTATAGACTACCATTCAGGGAGGTCAGACTTTCTGTATACTCCAATAAACGACTAGTATGTGATTTGGGAACTCATTGTAGTTCATCATAGCGAAATCATATTTTCGCAGCAATAAGAGCCATATATCTCACTCCTAAGATCGTGGGTTTGATTCCCGGCCAGGGCGAAAAACATTTGTAGGACTACTAAAGTATAGGCCTATAATTATGTAGGCCTACTTGTGAACAGTCAAAACTGCCTTTGACGAGTGCCTCCCCCAAAGTTGAAAGTGACAGGGCCATATATATACAATATAATAGGATATATATATATATATATATATACAGTATTTACAACGCGGCAGCAGTGTCTTGTCTATAAATATTTTGATGAATCACCATTATCATTTTCCATGATCTTGTAAAGGCCTACAGTATACTATCTCTCTCATACACACAAACCCACATATACACACATTATATATATATATATACTGTATATATATATATATATATATATATATATATATAATGTATGTATATGTGTGTTTGTGTGTATGAGAGAGAGATGGTTATAGGCTACTGTAGGCCTATACAAGATCATGGAAAGTGATATGGTGATTCATCAAAATATTTGTAGACAAGACACTGCTGCCGCGTTGTAAATACTGCAGTGTTATCCTGTGTCCGAATGCCTATCACCCATCATTATTTCGTAAAGTAGGAAAACCATATTGATGTGTATATGCTTACTTTGTCTGATATAATTGTATCTATTGGTGAAAACATGATTCTAGCATTGATAGTGTCTCGTAATGTAATCACATATGATAATTATTATTAGAGTAACAACACGAATGATAAATCGAATAATACAATTTAATCGTACTGGGCACTTTAGAGTAACCTGGAAGATAGATCAACGTGATTTACAAACGATGTGCAATACTATAACATGTTTGGTTGTGTGTGAGAGGAGTTAGAAAGGTAAATGTGTGGTTGTGCTTCTCGTGCGTCATTTGTCGGTGTCATCCGCCATACTGGATTCGCAGCTCACCCGCGAGTCAACTTCCGGCTCACGTTGGCTCATACTTGTGTCAGTCTCGACCTTCTAAGTCCTCGGGGACTCGAAAAAGTGTTCCAAATGTCCGAAAACAACAGTGCCCCTGACTCCTGGGAAGCCGTTGCCGACGACAACATTAGCAGTCTTTCTTCCAACCTGTCCACACTCAACGTGAACGCCCCGGTCTTCATTCCCAACGTGAACGCACCCGAATTTGTTCCCAGCTTCATGAAGGAGGAGACAGGCCCAACTACTCCAGCTGCCCCGGGTTAGTGATAATATAACTGGTGTATTTGTAGCCGAGGATGTGGTGGGGTGGAATGGTGTGCAGGGTCCAGGGAAGGGGTGTTATAAAGTAGGTCAGGTGATGTGTGTGTTAGCCTAGAGTGTGGGTGACAATATTGCCAGCTGGTCTACCATTATCTCTACTCCTATCACACTCTACCACTACCCTCCCTAAATAGCCTCTCTGCTCAACTCTTCTCTTGACCTTCACCCTGAGTGCATAGGGTTTTAGTAAATATTAATCTTAAATATAGCCTAGGCTAGGCTAATTTTATTTGGTTTGTGGTTTTCCTTTCTCCAAATGCATGTTGGCCTATTTTATATTTTAACATTATTATTGCTGAGGTATCCCACATATTAGGTTCTGTGATTAACACAATTGGCTGCTTGGTTATCACAAAAGCAACTTTAGTGCATGCTTGGATTGGAAAGCTGGGCTGGCACCACTTTCAAATTGAGTTAGCCTAGCTTATGTTGCTCAAGAGTCAAGTGGGTAGCACAAGGTAAAGTTTGTTTAAATATAGTCTAGCATCGCCCATCTTTAATGCAAGCTAGGTTTGTAAATTTATTGAGGAATGGTGCTTGTTTATGGGGATGTGGAGCTCAATATGGTGCATAGGCTAGGCTAGTGAGAAAGCGTCTTTTATATACTTATGCTAGCCTAGGCCTATATAAAATCTTAAAACTCACATAGGCCTAGCCACATTCTGTATTGCATAATTAAGGGTCTGTATTTGTAGTACCCAATGCAATATGGAAGTGCATGAGTTATTGAAATGAATAGGCATGGTTGAGTTGACAATAAATACTTTATGGTGGTACAGCCATGTGTAAAGAAGTTTGAGGACCGAATACTGTACCAAGAAATATATAACATGGTGTAAGAGGGAAACCATGTTTGGCAATTATATATATATTGATTGACTGTTTCTAGTTTCAGATTATAATTGAGCTTTCCATTTAACCTTTGTGAGTTTCAAATCATAAGCTATGCTGGTAATTAGATTTTTATTAACTGGAGGAAAGAACTCTACATTTTAAGGCTAGGCATCTTGGATAATATGCAAGGATTAATCTGTGCACAGGTATTTTTATGGTATTTTTAAGGTTCCTAGGTAGTTTGCCGTAATATATTTCTGTGTATTGGTGTGCTAAGTTTTGTTTTCATCTTCAGATCCGCCTCCGGAGCCGGCAGCACCGAGCCCCGAGGACATGGTGGCCAACAGCGAAGGCGATGTACCAGCTGATTCCTGGGAGGAGCAGGAGGATGCCGCCACACCCTCCCCTTCACGCCAGACACCACCCACACCTCCCACCCCAGGCACACCTGATGAGGATGAGGATGAAGACAGTGACGAAATAAAGAAGCCCAAGAAGAAGCCCCTACTAGATGAAGATGATTCCCTTCCCAAGAAAGAGCCGGTCAACGTTATCTTCATTGGCCACGTTGGTATGTAACCATATGGGATCACACGGGGGGGACTGTCCATTAACCCTATTGACATAATATGGTGTCACCTGGGGTTTGAGGGTTAAAGAGATCAGATTTAGAAATTACGTTATGCACGTTACAATATCATCCTACTGGGGATTGTAGAGGTATGTGAAGCCACTGACCCGTTCTATGTAAGTGACCTCTGTACTAGTCAACACAGATTTTTTTAGGTGTGCAGTGCTACCAACATCCTTGCCTGGCACCTAGGGCAAGTAAAGCTATATACGATTGATGAGTGCAAGACGCACTGTATATGGTCCTTGAAATAAAAATATTAAAAACTTAAAAGATTTAGAGGACCATATGCTGTGAGACTTTCACTCAACAATTATTTATGCTTTTACTTGCCCTACTGTATGTGTCAGGCAGAGTATATTGGTAGCACTGTACTATTGCTGAACGCTGTGATCCCTGAAGGGGTGGCCATGAATGAATGTACACCCCTTCAAAATCAGTGGACCACTGAGGCTTCATACACCTATACAATCCTTAGTAAAGGATCATTGTAACGTAATTCTTGATTTTGTTCATAGAAATTTGTAATTCAAATAGACCATATACTAATCTTGCATAGGCTAACCTGCTAAGCACATTTCTCGCCATCATCGCACAAGTTATTGTATTTTGTTGATAAACTGGCTTGTTGATTATTTCATATTACTTGGATTTTGAAGGGAAAGATATCCTATTGGAGCTACTACCAGTGAAGAGTAATGAATATTAGTTTATTTTGTTACGCCAGTACAAAGTATCTTATAACTTTTTCCATTTCCTGCCAATTTTGTTTTTCTTTTTTTATTAAATTTTTTTTTTTATTAAAAGAGCACATCACTAACCCGACCCTTCCCACAGATGCGGGCAAATCTACAATTGGTGGACAGATCATGTACCTGACCGGGATGGTTGAAAAGAGGACGCTGGAGAAGTACGAGAGGGAGGCAAAAGAAAAGAACAGAGAAACCTGGTACCTCTCCTGGGCGCTTGACACAAATCTAGAAGGTTAGTCAAAGTTTTTATCATGTAAAGTAGGGCGTCATACCAAGATAATTTTATCTTAAAGATTGGAAATTAGTGTGAGAAGGAATACAGGAAATTTACAGGGAAAAACATTGTTTTAGCCATTTATAATTTTTAGAAACCGTAAATGTCGTTTCTGTTCTGCCTGTCTCAAATCGGCCACCCCAGCAATGGGGTATTTGCCTGAGTAAATACATACACTCGTCCCTCTGCTATCACAGGTTTTGCTATAGCGTTTATGTGCTATCATGGCTACCTTAACGCCTTACGAGCGGGCCCGTAAGGAATTTCTACTACCCACCAAGCGGGTGGTTTGACCCTAAATGGCCTAGTTTCCGTGCTCTTTTTCATGCATAAACAAGAGCCAGAGTGTAATACAATTATGTATCCCTGAAAGGGCGTTAATTCAGCTTTCCAATGACACCAGAACCATCCTCCTACGATCACGCGTTCTCTTGCAACGATCGTGCAAGACTAAGGAAAAATCCCTAAAATACGGTAATTTCTTGACATAATACCCTGTGTAGTTTGGTTAGTTTGCAAGTTTTACATTTTAGTGAGTGAGGGAGGGTGGATGTGTGTGGAGTAAACGTCAGTAGGCCCGCGGGACCCGTGGCGAACGGTCAGAGCCCGACCTACGCTCCGCCCACCGCTCGTCTCTCTCTGAGGCAATATTGCTCCAAAATTGCACACAGACTTAAGTCGGTCCCCGCCACATAGTCCTTTCTTCTCTAGCCCGACTTAAGTCCACCCCCGCCAAACAAGGGTTAAAAACCCTAAAATTTCCTTAACACGTCCCAAAAGGGTGCTATCGCGGTTCCGTACCAACGGGAATGTTCAAACACGGCGCTCTATGACGTCACAGAACATCGGCGGCTGTGATTGGTGGACAGGCTGGCTACCATTGTGTTAAAAAAATACATGTTTACAAGCTTTTTTCTACCTGAACCTTGTATCTTGAGCGTTTATTATGGCCTTTGGTGCATTCAGTGATAGGGATAGTGGGTCTGGTGGTAATGCTGAAGGAATTAAATTCCCAGGTCCATCAAAACAGGGAGCATACGCCGGTCTAGTAGACTAGGCTATATATGACTGATTTCAGATATTGAATGTGTGGTAAGTAATCTCATAATATGTATTTATAAGTATTCTCCTTAACCCTCTCCGACATATGACGCAATTTTGAGCCTATTAGGGATACTTTAAAGCCTTTATTACCATCAGGGTTTTTTACAAACCTTTATTTTAGTTACTTCAACCTCTGCAGTTGTCTTTGAGTTAGCTGTGGGCAGAAAACTAATTTTGGAGAGGTAATTATAAGAGTGAGAGAACTCTATTTCTTATTGCTAATCTGGCAACCTCTGCGTCATATGAGTCTGAAGGGGTTAAATAATATTTATTTATTGGATGAATTGGGTGGGAAATGGGTGTCCAAGATGGGTGAGCCTGATACCTCGGCACCAATTATTTGTATTCCCATAAGTTCTTCAGTTTCGCCATCGCGATTTTCGCTATAGCGGTAGAATTAGGGCACCAATTACCCGTGATAGCAGAGGGATGAGTGTACTGTACGTAAATTTAAAGACCGAGTGCTCCACACGAAATGCTGTTCCGGTCTCACGTTCTGATAGTGGCACTCCAGGCAGCCCTGTTCAGAGCTGCCTCAGTTGTCAGGTTGTTAGATTAAAGATCAGACCGTAATGTCTGATCCCATGTCTTTCTTGGTTACGGTCTGATCCCATGTCTTTCTTGGTCAGCTCCTTCCACATTGTCTTTTATCTTTTCACTTAACTTCGTTCTTCCATGCTCTCCACATATCCAAAATATCCAAGCATGTTAGTATGCATCTCCTTACTTGATACTCTTGATATTCTTGAAACTTGAGTCTGGATCGAAATGCGTGTCCGAACCTCTTGGGTTTCCGGATCTGAGAGCACCGGATGGGCGGGGTTCTACTGTACCGGTACTTCAGAAAAGTGGCCTGTCAAAGTGAATGATATCAACAGAATGGAACGTAACAAGATAAGAATGGGGAGATGGATGTGTAGGGCCAAACTGCAAGATAGGCGTCCTGGGTTCGAATCCCCCGATTGCCATATGTGTTATGTTAATTTCATTAATCAAGTTTAGGAGTAAAGTTGGTTAGAGGAGAGAACATAATAATTATACCTAACCGTCTCCTTGGCTCTTCACTAGATAGTCTATCTTGTAGTTTGGCCCTACACATCCATCTCACCATTCTCATCTTGTTACGTTCCATTCTGTTGATATCGTCCACTTTGACAGGCCACTTTTCTGAAGTTCCGGTACAGTAGAACCCCGCCCATCCGGTGCTCTCGGATCCGGAAATCCAAGTGGTTCGTACACGCATTTCGATACAGACTCATATTTCAGCCAACCAAACTTGTCTGGATGGCTTGGGAAAAATAAGTCCATCTGGAAACTAACAAGACAAATACAAGTCACCGAGTGTATTGTTTACATCCAGCGTTTGGTACAGGCGGCGCCTTATATCCCAATTACTGTACATTGTTCTCTATAATACAGGCCCTCCACAAAGTCCCTCTTTTCCATATAGTTTATGCCACCAACACCATCAAACAAGCTTTATTATCCCCTATTCAAGTAATTTTAAACTCACAACCTTACGAGATTGACTATCACGCATTCTCGATGTACGGCAGAGACTGCTGGTACATTTTAAATTATTTTGGTAGATACTATTAGTCTTATATTGTCAATATTGATTCCTATCTAATATAGTAATATATAAAAGCTCAATATTGACAATATTATGACTAATAATATCTACCAAATTTATTTATTATGTACCACCAGTCAGCTGAGCACCGGTCTCTGTTTACTAAAGTGCCGAAAATCGTGAATTCGTGAATCTCGTAATGTTGTGAATTTAAATTTAATTTAATTTGGGATAATATAGATTGTAGATGGTGTTGGTGGTATAAGCTGTATTGGAAACAGTCTGTTTAATAAAGGGACTGTTTACTGATGTGCATTGGTGCGCATACTTTGAAAACCAAAAAGCATAGGCCTAGGCCTACTGTGTACAATAGAGTACAGTGCTTACCTAAACACAGTATCATTTATAGCTTCAGTATACTTCGAAATCACATCCTTTTGGTCAGTGTATATTGGAGGAACACCGTAATCAGTTTCAGAAGGGGCTGTACATAGAGTTTGATATCCATACTTGTATGTCGGCACTCGGTCATCCGTATTTGTCTGGATGGCTGAAACCTAAGTCTGGTTGTTTAACCGATTCATGTTTCAGCTTTTCGGATTTGTCTGGATGGCTGAATATATATCCGGACTTTTGGCAGATCCAGACAGGGTTCTCCCCCAATTAGTCTGGATGGGCGAGGTTTTACTGTACAGTGGAGCCCCCATTTTCGCTACACCGGTCTTCGTTGATTCAATTCTCGCACCACACACCAAATATTCCCCATTTCAATTCTCGTGCCAAAAGCCTCAATTCTCGCATCAAAATCCCAGCTGAAACTAGAAAAAATAACTAAAAACTCTACATAAAACTAGAAAACAAACAAAAACAATATATTTTTTTTTTAACATAACAAAAGAATGTGCTAGGCGCTTGCCGTTTAGAGACTAAATCCGAGTGAATCCGAGATCCGATCGTCAAATGCACAAGATGCCGCCATCTTTGTATACCTTACCTTATGATACCTTATGTGTTCGCCACTCTTCTAGCGGCACCAAGAAGCGCGACGCCCCTCGTTTTGGGTGGTGATTTGGTGCAGTAGACTGTTTGAAGCGACGGCTCGCTCCCTTGCGAGGATGGGCTCGTCTGGCACCTTTTGCAGTTCGACATCCAGGGCTCTCTTGAAGCTGTCTAACGAGACTTCCCTCATGTCTCTTACTCGCCGTGGGAGTTTGTTGAAGAGACGTGGGCCTCTGTGTGATAACCAGCCCTCTCGCAGAGAGCCCATAGCACCCCTGTTATTCATCCGGGGGATTTCGCATTCCCAGCCTCTCCTATCACTGAATTTCATGACTATCGGAGTATGTAGGTTTGGTACTAAACCCTCTGCGATTTTCCACGTGTATATTATTAGGTAACGTTCTCTTCTACGTTCCAGTGAGTACAGATTCAGTGCTCTTAAACGCTCCCAATAGTGTAGCTGTTTTATCGAACTTATATGCGAAGTGAAATTTCTTTGTACACTCTCTACGTCATTTATTTCACCTGCTTTGTATGGGGATGTTAATACGCTACAATATTCAAGCCGCGGTAGCACTAGAGATTTGAAGAGCGTTATCATAGGTACTTCACCGCGTGTTTTAAAAGTACGCAGAATCCAACCCGTTAGACGTTTCGCAGCCGCCACTTTGACCTGGTTATGTACTTTGAAACCCATATTTTCAGATATTAATACCCCAAGGTCTTTCTGTCACACTGTCACACTGTCTTTCCGTTCTATTATGTGGTTAGATTCTGTTAAGTAATTTGTAATTTCTTTAAGGGGACCGACCGGTTAATTTAGGCTTAAAAAACTCTAAATCCTGAAAACACCAATAGGTGTTTACTCAACAAGAGTCAACATCCCTTCATAAGCCAGTGAAATGTTATTAGTGAAAACCCATTGGAAATGGTATTTTTTTATGTTTTCCAAACTTTTCCTGTAATTCTAAAAACGTTATATAGCGAACTTTGAAATTAACATGCTCAGTAACTACTGGTCGTACGAGGAGCATACCTATATAAATCGAAAGAGCGTAAGCTACTCTACAACCTACCATACGCTTTATCTTCTACTTTGCCATGTTCCCGCATAAAATATTGTAAATCTAAAAAACAAAAGTAAAATTTTTCACCTACAGGTTTTTCTCAGAACCTATATTGCCGCACTATCGGATGTTATTTTAGTTATTATTGGACCTATAGGAATGGTGTATATACCATTGGAAAGTTAATTAAAAACACTAAAAGGCCTATAAACCAAATTTACTCTAATAATTTAAAATTTTTCACGATGTCGTCAAAGTTGTAATTTTCTATAAATATATTCGCCTGAATCCGTCCTCACCTAAATCGAACAAATACACAAAATATATAAAATGTGTTTTATAGAAACTATAGATACACCTTTTGTGAGTTGTTTGATCACATAAAACATGTGCTATGGGGATTTCTATAGGAGTTTATAATTTTCTGCAGTGCTATGATTTTCAATTTTATTTTACCTAAATTGCAAGAAAAAAGCAAAAAAAAAATAAAAAAAAATTGATCTAGTTTTATGGTCATGTACACCTGTGCCAAATTTCATTTAAATTGATAGTAAGACCTGGAAATTTTGTAATTAACCGGTCGGTCCCCTTAACACCATTATTATCTCCGTACCGTATTAATTGGAATTTTTCCTCCTTGAATTGCATGTTGTTTTCCCTGGTCCACTGGAACACTACATTCATGTATTCCTGCAGTCGGCCCGTGTCTTGTGTGTTTACTATCTTACTTAATTTTGTGTCATCAGCAAAAGACGACCCCGTACTGTGTCTGGTGTTGGTATCTATGTCGCAAATTAGTATGAGGAACAGAAGGGGCGCTAGCACTGTTCCTTGGGGCACTGAGCTTTTGACATCCGAAGGCTCCGATGTGACTTGGTTTACTGCTACTGATTGTTTTCGGTTTACGAGGAAATGGTATATCCACCGTTCGATTTTCCCAGTTATACCTTTTGCTTTCAGTTTGTGGGCTATTATACCATGGTCACATTTATCAAATGCCTTCGCAAAATCGGTGTAAATGACATCCAAGTTTTTCTTTTCTTCTAGCGCTTTAAGAATTTTGTCAGTGTTTCAAAAGTTGTGAGAGACCTGATCTTCCCGCTCTGAACCCATGTTGACCGGTGTTGTGTAGTTCATTTGTCTCCATGAATGTTGAAATTTTTCTTCGCAGGACTCGTTCGAAAACTTTAATGATGTGAGAGGTTAGAGCTATGACGTCATCACTAAGCAGACGCTCGCAGTTTAGCTAGTATCTGTGTTGACAAAACAACCGTTTGCAAGCTTTTTTGTGCCTGAACCCCTTATCTCTTGCATTTATTATAACCTCTAGTACATCTAGTGATAGGGATGGTTGGCCTGGTGGTAGCAATGAAGGAATTTCATGCTCAAAATACAAGAGCAAAGACCAGTCCATGTCGGACGAAAGCAATTGAAATGCCTAGGCTAGGCTAAATATGACTGATTTATAATAAAATCTGTGTGGTAAGTAATCTTCTCATGATACGTATTTATACGTCTTTTCCTCATAATATGTATTTGGGGCGAAATGGGTACTTGAGGGGTGGCTGGACGAATTTAGAACCTAGGCCTAGGCTAGGCCTAAAAAAATTCGCATGATAGAAACAATGCCCCAATCTACAGTATTTATGGTTAGGACTGTCATTTAGCCATGTCTATATTATTATTTACAATGCATAAGATTTAGGCCTAGGCTACTTGATGTAGCCTAGACAAAAAACTTTTTCATAGCCTAACACTGGGAAAAAGTGCGGTAATTGTTTAGATATTGGGCTTTTTTTTTCTAGTTATTAAAAACTTATTCTATGGTGTATTATATGATACAGTATAATGCACAAAATTTAATTTGTGTACAATAAAACATTTTTTCATAGGCAAAAAATAGAAAAAGACGCAAATTTTGGCATGAGCACGGAACCGATTGAATTTTCCCCATAAGAACAGTGCCCCGATCTTGGCTGTTTCAATCCTAGCTCTATTTCTGCGGAACCGATTAGCAGCTAGGATGGGGGCTCCACTGTATATGTTATTGCGCTTCTAATGCATGAGGAATACACGTTTCCCTTAAAGAGGGAGGGAGTGTCTTCTGATGGCAAGTAACTGCAGCAGTTCTCTGAACATACCCCAGCTGCATCTAATTCTGGTGATAGTAGTGGCCTCGGCCCCATCACTGGCGGAGATAGTATCTCCTAAATATAAAAACTTATCCATCTCAAGTGATTCTTTGCCAATGTAAACACTCGAGCTGGTCACCTTTGCATACTATGCATACAAGTTTCTTAACTTCAGACTTCTTTCTCGGTAGAGGTCCTTTCATTCTAGTGCAGCGCTTCTTCCCATGATATACCCAGCAATGGCAGATGCAATAAATAATAATGTTGTCCGACCCTTTTACTTCATACTCCAAATGGGTATACAGTACACTACTTTTTTTCTAACTTTCCTAGCCCCAATCTACTGTGTAAAACTTTAGTTTTATTTTTTGTCAACTCTTGATCCTTTATTTGCCATGACATATCAATCTTCTGAACATGGCCTCTGCATCCTGCACACTATCTGCGATAAGTACTAGATCATCTGCATATAGAAGTTCCCAGGGGATCCCAGTTGTAAAATCTCCAGAACCATAGCAAAGAGGAGACTGCTTAACACAGAGCCCTGGTAGACTCTAATGCTAACTGTAAACTCCTTACCTGTGAATTTGTTTATTAAAGTACAATGCTTCTCTTCCTTACAGAACGAGACAAGGGTAAAACTGTGGAGGTAGGCAGAGCATATTTCGAGACTGACCAGAAACACTTCACCATCTTAGATGCTCCTGGACATAAAAGTTTTGTGCCTAACATGATCGGTGGTGCCTGCCAAGCTGATCTGGCTGTCTTAGTAAGTATTACCAATTGACCTTCTAAATACTGTATTGTTAATTAGGTTAGGTTCCATGATTTAACAGATTTTTACAAAGAGTTTGAGTGCCGCACGTTTTTTCAATCCCCATTTTTGTCTTGCATCATGGACTATTTTACATTGGTATGAGCAACTAGACTGAAGGTTTAAGTATTTTAGGATCACCAGTCAAGTAAGGGCTCAGACTCCATCGGCTAGTACAGTATGATACAGTACCAGTATTTCATATGTATGACAGGTGTATGAATTATTTTTATACCAGTAATTTTAAATAGAAAATGTCAAATGAAAATACTGTACTTGCTAATTTTATTGAAAAGTACTGTTCTTCACTTCTATTTGAGGAAAGGAAATTTTCAAATTGGAATCTCTGAAGACCATAGCCTTTTAACCCAGCAAGTGCGCCAAGGGGTTTTAATGCACCTATCCATGGTGTGGCAAATTCATCAATCTCACCAAAACCTGACTTTTGTAAAACAGAACACAGAGAGTGAGGCGAAGTTGAACGGTCAGGTTATGGAGATTGTCAGCTCATTTAAGTATCTGGGCAGTGTGCTGAGTGAAGATGGGAGTATGGAAAAAGTGCGGGAGAGGGTGCAACAGGGAAAGAGGGTTGTAGGAACGCTGAAAGCAGTAACAAGAAATAGGTTGGTCGGCATGGAAGTGAAGAAGTCTTTGCATGACAGTGTGGTAATCCCGACACTGACTTACAGAAGCGAAACATGGACGTTGGTGGAGAGACTCCGACCAAGAGTAAGAGGGGTGGAAATGAGTTACTTAAGTGAGTGCGGAGTTACATGGAGGATGAGACATGAGACAGAGATGAGGATGGAGACAGACGAATGAGGAAGTAATAGGGAGGTGTGGTGTGGAGGTAGATGTGCTGGAAAGTGTAAAAAGGAACCCCTTGAGATGGTTCGGCCATATGGAACTTATGGTAAGCGAGAGAATGACTAGGAGGGTGGAAGGATGGAGTGAAGAAGTATATGGATGAAGGCGGTGCTGGTTGGGAGGTGGGGCGTCGACTGACTGGGGACAGGTGCATGGGGGCGTTTCGTTCATGACCACCCCTTCGGGGATCAGGCAATAGATAGATAGATACAGTAGATGTCTAATGTATATCTGCAACCCAACAAAAGTATATTTTGTACACAAATTTTGCCGACATAGTGTGGTCTGAAGTTATATGTTTGGTACACATAGGCAATGAGCCAGTGGTGGTGGTGTTGAGTAGATATATCGTCCTCCTCCTTGCTCGTATATGTATTTAGGAACGCAGCCTTTTGATTTGGCTTGAGGGACTTACCCACGAATGCTGACGCCACCTACAACAGGCGGCAGTGTGATGGGGAGGTGTGTTTTCCTTCAACTGTGTCGACAGGTAGAAGTGTGTGTGTGTGAGTGAGTGAGAGCGAGAGAGAAAGATTTTAAACAAATATACAGACCATGGATAGATGTATGATGGGGGGGGGGGGGATGGTATGGAGAATTACCACTTGGTTCTATTTGTCACCTCCTTTTTATACTTTTCTACTTCTGGCGCAGTTTTTGTAAGTGTCTGAAAATAGTTACGCAAGTGAGGTTTTTTGCAATAATCGCACTCCACCAACAAGCCCTCAAGGGAGGCCTGTAGCAATCAAAGAATTAACTAAGCTACTGGTATGGTACTTTATTTTCTCATGGGAATGTAAGGACTTCCTTAACCTGGAGGTTTTCGAACTGTGAAACTTGTACTGTGAGATAGATGAACTTCGGACAAGGAAGTTACTACAGATAATTCTGGATATAATTTCATGAGCCACTTTCCCAGAACACTCACACTTTATCCTGAATTACCTGAAGGTAGCCCAATTTACTCTTAATCTTTTTGTTTACTGTGAATTTGAAGCAGCGTTTGAACCAAGACACCATCCTTCTAATCCCTTAATCTTCTTCCCAGGTAATCTCTGCCAGAAAAGGTGAATTTGAGACTGGGTTCGAGCGAGGGGGCCAAACTCGGGAACACGCCATGTTGGCCAAGACTGCGGGGGTTAAACATCTCATCGTGCTCATCAACAAAATGGACGACTCTACAGTGGAGTGGGCAGAGAAACGCTATAACGAATGCAAAGAGAAGCTGGTTCCGTACCTCAAGAAGGTGGGTGCTTACTTGGCTTGTGTATATTTTGTTACCGTTTTAGCTTTTGTCATTTGGTTTGTCTTTGTTTTCCTTTTCCTGTTACTTTATTAAACCTTGTTATATGGTTTGTTAATTTGATATATATACTGTATATATATTTTTAATCTTTTCATGTTTTACTCAATTTTTTGTTCTATGTTAACTCCTATTTTCCAATCAGCCTAGAATGGCACCAAGTAATGAGGACTGAACCCAGTCACTGGATGAGGGGTACTGTTATAGATGGATGTCAAACTGGACAAATAACGGGGCCACTGCTCTCTTTGCTTCCTGCCCAGTGTTGCCAGCAGCCCATGCAAAGTCCTGTTAAATCTCTTGCAAGAACCATTCCCCTCCGGGTGATATGGGGTAGTCAGTCTTGATCTTGTAATAGTCACACAATTCATGCACAAGCTTCCCCTCAAAGTTCCGACCCTGGTCACTGTGCAACTTCTCAGGCACGCCAACACAATGACAAATCTCCTCCGCCAGGATTTTACCAACTGGCGAGGCCTTTTGGTTCTTTGTGGGAAAGGCCAGAGCTAACTTTCTGAAGACTTCGATCACAATCAACATATTTTCCTTACCATCCTTGGGTTCAACACTAAAGTCTATTGCCACCACCTCCCATGGCTTATTCGCCTCCACCGTGCCCCTGCTGGGTCTCGGCTCGTATCCCTTCCTCCTTGCCCATAGCACAAACATTACATTGACTTTCATCTTGCAACCCTTGCCAGAACCAACGAGCCCATAACAAGCTAGTCGTTCCAGCCACTTTCTGATGACTCCACTGGTCATGTGCCATCTGCAACACCTCTAGCCTCTTTCTCAATGGAAGGGCTGATACCCACTTCCTTCAAGAGAATATGAAATGGCGGGAAAACTAGTATTGGTTTGCTTGGGAAACAGATTAACTTGCTCATGTAGTGATGTACACCCTATGTGGTGGATTGTGTTCTTTTATTTAATAATTTTCATTTTAGTAAGCGTTGTTTCCACATAGCGATTTTGATAATTTAATTTGACTTTATATTGTCCTTGTCCCAATTTTGGTTTGTTTAGTTTGCAAGTTTTACATTTTAATACAAAGTTTTTCCGGTCCCTTATTGTACCAGAGAGATCTATTATACAGAAAATAATAATAATTTTCTGTATAATAGATCTCTCTGGTACAGAGGTACAGAAAAGGGCGGGTGCCCAACCCCGAAAGGAGTTGAAATAGGGGAGCTATCCCCCCGCCAAAGGTGGCTTTCTAGGGCCTTTCCTAGCTGATGCTGAGAGAATTGGGTTCTAGTCATGTGGTGATGGGCTGGTCTATCCGAGTGAGAACTGAGCGATCTCTGCCATACCCATAGCTTACTCTGACTGTTCCTTTTACTTATACAGTATATCTTATATATCTTATATATAAACAAACAGTATTTACAACATCACCTGTTACAAACAACGAATTGATAAATGCTATCCAACAATTGCGGGACTTCTCCGGGCTGTGATGGTATTCCCAATGAAAATATTGAGCGGTGGTCCCAGTGTTGTCCCCAGTCATTTTGCATCTTTGCAACAAATCATTTCACTCGGGAATTTTCCCTGACGAACTCAAAATCGCTAAAATAATGCCTATTTTTAAATCTGGAGACAAAACTCTGCTTAAAAACCATCGTCCAATTTCTATTTTACCGGTTATGAGTAAAATATTAGAAAAAATAATGTATAACCGAATATTAGATTATTGTGAATCAAACCAGATAATCTCTGATAGTCAGTATGGCATTAGAAGGGGACGATCGACAGAATCAGTTATGACTAAATTTAAAAACTATATCCTTGCATCATTTGACAAACGAGAATTTACAGTTGGCTTATTTCTGGATCTTTCCAAAGCTTTTGATACTATTGATCATCATATCCTATTGGAAAAGCTCAAATACTATGGTATTCGTGGTATCACAAACGATTGGTTTAAATCATATCTGGAAAATTGCAAACTATTTGTGGAATACAAAGAAAGTAAATCATCACAACAACTTATTTCTGTTGGTGTCTCGCAAGGATCCATATTAGGCCCATTACTGTTTATTTTATATATAAATGATTTCATTAATTCAAGTAGCTTGTTCAAGTTTTTACTGTTTGCAGATGACAGCACTCTTTATGTTAGTAACAGGGATCTACGTTCATTAATTGATATAGTCAATACTAATTTACAAAATGTTCGCGATTGGATAACTGCAAATAAGCTAACACTCAATATTGATAAAACCAAATACATAATTTTCCAAAGAAATAAGTCCATCATGCAAAACCTTGAACCAATCAAACTAGGGAACATAATCCTGGAAAAAAAGGAGAGCTTAAAGTTTCTTGGGATAGAGGTGGATGAACGGTTGTCATGGAGCTTCCATGTTCGAAATGTGAGGGATAAGATCAACAAACAGTGTGGCATACTCTACTTAACACGACCTTGTTTTAATAATGACACAATGAAACAGTTATTATTCACTGATGTATCCATTCTTCTCATATTGCCACACTGTTTGGGGGCAGTCTGGGAAAACTAAACTAAAATCATTAGATGTAGCTTACAAAAGAGTTATTAGAACAATTACATACCAGTCAAAATACGCCCATACCAATGAACTCTTCAAAAAGCTAGAACTCTTGAAGTTCCAGGACATAAATATATATTGCAGTGCTTTATTTGTATTTAAATCATTAAACCATATTGGCAATGAGGGATTATTTCGATATCGAATTAATCAAAGATACGAGTTAAGAAATGTCAACCAACTTGAAATTCCATTAAGAACGACTAGCCAATCCCAAACATCTATCAATTACCATGGCGTTAAGATTTGGAATCAGTTACCACAAGCATTGCAAAATATAAACACAGTGTCTGGCTTCAAAGTTGCACTAAAAAGACATCTGTCCAAATATTAACATTTCATTTTTATATATGTATTTGTATGTGTGCAGTCCTTGGGTATATATTTGTGTGGATAAATACGTATGTACTTCTGGGTGCATGCGTATATGTAAGTGCATGTGCGTGTACAAGTTGGTATTATGTGTTCGTATGTGTAAGTGCGTATTTACGTACAGCGTGTGGACGTACATCCAGTATATGTGTGTATATGAGTGAGTATAGGTTGATATCTTGGTGTAAGTGTAAATGCGTTTATATAATAACTATCGTTTTCCATATTTTAAATTTCTAATGGAGACGGAATAATTACATGGGTCTGGACTAATATCTCTGGGTCGCTTGGATTATATATTTTCTCTAAAAATATTTTCATTTTTTCGCTAGTATACAGATACTAAATTGCACAAGTTATTTATTAACCTTAACTGTAGAGTATCTAAAAGAACTATAACGACATAAAAATTATGAAGAAACAAAAACTTTGCTATATCTATTTGATTAGTAAATCTAATTTTGACCCGGGTATTTGTCTGTAGTGTGTACAATTTTGAAATTATTTACTTTGTTTTCATATTATTACTGTAAAAGCTTTCGAGTTTAAGCTTGGACGTGCCTTTAAGAGAGATACCTCTCACAAGGCTCAGCCAATGTAATGTTAATTTTGTATTATGATTATCATGTGTATGTTCTACTGGCTAAATAAAAAGATTCAATTCAATTCAATTCAATTCTAGATCTCAAGTGGCGGCGTCTTTTCCGTGGATTGACCTCCCTACTGCCAACCTAGAAGTTGGCAGCCAAAGCGTCACATTTTTCCCTTACCCCTCAACTTTCCCTTCATAATTGCCGAGGGGCACAGGGCCTTGGGTGGGGCTTTGGTTTCCCGGGCGTTTCCGCACCTTCCTCAGCTCCCTGCCTTGGAGTGGCTTCGGTCACCCGGGCTTTGTTAGTGGTAAGCAGGGAGGATTTTGTGGGGGGCGCTCGTTTATGGCCTTGCTCGAGACCTTGGGGCTGTTCGGCCAGACAGCCTGGGGAACCACAACAACAACAACAACAACAACATTATACAGAAAACATTAATTTTGACTTTATGAGATCTGGTGTACATTAGTTTGTTGAGTAGCCTATGTTAATAAGAGTAGTGTGGTTAAATGCATCAATAGTCGTTTTGTATAGTTGCGACTCTCTTTTAGACTCTCTCCCCTCTCCCTGTAAATATTAATGGTTCTAATACAATGTGCAGTATTCTTAAGTTTGCTAGTAGCCTACGGCATAGTATTGTATAATGCAAGTCATTTTTATTTAATATTTTTTTGAGCTTTATGTACTGACAAGAATAAGTTGATAACTTGTATACTGATAAGTTATGAGTTTTATCAATTTGTTTTTATTTCTTTAATATTTATTTTTTAAACTCATCACAATTTATTTTATTATGTATTAGGTTAACTTGTAAATCCTCTGTATTCTTGCTTTGCTTTGTTTGAACTTACCCTGGATGATTCAGCAGGACTGGCCTTGTATTATCATTAGCTCTGGCTTAGTTGAAGACATTTTGCAAGAGATAGTTTCCTTGTAAAGACCTGACCCCCTTACACCATCTTAATTATATATTTATTTATTTTTTCTTTATTTGAATAGGTTGGCTTCAATCCCAGTAAAGACATCATGTTCATGCCATGCTCGGGACTGACGGGAGCTAACTTGAGAGAGTCCATCGATGAGGAAGTGTGTTCGTGGTACAAGGGCCCCGCGTTCATCCCCTACATTAACAACCTGCCTTACTTAAACCGTAACGTCGACGGTCCCTTCATGATGCCTGTGGTGGACCGCTACAACGACAGAGGGACTATTGCCATGGGGAAGGTGGAGTCTGGTTGCTGTAAGAAGGGAGACAACGTTATCGTCATGCCTAATAAGGTGAGTGGTATATAGAGATATTAATACGGCTCATATATTAGGGTACTTCTACAGGTACTTTGATCGGATCTCAAATAAAAAATAATTCATGCGAGGTAGCCTGGTGTTGGGCAGTATCATTAATATATTTAATGTTATTATTGCTAACCTAAAATCTTTCCTATCATGAGCCTGTCTTGTACCTTATTTGATTGTGTATTTAACGATGTCCTTTCCTTTATCTTACAGACGCCAGTAACAGTAGACATGCTGTGGCGAGATGAGGATGAAACGGGCACGGTGAACTGTGGAGAGAATGTGAAGGTGAAGCTTCGGGGGGTAGAGGAAGCTGATGTGGCACCAGGCTTCGTCCTATGCGACCCAAATAACCCATGCAAAACTGGCAGAGTCTTTGATGCGCAGGTCAGTACAGTGGAGTAATTTTGTATGTACCATAGTGATCATTATACGGTTGATTAGGGTCAGAGTTTGGAGTGACATGCGATAGGTGAAAACTGAAGATTAATGTAGCAAAGCTTCAAGTTATAGGATGCAGTATAGTTTTAGACTAAGATAGATTGAGAATAGATTTACAGAAGGGAAAAATCTTAATGGTGGAGACTGATATTTGGGAGTTTACATACATACACATACATACATAAAATTTTAAGACCGAGTGTTCCACACATCAGTGCAGTTTCAGTCTCTTGTCCTAATGGCGGCGTTCCAGGCAACCCTGTTAAGGGCTGCTTCACTTGTCAAGTTCTTGGATTTTTGAGATCGGCGCGTATAGTCCGATCCCAGGTCTTCCTCGGTCCACCCCTTGGTGCAGCTCCCTCCACAATCACAGACCTGCATTTCTTCACCCAATTTTGTTCATCCATTCTCTCCACATGTCCATACCATCCCAGTCTACTTGTACGCATCACCTCGCTAATACTCTTTATACCTAAACGTCTCCTCAGCTCAACATTTGTTATTCTATCCTGTAGCCTGGCCCCACACATCCATCTCGCCATTCTCATCTCATTACGCTCCATTCTGTTGACATCCTCTACTTTAACGGCCCATGTTTCTGAGGCATACGTCATTGCACTTCTAACACATGAGGCATACACCTTTCCCTTCAGGGGGAGAGGCATTCTTTTCATGGTCAGGATTTGCATCAATTCTCTGAACTTCCCCCAGCCACACCTAATTCTAGCAACAGTGGCAGCCTCGGCCCCACCACCGGCAGAGATGGTATCTCCTAGGTAACAAAACTTGTTCACCAGCTCCAAAGACTCCTTTCCAAAATTCACAGCCACAGGATCATCACTTAACACAAGCTCGCCTTATACATAGCAGCAAGTGGCAAACATGCTTGTGAAGTAGACCATAAGGTATTTTGATCTTTGAGGAATGTGCAGTTTAACCCACCAGACCCGGTTGGGCTCTGAGAAACCCATAACAAATGCGCCCGCGGAACCCGGTAGGGCTCTGAGGCACCGGCAGCTTGAAAGCCTGTAAGCTTGGTGTGCGAGGGGTCCGTCCGACGCATGTAAACAGCAGCCGGTTGGACCGACTCCGCGCATCTCCGACCACAAGAAGGAGAGGTGTCGCTTGTTCGTGTGTGGGTGTGTGTTATTGTTAAGTAGTGAAAAGTGGCTGATATCGCCACAAAGTTCTCTCCACGGAAATCGTCATCACAACTGAACCAGTTGACTTGGAGAGCTCTACTCAACGCCATTCTACAGGTACGAAACACATTTACGCTTGGGGATGCGCGGGAATGCGGAAGCAGTCAGAATAACAAAGATACGGTAGCCTAGGCGTAGACGTTTTTCGGCCTAAACCCCCGGGTTTCGGGGAAATTATAGAATACAATAGCCGGGGCTGGAGGGTTAATAGATCTGTCGACACTAAAAAGAAATTATTCGAAGGAATAGTATTGGTATTGTATAGTTGGGAGGCATGGGACCCTGAATGCCAAACTGTAAGATGGTTGAAGTGCTAGACATTAAGTGCCAGAGGACAAGAAGTAGTGTTCGATGATTGAGAGAGAAATGGCGAGGTGAGAGTGATGTGTGGACTATGTAGATAAATGCAATTTGTTGGAAAGCGTAGACAAAGATTACTCAAGTTGTCTGGGCTCGTGTAGAGGATGAATGAATCTTGAATGACTAAAGGGGCTTTCCCACCGACGACTAAATGTCCTGATCTAAATATTGTGGTGTCTTGAAAAATTGAACTGTCTTCGTGGTGCAATGCATAAGTGTGTTGATTTTCGGTGTGAGCATCCTAGGTTCGAATCCCCGGACTGCAACATGTGTTTGTTAATTTCATTAATAGAGTTTAGGAGTAAAGTTGGTTAGTGGAGAAAGCATAATATTTTGCCAAGTTGCTACATAATAAGATACAAATTGCTACAAAGGTATTATTACAGCACAGAACACCACATTATTACAGCACAGAACACCACATTATTACAACACAGTACAGCACATTATTACAGCACAGAACAACACACTATTATAGCACATGTTCTGTACGGGATCTGCTAATTAGTTTGCTTGGGAAACAGATTAACTTGCTCATGTAGTAATGTACACCCTATGTGGTGGATTGTGTTCTTTTATTTAATAATTTTCATTTTAGTAAGCGTTGTTTCCACATAGCGATTTTGATAATTTAATTTGACTTTATATTGTCCTTGTCCCAATTTTGGTTTGTTTAGTTTGCAAGTTTTACATTTTAATTGTAATGGAGTGCTGTAATAATGTGTTCTAATAGTATACCGAGTGTCAAAAGGCACTTCAGAGTACCCAAGAACCACTTGAGACAAGCTACTAATGGCAAGAATGGGTTAAGAACCATTTACAAACCATGTACATAAAAAAAAAAAAATTGACAGACGCCAACACATTCTTCTAAATGTATGAACATTTATAGACATGTGGGAAGAATAATGGAAGTCATAATTGAAAAGGCCTATATTGATGTTTAGGCATACATTATTTGTGGCAATATTTCAGAGGGATGGGCATGATGTCAAATTAATATTTTTAATCGAGAATTAAAACTTGCTAGGATATGTAATTTCAATACCATTAATCCTGAAATAATGCTAGTTAGTGTGGAAATAGGGCAAAAACAATCATTCACACCTTAAATGCTCGCTCTGCCAGGTCAAGATATCAACCTCTCTCGGCTGCTCACTTGGGTAGCCTAGCAGAGCGAGCAGAGCAAGGAAGCAGTGTCGTTCCGTTCGCCTAGCAAAATATTTTACGAAACAATTTTTTTGCTCGCTTTCAATGGAACGTACTGCTGGTTGAGCTGTCTGGTTATGCAGGTATATATACAGTACCGTATATAGAATTGCTTTTTCTTTTATCAGGTTGTTATATTGGAACACAAATCCATCATCTGTGCGGGTTACTCAGCGGTGTGTCACATTCACTCGGTGGCGGAGGAGGTCACAGTCAAACTACTTATATGCACCATTGACAAGAAGTCCGGAGACAAGTCCAAGGTGCGGCCCAGATTTGTCAAGCAGGACCAGATCGCCATCATGAGATTCGAGACTTCCGGGGTGATATGCATGGAAGCCTTCAAGGACCATCCACAGTTGGGACGCTTCACGTTAAGAGATGAAGGTAAGCAAAGATTATCTTTAGTAGTTTGGCTAATGCATAGAGCAGCTCATAATATGATAGGATATATTTTTAGCTTCAGTAATTCTTATTCAGTCAGAATTACACCTTGCTTAAGATATGTAGATTAAAGTTAGTTATAGACATCACTGTTGATAAGGTGTCGTGAGGGGTCACTAGACGTGTTGTTGCTTTATTTCCATTCTTGCAACCTTGGTTCGATTCTAGGCAATGCACATCTCAATCATGAACAACAAAGAGGCAACCCCATTATTCATGACCATCATTGATGGGACAAAGACTTTTCATGTAGATGGTATAATAACTTGTTAACTTTAGATAAGTTATGTGATGAATGCCAGAAAGTAGTTTTGCATTTGTATTTTCATTTCAACTGCAAGTAATACGGTCTTGTTTTCTCATATATTCTTATTTATTTTGTTACACAAACGCATGGCGATTCTATTTAGTTATCTCGATTTAGCTAATATTTAAGTTACAATTAATGTTCTTGTTTTGTCTGAAAACGCGGATGTGGATAGTGATGCAGACATTATTTGCACTGCGGAGGAGGATATCCGATAAATCACTAATATACAGTATATAAACTGTATATTTTACATTTATACTCTCAGCGGGGCTTGAACCACCAACAGTCAGAACAATTGTCCATGCTTTAACCAACTCTACCACTGCGTGATAAAGGATACAGTATAGGGATGTACCGATACCAAAATTTTGACCGATACCGATACCACAAAATTATACCGATCCCGATACCTGTGCACCAGGATTTAAGTCTGTAAGACTGTTGTCCATGATCATGTAATTTTCTCCTTTATCAGCTTTGTTATTAAACTTTGGTAACATTTTACTAAAATCAACACTTGTATTATGTATATATGGGTAAAAACTTAAAAGTTATTAAAAACTTAATGTAATTAATGTAATTATTATCAGATATGTACCAAGATTCCAACAAATATATATTTTTCATAATTATAAAACAACCAATCACTGCTGAACCAAGCAACCTTCACTCCTTCAGTGAGTGATATGTGACATAGCAAATTACTTCTATGTATCGGTAGTATCGGTAGAAAATCAGCCGATGACGATACCGATACTCTAGAAAAGGGCCGATACCACCGATACCGACACATCGGTACATCCCTAATACAGTACTTAAAAATTTCCTACAGTAGACTCCCGCTCTTTCGGACTAATTTGGAGAGACCCCTGTCCGAAAGTGTCAAAAGTCCGAAAGGGCCGAGTCCGAACTTCACACTTCAGCCATTCAGACTTGTCCAAATGGATGAAATAATGTCCAAAGTTTATAAGTCCGAATGCGATTTGTATTCTCAGCCTTTCAGACAAATCCGAAAGGCTCTGAAGTGCCTACGGGTTAATCTAAGGCTTAAAACCAATTAAAACTGCACTAGAGAAAGTTTTGTTGTCTTGGCGGGTTGTCCGTATAACCAACAAGAACACACAGCCAGCCAGTCAGCTGACTCCAGTTTGTAAGCAAGCCTTACGAAAGCTTGTAACCTCTGAACCTGAGTCCCAAACCATGCATGAAAGCAGACGACAGTGACTTAGGAATGGTTACAATGGTGAAATATATCAGTAGGCTAATCAATATTATTACATAATAAATAATCAATAATAAATTGTTGAAAGAATATAGGCTAGCCTATACAGACCATAGCCGCGGACCGGTTGGCAGAGCGCTGACGCCGCCTAACTCTATCGCCAACTATTTCTCACCTCTCGCAATAATTACACAATGTAGAGTGTTCTAGTCTTCACCTATCGCACGGCAAAGACCATATCTACCTCTGGTAAGCATAAAAACTTGGTTAGGCCATGCATTTGCAAAGATATTAGCATCGGTATATGACGAAAGTCGGAAGTAAACACTGGCCTTTTGACCAGCTTAGGCTACTGACCTAATTATTTTTATCATAAAAACTGAACCACTTCTAGTTTTCACCAAAAGCAAGACAACAATGACAACTGCCGCTGGATATATATACAGTATAAGCTAGGTTAGGCCATTTTTTCATGTATAAGAAAGCGCGGCAAAATTCCGAGAACTCAAAGATATCGACGGGTTCGGGCTTGGCGAAAGTATTTGAAAAGTGTACAGTAGTCCGAAAAGAACGGAGGTGGCAAAATTCCGAGAACTCAAAAGATATCGCCGGGTTCGGGCTTGGCGGAAATATTTGAAAAGTGTACAGTAGTCCGAAAAGAACGGAGGTATTTTTTCAGCCTTTCAGACAAATCCGAATGGCTGAACCAGGAGTCCGAATTGAAATGCTAGTACTGTATTCCGAAAGGGTGGGAGTTTACTGTATTTATGTTCAGGGGAGATAGGTCGTTTTTCTGAACCCCCTTCTCCCTCACGTGTAAGCCCTATTGGTTTTGAGATTTTAAGACCTTTCGCCCCATTTCTTTATCAATATTACCTTCTGCTATATAGGCGTCTATTTTTTTTCTGGAGAAGGATAGCAAACCTGTAATTTTGGAAGAACCAGCCGTTTTTCTACCGAAAAATTTAAATAATAATCTAGAAGGGGATCTAATTTTTTTTTTTATAAAGTTTGATGGTCTAGGGAGGAAACAAAAGAATAATATACATAGATAAGCAAATTAGTAAATATATACACCCATCCCCCCTTAACCCTCCAGCCCCGGCTATATATTCCATATATATTCCCCGAAACCCGGGGGTTTTGGGTTTTGGCCGAAAAACTTCTACGCCTAGGCTACCGCATCTTTGTTATTTTGCTTGCTTCCGCATCCCCAAGCGTAGATGTGTTTCGTACCTGTAGAATGGCGTTAAGTAGAGCTCTCTAAGTCAACTGGTTCAGTTGTGATGATTTCATTGGAGATAACTTTATGGCAAAAACAGACACTTTACACTACTTTTCGATACTTAACAATAACATACAGGCACACACGAACAAGCGACGCACTCCTTCTTGTGGTCGGAGATGCGTGGCGTCGGTCCAGCCGGCTGTTGTTTACATGCGTCGGACGGACGCCTCGCACACCAAGCTTACAGGCTTTGAGCTCATGAGTGCCTCAGAGCCCTTCCGGGTAGCTCGGGGGGGTGTTTTTTATGGGTGCCTCAGAGCCCTTCCGGGTCTGATGGGTTAAGGAGAAGGGAAATCCTACTTGGAGAATGCATTTCAATTCGGCCCGAGTTGTGTGGGGGTATGTGTAAAAATCCCTGTATGGTAGTGGTATCTTGGAATATGGATCCTACAACTTTTGTATGAAATGAAATCCAGTACATTGTAGGTATTTTATTAAACATATAATTTATAATATGTATATGGTATCTAATATTTTATTTTCTCCATTTCAGGTAAAACCATTGCTATCGGCAAAGTGTTGAAAGTAGTGGAGTAAATAGTGGTATAAATGGTATGACCTCAGCGAGCCTTCAGTAAGCTATATAATGAACAGCTGTGGATGTCACAAGACTGTGCAATGCCTTTTATTGGTATCTTGCTCTGATATCGAGAGCTTCGACTGATCTTGAGGCTCATTTTATATTCATGAAATTCAATATAGCCTTAGGGAATCCATGAAAAGATTTGTTTACTGAATCACACTTGGCAGAAGACTCGCAAAATAAAAATAAAAAAATAAAAAAAAGTTATTCGGTCCATCCACCAATCATCCTAAAGGCAGAGTCACACTAGCGCTTTTTCCGGCATCTTTCCTCGGCTACTTTGGTCGTGTTGCCAATTCAGATGGGGGGGGGGGGGGGGGGGGGTGGGGGGGGGGGGGGGGGGGGTGGGGGGGGGGGTGGGGGGGGGGGGGGGGGGGGGGGGGGGGGGGGGTGGGGGGGGGGGGGGGGGGGGGGGGGGGGGGGGGGGGGGGGGGGGGGGGGGAAGAGAGCCCTGATATATATATATACACATCGGCAGAAAGATTTATAACAATTCTGTTACGATCATGACCTAACCTCGGTCTAGTTGCCTATACTGTTGGAAAAGAGCCTAGAAATGCTGGCCAAACTATAGAAGGAAAAAGTGCCCCAAATTGCTAACAATAATAATGTTAAGCGTCCCAAAATCCTGTCTGAGAAATTACAAACCGCGGGGGAAAGTGTGCGGAAAAAACTATCTTGTGACTGGGGCTTCAAGAGAATCAAAGTGTGTGGGTGTCCTGCCAGAGTCTCGGGCCTTCTCCCTCTGCCTGCCATGCTCAACCTTGGGAAGACAGAATCCTCACTGGACATGGTTACTTTGAGGGCGGTTTACAAGTTTCCCTGCGCATTTTTTTTTTTTCCGCGGCTCTGATCTGGCAGCCCTCTGAAATCTACTTTTATAAGAATGGTCTTACTTACAGTATAATAATCTAGCTTCAGTCTAGCTGCCGATACCATGGCAGGATAGTCTTGATATATTGCCAGAATGAAGTTGCGGATTGAAGGTTGGCGGGGATCCGTGGTGTAAATCGTCCTTTACTCTGGCCTACCGGACGGCGGGCTGCGCGGGGAGAGGAATCATGGTGGAATATTCTTGTACATAACAGCCAGTGTGGATGAATTCTTCTTTACCCACGTCTCTTATACGCAGAGGAGTTTCCTGAGATAGCTTGATGAGTGTAGTCCCTTGTGCATATTAATCAAGTGATAAAGTTTGTATAGGTGAGGGTGTGGGGAGTCGGGAAGATCTGAGGATCCAGGGAAGCATGTAGACTTAGGTCGGTATCACACGACCGCTTTTCCCTGTGCAACTTTCTTCGGCAATTCTAGTTGGACCATTTCTAAATAAACTGTTTTATAAGAATTTAACTGCTGGTATCTGAAATACTATGGTATGGCAATTTTTAAAATAAAGTTTAAAAATATATCTAAAATAATTTACCTTCAATTTAGTTTGATACCAATGCAGAAATGTTGCCGAAAAAAAATGGCCATCATAAATAGGCTAAAAGCTCTAGTGCGATACCTCCTTTAGGCCCAGCGGAAGACACTTTATGCACTTATCCTCAGGAAGAGTTTGAGCCCAACTAGTGTCTGCAGCTGTCTTAAACTAACTGCAAAATTATCCCAGAAATATTTTATTTTTTTGCAAAAAAATATTTATAAAATTTATCTGTCTAATTTTGTCAGTAGGCTCATAATCTCCTACCATATATTATGGTGGGCCCAATTTACTCATGTTATTGTATAATAATTCTCCAGGCTACTGTTAAGAGATAATTGGCTCAAGCTGGTATCACACAAGCACTTTTTACCTAAAACTTTCTTTGGCACTTCCGGTTTGGCAGATTTTAAGTTAAAGTACTATATTTCCACTACCTTACATAATCTACCTTCAGTTTAGTTTCAAATACCAATAAAAAAGATACTAGAAATGTTGCCGGAAAAATGATGGCCATCGAAAATTAACTATAAAAGTTCTGATGTGATACCCGCTTTAGTGGTAACCTGTTGATCTTTTTGTCTGAACCTTGCGTGTAGCTTTTCTGGGTCAGAGAAGACGTGGTCGTGGTTATTCCTTCTTATGTGATAAATAGCACCTCTAAGGCGGTGGCACACGCCTATTTTGCCTGTTTATTATACTAGCCAATAACCGATTTTGGGTTGTTATTCTTGGATTAAAACATCAGGGTGAGTCACTCAGGTTGATTAATTCACTCTAGTATCAAGTTAGTACAGTACCTGGAGTTGATGATTGTGTAATTTAGATAATGTGAAAAGTATTTTTCCAGAATCGGTAGGAGGCTAGAAAAAATGCAGCCAAAACTGTTCGTGTTTGGCCGTCTTTACAGGTATCACTCGCATCCTTGCTTCCTCCTCTGTGCCTGAGGTTGCACGTTTTAGTGTAAACATGCAGTGGCTTAACTCTGTGGTGGTCTCATTGGGGGGGGGGGTTTATCAGCTGCCCTTGACTGTGTACGGCTGTTGTATCAGCTGTTCTGGACTCTGTGCAGCTGTCATTAGTCCAGATGGCACAGAGGGGGAGAGAGAGAGAGAGAGAGAGGGGACATATTGCCTGTGCAGTGTTGAGCCCAGTGCTACCGCTAAGCTCGGCAGGCAGGGCTCCAGAACTCCATAGCTTTTTATCATTTTTTGTTTTCTTTGTTTTACTTGTAAAAGAAATATATATCTATATATATTATCTATATATATAAGCCTTCACCTTCTGGACTGGGCCTAAGAAAAGCTCTGGTGCTATGGAGTGTATGGGTGCCTTGCTCTTTTTCTTCATCATTGTGGCTTGTTCATGCTGCTACCGTTGTTTTTTCAGTTTTTGTTAAATTGAGCTATTGTATGATATTCTGAAAGGAAAATGTGAATGGATCCCAATTATATTAAAATTGCATTTTTTTTTTTTTGGCAGTTTATTAGGCTTAATGAAAAGATAGGTTAGTGTATCACATAATTTTTTTGTATTCAAGAGCTGCCAGTAGCCCTTGTATAAAGTTATTTATATATTTGCTGTTACAATTTTTTTCTCAATAACCCAAATCTTTTTATTGTGGTTATCCTGTCTTAAAGCAAAACTTTGAATATACAGGATGTGGAGGGTGACTTTTGGTTTTTGTTTCCTATTTATTACCGGTCTGAGAGTCTAAGAAATTGTGTACTGTATTGTTTTTAAGTTATACTTATGAATTTTCCCATAGCTATTGTTGATTATCAAAAGTAGCAGTGTCAGGATTAACATAAATCCAATTAGAAGAGCTAAATGCATAATAATCTTGCTAGCCTACGGCTATATTTAGAGAATTGTATGGCAATATTTAGAAGATTGTATTCAGTTTAGGAAGATCCTGTAGAAATTATAGGTTTGATTCCCGAAGGGAAGTAGAGAAAACCTAATATTTAGTAGGGGCCCCAGAATCATTGACGATGTTGCCTATTAATATAATAAGTCTCTATTCAACACCCACGTCAGTCGTTTGAAGCAACCGCCCGCGAGGAAGAAAGTGATTAATCTTCATAAGTGTAACGCTACTTCTCTTATGGAATAGTCATGTTGATCGGGTACCCACTACGAAAAAACTTCGTAAAAAAATAAGAGAACAAAAAAGGAAAAAGAATTTCCACTTTAACACTGATATTCACAAGCTTTCCACATTCGGTGGATTTTCTTGCCTTACCTTACCTTAGGTTGTGTTGCGTTGTGGCTTCTTACCGCCTCTCGCCAAGTGCAACGATTCGTCCTTCAATGATATACCAAGATAAACTCAAAATATCAGCGAATGGGAAGGGGATGGCTGGGAGGGATATCGTCGTCAATGATTCCGGGGCCCCTACTAAATATTAGGTTTTCTCTACTTCCCTTCGGGAATCAAACCTATAATTTAATAGTGGCCCCTCCATCATTGACAATGTTGCCTGAATTTCAAGACTGGAGGGGGACATTCGTAAATATCAAACCCTAAATAACCGTATGGTTAAACCAAGAAACCTTGTAACAGGAAAAAGAAATCTTAATTGTTTTGTTGTGCCCACAACAGTATAAAATAGAAAAGAGTGCGAGCAGAGCGTTGCTTCAAAGAAGCCTGCTCCAACAACAGAGTCCTCGTCCATGAGTTATTTGTTGTACCGTGTGACACAGAGGGTTAAATGCAAAAACCCCTTGTCACCTTAACCTGTGCTGAGCTCAGCTTGGTCCTTAGGTCCATTTATCGAGTCACTTCGACCAATACTAAACTTAGTGAATCTAGGTGTAAACTAGGCTGGAACATGTGTTGTCATATCGACCAATACCAACCTTGCGTAATCTTAGTACAACTAGCACTAGCATAGAATTGTGCAATTTGCATAAATGGCAATTCTGAACATCTCGAGTTAACTCTACCAAAACCCAATTTTCCGTAATCTAGTGCCACTAGCAAAGAAAACGGAACGTAACCTATACAGTATAATGAACAGTAGTGTAACCCAATCTTTTATGATTCGTAAACTACATGAGCTTTAATTAAGTTTTGCAAACTTAAAATGAATACATGAGGTTTAATAATTTAAACAAATTTTCCCGAGCTTCTTCGCTCGTGCATAACTAATTGGGCTTGGCCCGGCGTAAATAACGCCTAGCTTACCCTGCATTAACTTGTAATCCTGTGGAAGGGGGTTCATCTCTTGTACTGGGATCTGCATATCCCCCCCCCCCCTATTTCTTAAGCCCCTATTGGGCGTCTACATCACAGTACTAACGGCTGGAATTACAAGAAAAGGAGTGTGCCCATGTGCAGACTACAGTATAAGATAAAAAGGGCTGGGCTGTAAACTAAATGCGTTTGTAAAGGGAACAAACACATGTAAAGAAAAAAGTCTGCACCGAGGGCGCCTTCTGTGACTACCACGTCCTTTGCCCACTTGGTGTGGAGCGAGAACACGTAGGCTCCAGGAAAAAAATTAAAGAGCTAGAACAACAACTGGCTATATCAGTTAGTCCGCCGGGGGATGTCACAAATTGTCTAGTCTAAGAGGATCGAACAAGATACCTGGAGGGACACGAGCCGTAGGACCTGAATGGCCCCGACTCCGGCTTCCCCTGGCGGTAAACGTACCTCCGTCTGAACTTTTTTGCCTCGTACCACTCAAAAAATCGTTCACGATTACAAAGAGGTCAGAGAAAAGCTCCGGTTCAGCGTGGCTGGCCATATATTACGGAGGGACAGGCGTTTTTAGTTTAAGCCGGAGGGAAAACTAAGAGCCTGGAATTGAAATGGGGAAAAACGGTCGCTTTTGAAGAGAGCTGATATGTGTGGAAGGCTAAGGATGAGACTGACATAGAGAGATCTCTGGTGCGTAAGGACTGCGAACAGCGTATAAGCCTAAGTAATCTAAACAAAGCATGCTTTTGCCAGATCAATAAAAGCCGCTCTACTGGCCGTGTGTAAGGAGAACGCGGCTGTAATTTCATATGGAACAGAATAAGGGCGAGAGAGCCCAAGCGGTTTTCATCTTATCTCACTTAAGAAGAAACGTGGGGGGAAAGTAAATAACCGAGTTGGCCTTAAGAGGTTATCGTAAAAGTGGGGACCTGCCGCTAAGCTGTCCCTGACCCCAGTAAAACTTCTCAGTATGCCACGCCGGGTGAGGTCAAGTCGCGTGACTTTCTGGCGAGCACATTGCGGTGACCGGCGTAGACCGGTTCGCGCAGAAGAGATAAGGTGGCACAGCCACCTTTAGGAAGTAACACCTCGTCGAACCTCGGAACCCCATTGCACTAGCACTGTCGAGGGAGAGAGGGGGAAGGAGGGAGGACACACGACCCATTCCTTAAAGCATTGTATGTTAAATGTACTAGAGAGTGGGAGGGGAAAATGTCCGTTGGCCGCTTGTAGTCTTCGGGGAAACCTGATGGGGGTTCCCTACATTCAATATCCTCCTAACCTCCACATCTCCCTGTCTAGCTAATCATGAACTTCGCGGTGGAGACCAGAGAGAACCAAATCCTATAATAAGCATTCATAGGTCCCCTGAGCCATACCGAGTCTGAGGAGCTGCCGTGACCTGACTGCCTCAAATAAGGCTGTCTGGATTCGTGAAAGTTCTCGCCGGGGAAGGGAGGAGATATTAATGAGAAGCTTTTAGCTAATTCCTCCTTCCGCCTTGGGGGCATAGCCCTAGTAAACAGGAAGCTAACAAACTTCCTGTGGGCATTATCTCTGACGAGAAAATTACCTTTGGAGTTCAAGAGGCCGAGGGGCAAAGGAAAAACCTCTGCAGTTAATTAAGGGGCGATGAAAAAATCCAAAAATATGGAGGGGGACCCCTCCCGGTTGTTGTGTTAGCCAGTCAAACTCGGTAATGGAGATGAAACTGGGGACAGAGGGTTAGATGGAAAAACTACCGGAGGCAAGTACTTGACCGGTTATCAGGCGAGTATTCCGGGTATGTGTTGTCCCGCCGTAATACCGTTTCCTGACCCTGACAACTAGCGTTCCAGTGAAAATGTTTTTTGATTTCCCGGCATAGGGACATGGGAGATATTTTAAGGCTTAGGAAACTACAAATGGATAAAAATTGAGATTACCGATTGTACTACTATCGAGTCGATCTGATAAACAAACCCCTGGGACTGATGCTACCAAGATCGCCCATCTGTTCGTGGTATGTAGACCGGGAGATAGTGAACTCCGGTGTGTTAAGTCCCTAGAGTTTCATAGTGAGAGCCATACTGCCTCTCACCGCACCGGTCCTACTTTATTGAATTGGATGAGGATCCTCCCTCGATTTCAATCATTCAAGTGGGATTGAAAGCTAGAGGTCGTTGAGTAATGAACTTAGGCCTCTGACTTAATATCCACTTTTGGCCTTACTGAGTCCGTAATGATTTATTCGTAAGTATGCCTAACATGGGGCGAAGCGCCGGGAGGGCTGTGATGATTAAACAAAACGAGACTTTTAATCCATGGAATTTGTGAGAAAAAAATCTACAAGGTATACCGTGTAGACCATGACCGTGCCAACTCAAGTCAGAAAGGTTAGACTAATCCTAGATCTCCAACCCGTAGGGATCAGTCACTTATACATAGTGTTTTTGGGGTGAACCTGAACCGTTCTCACGAGGCCTGTGGCCGTGTAACGTCTAGTACCTATAATAGGAAAAAAAAACTTCTAGATACCCAGCAAGCTGATGTCTACAGACAGGCTTGTAAAACGGTCCATACACCGGCAGTATTAATTAACACATCGTACTTGTAAGAGTTAGGTCGTTAAATTACCGCTGAACGCATCCCACTCTTTATCCGTAAGAACTCTTATTCTATTATAGATTCGTGAACAAAAGGTAAACATTGTTTGCATTTGTTTTCCTAATTTTTTCAGCCTCGCCGGCTGAGGTTGAGTGTAAACAAACTAGCCGTCCCGCCGGCCTAAGTGCTTGATACTTATGAGCCGTATGACTGGCTTAAGTAATCGCAGGAACCATTCACCGAGATACTGATCGACTATTCTTAACTTAGATATTTTTAAGGAAAGAAAATTTATGAGCCGTATAACTAGCTTAAGTAATCGGAGGAACCATTACCCGAGATACTGATCGAATTTTCTTAACTTAGATTTGTTGAAGGAAAGAAAATTTTACTTACCCGAGCCAGAGACCTAGGTTCCATTACTCTTAAGTGTCCATCGAGAACATTGTCCGGCGAGCCTGGAGGGTTCTTGTATCCGGGGGGGGGGGGGGGGGGGGGGGGGGCATGGGGGCTGAGTCATAACCAATGGCTAATTGCTCAGCTAAGTGGTGAGTACTGATTGCCTATATGCAACGTTATCTCTGATTCTGGGGAATTTTGTGTTTTGAAAGTTAGCAACTGTAAACAATTCCCATACTGTGGGCATTTAGGTATCTCTCGATCATGGCCGCCGGGCCCAATTGATCTATACAAAAAACTCGTCCAATCCGCACCAGGTTCTATGCCCCCCGGGCATTGCTGGGAATTCCAGAGGCAAACTTGGATGCAGCCTGTCGTAATCTTAGAGTGCAAGTAATTAAAATGTCAAGGCGCAAAAGATCTGGGGGTTCCGTGTGGGGGCAAAAGTAAAAGTTTTGACTACCCACTGATCCCCTCCCTGCCGTGCTGATCTGGAAAGAATTTCCAGGAATCAATGCTCATAAGGATAATCTGAGAAGAGTTAATAACATGCTAGTACAAGTCCGCCGGAAAGTTAGAAAAAACAGTCGCTATTAGTCTAACCTTCGACCGGACCTGAGTCTATCCAATTTTGGAATTATTTGGTGTAGAAAATGCCTACCTGTGACTAGCGTCACTGGCCCAAAAACTGTATATATTATAGCATATAATCTGACCTTCGTAACTGGATCCCCGCATGGCGATGAAGCCGGAGGTCCTGGGTATATAGACTCCCTCACCCTGCCGGACTCACTGAGCGATTAGCCGTTTTATATGACCCGAAGTTACCCATGAACGGGCTCGTGTTGTATGTCAGAGAGGGTAAGTCTTATTGCTCGGCTACCAATCGGGGCAAATTCCCGTGGTGGGCCGAGTACAGGAGCCTTTTAATAAGTAGCACTTCCCGTAGGGAGGCATGTAGGAAAGCCCACACGCCGGGACATTCGGAGGGTTTAACTATTTGTAAAATAGAAACCGGCGGCCCTGCTAAGTAAACAAAACCGCCGGAAAAAACCATCCAAAATTGTCCAGATGCATCGACATTCACACAGATGCTAATCTATGACCTAAGTCATCGTTGTTTAGGCCAGTTGGCGGCGGATATCTGCGTGCAATTTAAAAAAAAGTGCTAGCAGGCGCCGGTACGTGTACACACCTAGCCGCCGGAAAAGACGGGGTAAACACAACAAAGGGCCGTTCACACAGAAGACCGAGTGCCATCCTATGACTAGTCATTGTTTAGGCCAGTTGGCGGCGGGTATCTGCGCGCTTTTTATGAAAAAATGCTAGCAGGCGCCGGTACGTTTACCCTAGCCGCCGTGAAAGACGGGGTAAACACAACAATGGGCCGGGCGGCACGCCGAAATCTTTATCCTTGCCGGACATCCCTCCCTCCGCCGGCTCTCCCAGGTCGCCGGAAGAAGGGAAACCACAAAGATCCCAAGACGGGGGGGAAAGAGGAACACAACCACGCGCCTGTACTGAACGGACTCAGAACAGAGGCCGGCGGGGCCAGAGAGGAGTTCACTCGGTGAAAAGCACAACGAGAGAAAACCACCCTTCCCCTCAAAACAACACTGACGTAAGGACGTCTCCTTGGACTCCCGGGAAGTGTGCAACACTAACCAGGGAGCGCAAGAAAAGGGGACATAAATTAATTCACCCATAGAGAAAAATTTAATAGATCCCCCCCCCCCCCCAAAAGCGAACCTACAGTAAAGGCTTAATCATGAGAAAATAACTTTCAGAATGAAAAAAACACGAAAGAGCAGCGAAAGCAGAGCAAAAGGCTCAGAGAAAGCCCCCAAATGGGACTTCTCAGCAAACACGGACGCCGGAAGGTCCCACAACCACGTGTGACAACCGAAACCCGGCGCGTCTGCTAAAAGACAAAGACGGGGTCCCAAGACCCAAAGCTGAACTAAGGAACAGCTAGCGAAGAATAAAAGCCTCCTAACTAAAGGGAAAGCAAAAGAACTAACAAAGGCTCAGGGAAAGCCCCCAAACGGGGCTTCCCGGCAGACACGGAACGCCAGAAGGTTCCACAACCACGTGTGACAACCTTAACCCAGCGCGTCTGCTAAAAAGACAAAGACGGGGTCCCAAGACCCACAGCTGGACAAAGGAACAGCTATTGAAGAATAAAAGAGCTTCTTAACTAAAGGAAAAGCAAAAACGAAGGCGCATAGCAACAATGAAAACCAAGAATGAACACAAGTAAGTGCCTGAAAGTACCCTAATTATTTCATAAATGTTTATACATATTTTAATAATGCATCACTTAGCTTTACTCCCACTAGTTCTGTATATTTTGATAGAACTAAACTTAAAGATGCCCTTAAATTCCTCCTTTTCAATACTTATGTTAGATTCGGGCCTTACATTTTCAAACAAATATTAGGAATTCCTATGGGTGGAAATGCTAGCCCTTTAATTGCAGATTTATTCTTGCTTGCTTTAGAATTTAAATATATAAAAGACTTAGTTGACAGTAGCAAGAAAAATAAAATCCCAGAAAAATTAGCACTTGCTAAATTGTTAAGTAATAATAGTAGATATATTGATGATATTCTTGTTTGCAATTTGTTAAATTTGAATCAAGTTGCTAAACTTATTTACCCTAATTCTATTCCCCTCACACAATGTAACGTAAATTATAAAGTTGAAAATTTTCTTGATATAAATATAGAGATTGTTAATGAACAGTGCATACTTAAAGTATATCACAAAGTTGATGATTTTAATTTTAACATAATAAACTTTCCTTTCCCTAGTAGTAATATCGATAGTAAAATAACTTATAATTGTTTTTATTCCCAGTTAATAAGATTTTGTAAAATTTGCACTAAAGTAGATGACTTTTGGGCTAGAGCTAGGTTACTATACAGACTCTTAGTAGACAGAGGTTTTGAGGCAAGTACATTGTTCCATAAATTTAATCTTTTTAGGTTCAATTATTGTGACTGTATATTAGTCGGCTTGTGAATAGTTGAGTGAACACGTGGTCATTTGGAGTAAGGGGTCGGGCGCAAGTTGGACTAGATAATAGTCCATCAGGCGCCTGGCCCGGGGAGACGATTAATATGAAGGGTGTGCCTGGAAGTGTGGTGGGAGGGCTTGTCGCTTTGGCTCCGCTGCATGTCTGCCTGCCGAGATCGGAACCTCTCCTGGTGGTCAGGGGCCGGGGGAGTGCTGGAGCGACCTTGGTAACCCTGGTCTCTGGGTCTTCTCCTGGGTGACCTGGATGTGTGAGAGTTTGTGTTTTTTATCTGTGTTTATTTTTTGTTTTATGTTGTTTTTGTGTTTTCCCTGTTCTTGCTCTGTCTTGAGTCGGCTACCCCCAAAATGGGGATTGGGCCTGAGCATATAGATGGATAGATAGATAGATAGTATTCTAAAGTTTGACATCAATAATTTTAATCAAACATTTTTAACTTTAAGTTTCTTGTATAACCTCTGCTTACTTTTTGTCTGTATTTATTGTTTATCTTTTTCTATTATTAATATTAATATTGATGATTTTTTTAAATTGATTGTTCTTGTTAAAAGAGTACTCTGTTTAGATCTGTTGTTACTTCATATTTTGCAATTATTTGTCTTTATATTATATGTATTCATTGTCGATAGTATCAATTGCTTGCTTTTGCGATTTCCTTAGTTTATTTGTGCGATAAATGTAGGTTATTTGTAGGGTAGTTATTGATAGGGGTCACTTGAGGCATGCTATGCTTACAGGTACCTACCCGATAGCACTATCGTTAGTGAGTGCTGTACTGTATTTTATATATTATTTTGTAATAATATAGATATCTTATCAATATTTGTATTTTGTACTATTGTTAATGTCTTGTCATGTTGCAAATTTGATTTTAAATGAATATTTTGACATTTAACATGTAGTTTCTTTATTCATGCAGAGTTTAGTCAAATTTACCAGAACGTCCCGGACTTACCAAATTTGACTAATTCCTTGAACGTGACTATAGTGCGTTGTTATGTGTGCGATTAGTTTGCTTGGGAAACAGATTAACTTGCTCATGTAGGAGTGTACACCCTATGTGGTGGATTGTGTTCTTTTATTTCATAGATTTCATTTTAGTAAGCGTTGTTTCCACATAGAGATTTTGATAATTTAATTTGACTTTATATTGTCCTTGTCCCAATTTTGGTTTGTTTAGTTTGCAAGTTTTACATTTTAATTTAACACTACCTGCGGGCCAACAATACACAACCTGTGCTAGCTAATCTAAAACCTTACTCACTATCCCCCAGATATATACAAATGGGTAAGGACTAACGAGAAGAGAGCGAACGTCGAATGAAGCCGGAGCTCGGGGGCACTAGTATTGTCGGTTGGCCCGTAAGGAAAAGAAGGACGAATCGTTGCGCTTGGCGAGAGGCGGTAAGAAGCCACAACGCAAGAAAATTCACCGAATGTGGGAAGCTTGTGAATAACAGTGTTAAAGTGGAAATTATTTTTCCTTTTTTGTTCTCTTATTTTTTACGAAGTTTTTTCGTAGTGGGTACCCGATCAACATGACGATTCCATAAGAGAAGTAGCGTTGCACTTATGAAGATTAATCTTTTTCTTCCTCGCGGGCGATTGATTCAAACTATGACGTGGGTGTTGAATGGAGACTATTATATTAATAGGCAACATCGTCAATGATGGAGGGGCCACTATTAAATATAGGGGTTGAGATATTTTTGCCAATTTGGATTTCTAGGTCCTTCCTAGACTGAATAAAATAGTCAACTGTTAGCCAGAATAACTTTAAACACAATTTCAATGTACTAAAAGTGTTAATGATAATTGTACAATATTTCTTAACCTTTCAAGATTCATGTAGTGCATGCATTTGAAAAGCTTCCATTAGTAATCTATGCTCTACTATTTCCATTAGTAATCTATGCTCTACTATAATTAAAAGTGAAAACTGTACAAAAAAGTGATAAAAAAATATGCCAGTGCTGCCCGACTTGCACTGGCTGATTTGGGCCTGGCTTTATCCTCCAGTGCTGCCATCTACATCAGTTCCTGCTAGTCTGGGGCTGGATACTCAAACATTTACGGCACCTTGAAAAGTGTGGAATGGGCCCGAGTAAAATTAATACATACATACGTACCTCGTCTCCTTCAGATCACTGTATCCTAAATACGGACGTCGTAATTCTAGCGTTATTAATACTTAAACACAAGTTTTAACTTCTAACAACTTATGAAAGTTTAGTTTTAATGAGTGAAGATCTGATATTTTGAGTAAGAAATAAGTGATTCATTGGGTTATGCCTCTCATCTCGCCAGGACTTATTAAATCTTTGGGTATCCGGGCCCTGGTTACCATTAACTGCTAGATTGGGATGTATTTGGCAAAAATCCCACTAGTTTGGACTTGGGAAACCACTACTAAATAGGGCATAAATATTAGTAAATATATACCTGCTAGACTGCCATTCAAAACCACAATATTCGTTCACTATAAAGAAGGCCAATGTTTTCCCAACGTGAATGCTAATCTGTGACCAGTTACGCCACAAAATGCAGTACCAAGAAAAGCTACAGAAAATATGGATAGGTATACACTTATTTTGTTTAGTCGACATATAAAGAAAGTACATTTTTGCCTATTTACTGTATAATGAACATTAATATAGTTGTTGGAAAAAATACTTAAAATGGCAACACTGATATCCTCTTCTGAAGAAAGAATGTGACTGCCACAGCATGAAAGTGACCTGGGCTTAGATTTAATAATATGAACTTTAATACAAAGTGATATCAAAAATAAATACTAACTATCCCCAGCAGTGTGTGTAGAGGATAAACAGTAATTTGATCTGAATGTTGGATTAAAGCAGGAGTGTGTAATGTCCCCATGGGTGTTCAATATACTATATGCACAGATGGAGTTATGAAAGAAATCAAAATTAAAGGAGTGGATGTTGGGGTACCCCTGGTAAGGGAAGGAGTGCAAATTACCTGTCCTGCTGTTAGCTGATCAGACTGTTCTATTGAGTAATATTTAGTGGGAGTGGGAGATACTATGAAAAAAACTCTGGAGTAGAAGAGTGGCTAGTGTGTGTGATAATGAGAATGTATGAGGGGTCACAGGCAGCAGTTAAGAGTGAATGTGGGCCTGAGCGAAGAGTTCCCAGTGAAAGTTAGAGTTCACTAAGGTTCAGTGCTGAGCCCATTGCTGTTTGTTTTGGTCCTGGAGGCTCTGTCAAGGGACTTTAGGACAGGACTCCCATGGAAGCCGTTATATATGCAGATGATCTAGATCTTATCGCAGATAGTGCTCAGGAAGCAGAAGCAAAGTTTCAAATGATGGAGGGAGGGTATGGCAAGTAAGGGTCTAAGAGTTAACACAGATAAAACAAAGGAGTTGAGTAGGGCGTCGAACTAAGGAAAGAAGCGGCGACTATCCATGCGAAGTATGTGGGAAGTAACTATTCAATGTTGCGTCTGTAGTGACTGGGTACACAAGATATGTAGTGGAGCTAGTAGACCTTTGACAAGAATCATAGACTTTGAATGTGCGGTGTGCAAGGGAGGTCTTGTGTTAAATGACCCGCCTGATAGTGTTGATTTCAACAGTGTAACGCTGGAGAGTGAATAAGTTCTGCTACAGGGGCGATACGGTTTCCGCCGGAAGTGGCGCTGAAGCTGGCTCCATTGCTAGAGTCAGAAGTGTCTGGGGAAAGTTTAGAGACCTGATGCCACTCCTGACCATGAGAGGGCTCCCATCCCACCTTAAAGGGAAGGTGTATACCTTGTGTGTTAGGAACGCGATGACCTATGCCTCGGAGACTAGGCCGGTTAAAGCGGAGGACATCAATAAAATCGAACGGAATGAGAAGAGAATGGGGAGATGGATATGTGGGGTTAATCTCGGGAACGGGGTATCGAGCGAGGAATTAAGAAGGCGTCTGGGCATTAGGAGTGTCAGTGAAGTGATGCACACGAACCGACTTGGTTGGTTTGGATACATGGAGAGAATGGATAATCAGAACTGGGTGAAGAAATGAGACTGTGAATGTGGGGGAACTAAAATTATGTGGTATCGGGTACTCTGGTCCGATCTCAATAAAAAAAACTGACAAGAGGCAGCCCTTGACAGGGCTGCCTGAAAAGCCGCCATTTAGGACGTGAGACTGTAACTACATTCTCTGTGGAAAAAATGGTCTTTAAACTTGCATGTATATATACTGTAGATGCAATATTCTGCAAGTGTTTGGCACTGTGTGCGAGAAATGGAAGCTAAAGGTCAATGTCTTAACCCAAGGACTGTGATGTTACTCTCGGATTTTTTTTTCTGGTCGAATGCGACGTTCCTTCCAGAAGATGACCCTTGATAAAAAAAAACGCATCAGTGCCGGTGAATTTGTGAAATGGAAGCAAAATGTGATTAGGTGGCATGTCTCCTTACAACCACCACCTCTCTTCCCCTTACATGTCTAATCCCCTTCCCTCTATTCCTCCTATATTCTACTTTCTCCATTCCCAACTCCCTATACTTCCTCCCACCTCAAAAAAGTTCAGTCAACCTCCCCCTACCTCATACATGTGCGAGACAAGAGCTTGAGACGAGTACATCTATGTTGCTCTGCCTCGTATGCACTCCCTTGTTATCACAAAAATATGTTTTTCACTGGATATTTGCTCTTTGCACCTATTTTATGTTTCTTCAATGTTCACATGTTCATTATACAAGTAAAATATGCATACACTATATGGGGCAGTAATATTGCTTTGTAGAGTAAATATAACTAATTTTGTCCAAATTGAAGCTAAATAATTCTCAATTTTACAAAAACATTATTGCATTCCTCGGGTTAACCCAGGAAGTGCGATAGGCCTCACGGAAGGCACAGTATTTAAACTTAAAAACAAAACTTCAAATACTGTGCCAGTGTCAGGAAATGTCTCGACATTGGATGACACATAGATCTGTATCTCTGTATCTCCCTATACAGTAGTTTGCTACTTGGGCGATACGGTTTCTGCCGGAGGTGGCGCTGAAGCTGAATCCATTTGCTAGAATCAGAAGTGGCTGGGGGAAGTTTAGAGAGCTGTTGCCACTCCTGGCCATGAGAGGACTCCCACTTCACCTTAAAAGGAAGGTGTATACCTCATGTGTTAGGAGTGCGATGACCTATGCCTCGGAGACGTGGCAATTTTTTTCTATGTGTATGAAGGAGACAAAAGACAGGTTGCCTGTAACGAGTGTCAACCCCAGAACGGAGGATATCAATAGAATGGAACGGAAGGAGAAGAGAATGGCGAGATGGATATGAGGGGTTAACCTAATGGATGGGGTATCGAGTGAGGAATTAAGAAGGCGTCTGGGCATTACGAGTATCAGTGAAATGATGCGCACAAACCGACTTGGTTGATTTGGACACATGGGAAAGAATGGATGATCAGAGCTGGGTGAAGAAATGCCAGACTATGAACGTGGTGGGAGCTGCGTAGGGGTAGACCTAGAAAGACGTGGGATTAGGTACTCCGGTCTGATCTCAAAATAAAGAACTTGAAAACATAGGAAGCCCTCGACAGGGTTACCTGGAATACCGCCATTTGGGATGCGAGACTGTAACCACACTCTCTGGACAAAACGGTCTTTAAACTTGTATGTATAGTAAGTCTGAGCCCTGGCCCTTGCAGATGTTGCTGTGCTTCAAAGATTTTGCTCCAAACAAGAACCAGTCCCATTAATCACAGTTCCACTAGTTTATGACACCACAACTAAAACTAAACCACGGATATAGGAGCGTTCGTAGGGAACTGCAATTTGAGGAGGAAAAGTATCCTCCGGGAAGTAGTGAGCAAAATTTCTAAAATTTCTATTAACTAATGTTTAAATATTTAGAAACCCTAAAGATGACATGAGAAAATGTTGGTCAACACAAAAATAATTGTTTACTTCTTACCTAGTGATACTTCTCCACCTGAAGCTAAACCCCATTATCTTTTCATTCCACCCAAATACAACACTCAGAATAATACTTTTAGATTTCCTATCTCCTTTTTATATGTTTATTAATCTTAACAACCCAACATTATAATATCCTTTTTGGTTCTTGAAATAGAATATAATATGTCTTAAAGTTTACACTCCATCCATGTAATTTATTAAACAAAAAAATCTAGTGACAAACCCAACCACACACACCAATAACTGGTCATTAAATCCTATTTACAGTTTGCTCATTAGGTAACTTTACCCCACATCATTATACAAAGTGTTCAATATAGCTTTAATGAGCTTTTCCTGCTAACAAATAATTCTCAATAGGCTAGCAAATGGAGACTATTAAATTTCAAAATAGTACGGTTTTGACCATGTAAATAACAAACAATAACTATAACTGTACAGTATGTATATTAATAACTATATATAAAAGATTGGTTTTGAATAGTTTCTAGTTTGTCAGTCTGATGCTGGAATCAAGGGTGTACAGTCACTCGGGCTGCATTCCAGTCTGACTGCGGCATACTTATTATCGGCCCCCCTACTGGTATGATGATAAGTCGTGAGGGGGGACAAAGCCCCCCTCAACCAATTATTGTATCCCACGTCAGTCAAAATAAACGGGAACGTGATCGCGAACGTACGAGTAGTGTAAACAAATCTGGCGATACGCCCGAATACTATATGGGAAGCGGCTAGAGCGTCATAGGACCGAATCAAGTAGTCGGATAAACAATGAACATATTGTGGGGTAAAGCATTACTGCATTAGAAGGTTTACTCAAGTCTTCACTCAACAGAACATATCCTATAAACTCTTAATCTGTCTTCAATTCTCTAGAACCCGCTCCAACCAGAGAAACTTCAATAATCAGAAACTGGACAACTGTATTTCTTCTTAATTTTTGTAGACCACCATTAAACCCCTTTCAATATGACTATACCTTTATTTATTTTTATTTTTGCTATTGATGTACAGTAATATTTAGCTTAGGAAGGACCTGAGGGAGTCGGATGGTTAATTAAGATAGTTTATTTACTGCTTGGAATCCTAGGGGTTTTCCCTAATCTGCGTGAAATATGTCTTCTGCAAGCCAGAATAAAATGTACGAGATGCTACTTTCCTATTGAATAGGTTTGTGTTAAAGGGTTTGTATACTAGTACATTCAGCGAGACAACTTTGGAAGTCCACCTGTGAGTTTTAGGCTATAAAGAAGTTTAAGCTACAAATACATATTTTTCATGTTATAAAAAAATCATACAATTTTGTATTGGATGGAAAATATGTTGAATCCAATTGAAATTAATTCTGTTTGTATTCCAATTTACTTTACTGTATAGTAGCTTGTATTCCTGCTAAATATCAATGTCGACCACTTGAACTTCCTTATAGCCTAAAACTTGCAAGTGGTCAATACCGAAGTGGTAATTTCCGCTTAATGAGTTCTCCAGTTTATGTCTACTAAAGTCTCTTCCACGCAACTTATGTTATCTTTTCAGTCTCAAGAAGTTAAGGCAGTCACAAAGGAAGTTTTCTGACAATTTCTTTGGCAATTCTAGGCTGACTGCTTATGAATTTAGTTTTAAATTATGTATTTCAACCACTTTCAATCTACAGTAGTTGCAAGTAACAATGCAAAAGCACTTTGAAATATTGCCATAAACTTACCAGCATAATGAGTTTGCACCTATTTGCATTTAGGATTGCTAGCCTCTAGATCTTCTCTTATTTATGTCGATATTGAAAGATTATGCAGATGTAGAAATTTACAGAAAAAGTACATGTGACTTGGCCTTTATCCCTGTAATAGGAGAGGTAAGCTACTGCTAGGATGAGGATGAAGATGTTGTGTGAGTGTTGGGGCTCCTCAGCGGCCACCGTAGGAGTAGAAGAAGGCTTGGGAGGCTAGAGTCCGCGGGGGGCCGGGCCTCAAGTTTTTGTTCACGTATGCCTGCAACACAAATACAAAAGGTGGTATATTTGATTTTATTAACCCTTCCCGCCCGGTTATCATTTTAAAAGGACACCGCGGCAGATGGGCAGGAACCCGGGTGTCCTTATATAGTCCGTAAGCTTGAAAGCCTATTCAGCTTGTTTTGAAAGCCGCGCGTCCGACGTATGTAAACAAAGCCTGTCGGAGGCGACGCACGCACCTCTGGCAGCAAGCAGACGTCGGAGCTTTGTTGTGTGGTCTGCAAAGACAGATTCAGTCTTGAAAAGTGTGTCACATTGCTAAAATCGTGGAAAAATGCGCTCCACGGAAATCGTCATCACAACTGAACCAGTTGACTTGGAGAGCTCTACTTAATGCCAGTCTACAGATTGGAGACCACAGTACGTTTAGACATGCGTGGGAATTTTCTAGCAGTTAAAATAACAAAGATACGGTAGCCTAGGCGTAGACGTATTTCGGCCATATCACCCGGGTCTCTACAACGTCCTTAGGATAGCGCCCCCGTGCCAGAAGGGTTAAGCGTTGTTTCCACATAGCGATTTTTATTAGTTCTTTTGCGTTTATCTTGTGTCGTCTCAGTTTTGGTTTGTTTATTTTGCAAGTTTTACATTATAATAATAATAATAATTCTGAACTTAATTAAAGTTGTAGTTACAATACTGCAAATCAAGTCTCTAAATTAAAACTTAAGTGAAGTAACTATTTTTTCTTATTATTATGTGCCATTTTTGTCTGGCTTAAAACTTGATAATTAAGCACTACTTTTTGTTCCCTAATTAATAACCAGTATAATAATGAAACCGCTTAAAATGAAGTGACTTTGTGAAGTCCTTCTATTAATATTAGGGAATGTGGAAGGAGATTCCCTCTCATTTGTGGTGGCCTTAAACCACTACAAGAAACAAGGACTTGATAGGGATGCTGCAGAGATTAGTGGAAGGTGGAGCATAAGGTGTCCAAGCCATATCTGTGCAAAACCTGTAAATGCCTTTTCAATCAATACAATTTTCTTTTTTAACGATCAGTCTCCAGAATTCCTGCTTATGCGAGGTACATTAGTAAAAGGTTAAATAATTTAAGCAATCTCTAACTGTACATATATTTAACAGTACAGTAAAACCTTGCCCATCCAGACTAATTGGGGGAGAACTCTGTCTGGATCTGCCGAAAGTCTGGATATATATTAAGCCATCCAGACAAATCCGGATGGCTGAAACATGAGTCCGGATATCTAACTTAAACAACCAGACTTAGGTTTCAGCCATCCAGACAAATCCAGATGGCTGAAACATGAGTCCAGATATTTAACTTAAACAACCAGACTTAGGTTTCAGCCATCCAGACAAATCCGGATGGCTGACATACAAGTCTGGATATCTAATACTGGATGTAAACAATATGTGCGGTAACTTGTATTCGTCTCGTTCGTTTCCAGATTGACTTATATTTTTCTCAAGCCATCCAGACAAGTTTGGTTGGCTGAAACATGAGTCTGGATCGAAATGCCTGTTTGGATCTCTCGGGTTTCCGGATCTGAGAGCACCGGATGGGAGGGGTTCTACTGTAATTAAAAGGTCCATATATTATAAACAATCTTAACCCCCCCCAGAGAGAAATAGTTAACTTACTGACGAGGAGGCGGGCGACACGGTACAATCCCCACAACTGTCAAAATCTCACTGAGGGACCGTTAGAAGTCGGAGGAACTTGGGGTTGCCACCATTCGACAGATTGTGATCTAACTTACCTAACTTACCGAGCTCAATATGACGCTAGAGCGTCATATAACTTATTAGAGATATATTAAGATAAGTTCATATGACTCTCTAGCGTCATGAGTATTTGGGCAAAACCGCCATATGACGCTCTAGCGTCATATGAGACGGAGTGTGTTAATTTAAAAGTATATCTCGCTCGAGTAGTTTACAGTAAGGGTTCCCGAGGAAAGATCATAGATTTTGAGAGAAATAATGATTGGTATTAATGTCTATGACAAGTGGGGATTGGAGATTGTTAACCCACTGAGCCCCAGCTAGTTAACCCATTGGCTGCGGCTATGTTTGGGCTATTTAGGGCATATTCAGGCACTCCTGAATGATAAGTCAAGCATCTGCATTAAATGAAGTGTATTCTGCCGAAAACTAGACAAAAATACTGTAGCTTCAAAATGACACCAGAACGGGCCCCGTACGTGGTCTGGTTCACCCGCAGTGGTGCCAGTGAAACGCGGGAAACCCGCTATTTGGTAGCACACGCTCGCTTGGCTACACTGCTGTGAGACACAGAGAGAGACCCGCGCGAGACACAGTGTACCTCAGTGAGCCGCTCGGTGCTCTGAGGGTCGGAGGTGGGCCCCTCACGATCCCGCCCACTGACACTCTATTTTTACGTTTTTTACAGGCTTTTAAAGCCTGGAAATTGCTGTAACTTGCCAGGGCGTTCCAGAACGTCACCCGCAACGAAAGGGTTAAGAATAAATGTACCACCCAGGACCGGCAGGTTTTGAATTTTTTTGTTTTCCAGAAAACACCAGGAATGGGTTAGGAATGAAGGAAAACCCACCAAAAAAATGATCCCCTAGGTCATTAAGGGGTCCTACGGTGTGCCCGAAAGTCGGAGTTAACATGGGGAAATGGGTAGGCAAAAACAGGTTTTTGCACGCTCACGTGCATGCGGTTGGACATTGAAAGTTTTCAACCATCGGCATTGTTGCATGGGATATTTACACAGTTCCCATACAAATCTGAGCCCTCTAGGTGCGATAGGACCGGAGTAATTAGCAGTGACGCAATGTATGTGACGCTGGGGTTGGCAGAATACATTGCCGACGCAAACAGAGCGTCGCTGGGGCTCAGTGGGTTAAGCTAGCTTTAAAACCTTTGGAAAGTAGTTAGGGTAGCCTACACTTAAAATGGCCTGAATGTGAAAGCGTATACCGTAAGGTTGTGCAATCTTTTCCGCAAATTAACCAATGACAAGGAATGCAGTATAAGTTTTTTTTACCGACAGCACATACCTGTATTACAATAATCAATGTTCTGCAAAGGTCTCTCAGTGTATATCTCCTCCCTTACGGAGAGTAGGGGGCACCCACCTTTCAACACATTCCCACCCCTATTCTGTCCAACTCTCTAATTCCAAGAGCCAACCGATTTTCCCAGTCTTTCTTCTACTCTACAAATAACCTCTGGAACACTTTCCCTCAATTTGTCTTTGCTCATAAACTGTGTACTATCTATCTATCTATTGCCTGACGCCGTGATCCCCGAAGGGGTGGCCACGAACGAACCGCCCCCATGCACCTCTGTCCCCAGTCAGTCGACGCCCCTCCCCCCAACCAGCACCACCTTCGTTCATGTACTTCCTCACTCCATCCTTCCACCTCATATTCGGTCTACCTCTCCCCCTCTGTCCCTCCACCTCGCTCTCATACACCCTCTTAGTCATTCTCTCGCTTTCCATACGTTCCATATGGCCGAACCATCTCAAGTTGTTCCTTTTCACACTTTCCAGCACATCTACCTCCACACCACACCTCCTTCTTACTTCCTCATTAGTCTGTCTATCCCTCCATGTAACTCCGCACGCACTCCTTAAGTAATTCATTTCCACTGCTCTCACTCTTGGTCTGAGTCTCTCAACCAACGTCCATGCTTCGCTTCCGTAAGTCAGTGTCGGGATTACCACACTGTCATGCAAGGACTTCTTCACTTCCATACTGACCACCCAATTTTTTGTTACTGCTTTTAGCGTTCCTACAACCCTCTTCCCCTGTTGTACCCTCTCCCGCACCTCTTCATCCATAGTCCCATCTTTACTCAACACACTGCCCAGATACTTAAAAGAGTTGACGATCTCCATAGCCTGACCGTTCAGCTTCACCTCACACTCTGTGACTTCACCCCTTTCGAAGACCATAACCTTGCTCTTCCCCGTATTTACCTTCAAATTCCGTTTTTCGCACACTGTTCCAAACTCATTTACCAGACCCTGCAACTCCCATTCATTATCACTCATCAGAACTGTATCATCCGCAAACAGCAGTATAGGTAGCTTCCACTCAATTCCCTCCCTTTTCAGCGATACACCAACATCCACTGCTCTTGATAGTATTTCTTTCATAACTCCATCCATATATACAGTAAACAACCACGGGGACATCACACACCCCTGTTTCAAACCAACATTCAGGTCAAAGAACTCGCTCTGCTCACTCTCCACACGTACTGCCGCCTTTGCACCCTCATACATGCTCTTCACTGCTTTCAGCAACTTGCCCTCTACTCCGTATATTCTAAGTACTTTCCACAAACCTTCTCTATCCACTCTGTCATAGGCCTTCTCCAAGTCCATAAAGGCAACATACACCTATTCTATTAATTTAAGCTTTATCAATACAGTATTTCCTTTTCCAAGCCCAAATCTCCCTACTGGATGAATAAGAGCAAATGGGGAGTAAATGAAGGAACAAAATAAAGTTTAATTATGTGCAATCCTATCAATAATATTATTAAGTAATTCATATTTTTTTCACCAACCAACTTTACTTCTAAACTCAATTAATTAAAAATCAACAAATACATGTGGCACTCCAAGGACTCGAATCTAGGATACTCACACCGAAATTACGCGCATTTATACATTACAACCTACCTGATATAGTGCCTTTGGAGAGCCCCTGTTAGGATTCTCCACCCACGGGGTCAGGTCCATGTGGGGGATGATGCCGCTTTTACAAGACACACGGGGGTTGCTGGGGAAAGGTTGCCCAATTTTAGTTGTCAGTGGTTTAAGGGGGTCACCTGCTTTTTTTCTCTCCTTTTCTTTCTTTCTCTGGCTTGCAAACATTCGGCCCCATTCAGCCTACTGTTTTAAGACACTTATCCTCATCCAGGTGTAGATTTCTTCCTGGCGAGCGATAGCGAGCCAGTATTATATGGAGAAATACGGCTTTGCCGGAGAAATTTTTCTATCGAAAAATGTACAAATTTAGCCTGCTGTCAATAATATTAAAAACAAAAATATTCTGGCTCGCGAAGAAATTGACACCTGGATGGGGTTAAACATCTTAAAACAGTAGGCTGAATGGGGCCGAATGGATACAACCCAGAGAGAGAGAGAGAAAGGGAGAGAAAAAAGCAGGTCACCCCCCTTAAGGGGTATAGAACTGATATGTACAGTTGTGAGCCATAATAAATATGCATCCATTTGAAATATATAAACCATCAAAATATAGTTCTGAAGCATTTAGGATATTATATAGCACTATTATTATATTTGTGTTTGATACAGATTCAACGGAGTGTATACATAACAAATGATCACTATTTGTGTTTGATACAGATTCAACGGAGTGTATACATAACAAATGATCACTATTTTGAGCCACTTCCAATACTGTACTGTATTAATTATTATGTTTTTTACACCAACCAACTTCACCTCTAAACTCAATTAATGAAATCAACAAAAACATGTGGCACTCCGAGGACTCGAACCCAGGATACTCACATCGAAATTCCGCGCACTATGCATTACACTATCAAGACAGTTTGAGGAATGTGTACTTGTGTTGGAATGTTTGTATAGATCATATTCTGCCTTAGATACTGTTATGATTATCTTACATATTTATACTTCCAATAATCTTCCCTACTTTCAAGATCAGCCTGACTGCAACAACTGTCAAGCCTTCACCTTAATGGTTAATGGATGGTTCACTTTTTGGCCCATTTTTGCATGTATTCATAATTTTTCTAGTTTCCTCCCTAGACCTCCATCAAATTTAAAAATACATCCATTAGATCCCCTTTCTAGATTAATTTGTACATTTTTCGGTAGAAAAATTTCCCGGCCAAAGGCCGCTTCTTCTAACATTACAGGCTCACTATCGTTCGCCAGGGGAAAAATCGACACCTAAATAGCACGAAAGGTCTAAATATTGACGACGAAATGGGGCGAAAGGTGTTAAAATTGACTAACTAATGGGGCAAACATCTTAACATCTGAAAACTAATGGGGCTAAACATGAGGGAGAAAGTGGTCCAGAAAACCGGCCCACATCCCCTTAACATGTGCAAGATAGAATGCTGCTCTTCATTTATTCATACATACACATACAAATTTAAAGACCGAGTGCTCCACACAAAGGCGCGGTTCCAGTCTCATGTCCTAATGGCGGCGCTCCAGGCAGCACTGTTACGAGCTGCCTCACGTGTCATTTTTTTTTATTTAAGTTGAAGATCAGACAGCAAAGTCCAATCCCACGTCTTTCTGGGTCCACCCCTTGGTGCAGCTCCCTCCACATTCATGGACTTGCATCTTTTCGCCCAGCTTTGTTCATCCATCCTCTCTACATTTCCAAACTATCCAAGCCTGCTAGTATGCATCTCATCAAGTAAGTCCTAGCTTGTTTTACACTCTACTTTGTCTTGCCCCACATCAAATCAGTTTAAAAAAAATGCTTTGTCTGTCTATTGCCAGACACCATGATCCCTGAAGGGGTACCTTAAATGAACCGCCTTCATATGCTTCCATATGCCATGGCATGGTCCGTAGCGCATTAGACTGCTGATCGAAGGGTCTGCAGTACGATCCCACGCTGTGCCATTGGTAGACAGCAAGAGTTTGAGCAACTCGTTCTAGTGATTTGTGGCAAATGTCCAGTTCAGTCCCTGTAAAAAGGGCACGCCCTAGCCCTGTCAATCAAGGGAGTGCACAGCGTTAAAAACTGAGGCAACCTATTCGATTATGTAACTTGTTCTTGTTCACAAGAGAGGGTCGCTTGAGCCCAACTGCCAATCAGGTGTGTATAATGTGTTGGGGTGCATGTGAAATACTATTGTACTGTTGGAATGGCTGTGGATGTGAATATAGTCTGTAACCAGTGTAATCAGCTGATAAGGTGCTTGCATATACTGTACTTAGCATATCCTTGTGTACATGCGACACTGGTCTAACACACCTCTAATGTCTGCCATTGCAGTGAGTTATGTGCAAGTCCATGCCTACAAGTAAATAAACCTTTTGGGAGATGTGGAAAGGTGAACTCTGGACTTCTCGCGCACCAGTCGGCCACGTTACCACTCAACCACGCCGGGTCTTTGTCTTGGATTTATATTAAAGAAAGTAAGCAAACCACAATAGCAGAAATACATTTCCAGACTGCTTTGAATGACTGACAAGTGTGATAAAATCTCCATCATAACTGTATGGAACAAATCTATGAACGACTGTAGCGTTTTTTCCCCTTGCTTCACCATGACAAAGCCGTTTCCAATCTTGCTCCATCTTACCCTCAGCCTGGACACTCAGAATTTACTTGTTGCCTACCATCCTCCTTTTTTACTCTCGGCATACCACAGATACTAAAGACATACATACAAGTTTAAAGACCGCTTCATCCACAGAGAGTATGGTTTTAGTATCTTTACAGTAGCACAGATACTACGTGTAGCCTACATCCTCAACACCAAACCTGGTCCTATCCATAGTGAGGTTTGGCGTCTTCTACCCAACCTTAGCCATTTCTATCTGTCTCTTTTACTTTACTGTACTAGTTTTCCTTTTTGGTGCTGGCGAGATCGCCTGATTGGATGGCACTGCAAGGGGGGCTGCAGACGGTGGGGGCATTGGCCCGGGGGTGCAAGCCCATGGACTGATGATCCTCTCCCTCACTGCCCTCTCATAGACAGATCTCATCTCACCCTGGCCCCTTCGGGGGCCCGAGCATCTGGAGCGGCTTCGGTCTACCGAACTCGGGACTGTTCGGCCAGATAGTCTGGGGAACTACAACAACAACACCAAACCTCCACCTGCAAATCACTCCACCTACTGTAGGCCTACACAAAACACATACAGAAGCACCTCACCAAAAAAGCCTCGTCACACATGGGCACAAACAAAATACTTAATCATCCACCACCTCCCATAAGCAGCTCAGAAACACAACTGTCAAGAACATATAGAGTACACCTCACACGTCTCTGTTGCGGATATCACCCCTCACTCAACACATACAAACACAGACTGGATGACACACAAACTTTATACTAAAGGGTGAATACAGAATAATGTTTGCATAGGCTAATTAGATTATGGTAACTTACAGTCGAGGATCTTGCAGCACCATGGGGTAGAGCTGGATGTTATCGATCTTGTCAGTGTTGTCACACACCATCCTAGACAGTCGAGTCTGTTTGATGGATGCAAGTTGCTCTGTAGGTAGAGAAGCAAAGAGCCATATTTGTTTTATTATTGTTAATAAGTACATTATTTTTTTTTTCTATGTGGATTAGGGAGACAAAAGGCAGAACTGCCTGTGACGAGTGCCTCCCCCAGAGTTGAGAGAGTGACAGGGCCAAAATCAAGGAATATTCGAGCCCAAATGCCTGGACACAGAGTTTGATGCAATTTAAGTCATGGGATGAGGGGAAGATGGATTCAGGGAGAGAGTTACAGAGCTCAGCTGTTGAATAGAAGAAAGTTTTGGAATAACGTTTCACTCTTGGATTGGAGAGTTGCAGAGTAGGGATGGGATTGTGTTGCAAGACGGGTGCTACATACTCTACGTAGAGGAGGAACACTGATTATTGTAATAGCAGTAGTATAGCGAGAGAGATGCAACACTGCGGTGAAGCGAGGGAGATTGCAAAGAGTCAGTGAGTGGATGTGAGTTAATGAGATGAAAGGCTTTCTTTTCTACTTTGTCAAGAAGTGCTATGTGAGAGGATCCTCCCCACACATGTGAACAATACTCAATACATGGACACACTGTGCCCCTGTACAAAGGAAGAAGCTGTGCAGGGGTAAAGAACCCCCGGAGGCGGTTACGCACACCCAGTTTTGAGGAAGCTGTTTTAGCAAGGGTGGTAATATGGTCTTTCCAAGTGAGATCAGGAGAAAAAGAGACACCTAGAATACTGAGAGACGATGAAGGGTTGATTTGTGTATTGTTGAAGTACTGTAAAATGGATAATCCTGTGGGAGAGTTCTGTATGGAGCTCAGTGGTCTGGTTAATCTGCTCTACATAACTAACTAACTGTGGGAGTTCTTTACGGATAGATAAATGGAGAAATTGGATTTTGGAAGCATTGAAAGCAACAGGATTTTCTCTGCCCCAAATGGAAATGGTTGATAGGTCAGAAGATAAGTGCTTTATGGTATCATCACATGATTGTTTGCAAGATATTAGAATACACATACAGTACCAACTTTTGTATACACCATTTTATGAACAGAGGAAAGGAGAAAGCTACATATGTGCCCTCCCCTTCTAAAGCACTCCCTTACCATTCCCTTTTGGAACTCCCCCTGACCACTCCAATGTATTATAGGTAGTGCCAACCAACTTGACAATAATCTTGACCCCTTAACTTCTCATTACTCAAAATTAATAAAAGCAATCGGGCTGACGTTTATATCATTTGGGAAGAGTCCGCCAGGAAATAGGTGTGGATATTTACAGCCAGTTTGCTCTAGGCCCTTTTGAGTTATAGTGAGGTCAAGGATCAAGATTATTGTCAAGTTCGTTGGCGCTACCTACAGTATAGTGTCACATGCCCACCACCAACTTTGGGGTTGGAGTACATTATATCCTACTAACAAAGGCGTACATAAATAATTCTGCATACATCATCATCTCTCTCTGGCTATCAATTAAGTAGGATAATGGTGTAACTTTGTCACCTTCAGTATACAAAAGTAAGGGTTTCTGTTTGCTATATCAACTGCTTCCCGTTGTTGTTGTTGTTGTTCCCCAGGCTGCCTGGCCAAACAGCCCCAAGGCCAAGGCCATAACCAAGCGCCTCAACAGAACCCTCCCTGCCTACCACAATAAAGCCTGGGTGACCGAAGCCACTCCATGGCGGGGAGCTGAGGAGGGTGCGGAAACGCCCGGGAAACCAAAGACCCACCCATGGCCATGTGCCCCTCAGCAATTATGAACACGTGTCATCGTGTTGACATCGTGAGAAAGTTGAGGAGCAAAGGAAAAATGCTACGCTTTGGCTTCCAGTCTGCCAACCTCTATGTTGGCAGATTGGGAGGTCAATCCACGGAAGAGACGCCGTCACTTAAGATCTAGAAAATAAATACTGTAAGTAAAAGGAACAGTCAGAGTAAGCTATGGGTATGGCAGAGATCACTCTGTTCTCACTCTGATAGACCAGCTCATCACCACATGACTAGAACCCAATTCTCTCAGCTTCAGCTAGGAAATGCCCTAGAAAGCCGCCTTTGGCGGGGGTATAGCTCCCCTATTTCAACCCCTTTCGGGGTTGGGCAACCTTTGTTTATGTTACTGCTTTAAGGCATCATTTCCCTATTCCTCATCCATGCATCACATATGACAAGCCACTTTATGTGCTACTCTATCTTTGTTAATATATTTATAATGCCTTTTACTTATCGTTCTTTAGTGCTATTTATAGTATAGTACATTCTTTAGTGCTATTTATAGTATAGTACATTCTTTAGTGCTATTTATAGCTCGCTGACCGTCTATTAAAATTTCAAGCATGCTTGAAATTTTTCCTGTCCTCACGGCGCGACCCAGCCCAAACCGACTCATTCGCGGCACCTTGGAAATGCCTCAGACCAAGCTCACAACATACCTGCGGTCACTTGTTCGGCAGTAATCGTTATTGAGATCGTGAATATGTGACAGGTCCTTTAGATACATACAAGCATGACAGACGTACATGTACATGTGAGCCTTGGTCACCTTAAGGTGGCTGTGGATACAGTAATCCCCAAGTCCAACATGGTAGTTAAGGTGGCTGTGGATACAGTAATCCCCAAGTCCAACATGGTAGTTATGGGAGATTTCCCTGCTCCAGCACCACATTACCACCTTCAGGGGCCATATGAGATTGTTGGGAATAGAACACTGTGCGAGCATGCGAAACACGCTAGGACGTACTACCACACCCACTAAATGTCCGCCTTGGCTAGGATTGAACCTAGGTCAAGCAGATTCACACATGAGCGTGCTCTCCATGTAAAGTCAGTATAAATAGGTTAGCCTAAACAGAACCAGATGCGGAAATAACTTGAGCCGACCAGGCCAAGTTCCTGTAGGAATAGGTTTTTACACCATACCCGAAAGAGGATTTATGGAGCTCCAATCTTACTCTCAACCATCTTAACAATTTTACCAACACACCTAAACTTCGTTAGATGCCGAAATAGCCTCCCGAAAATATGCCCTGGCCGAGAATTGAACTCGGGACCCTTGGGTTATGAGGCAAACACTCTGCCAGTTAGACCAAGAACGATATCTCACTTGGCCTGGTCGGCTCAAGTTATTTCCGCATCTGGTTCTGTTTAGGGTAACCTATTTTTACTGACTTTCCATCCACTCGACTCTTCAACCAAGTGAAGCCTGTGAAATGTGGCAGGTAAGGTACACTTAGATACCATAGACTCAGCCCACTTATAACAATTCGTGGACCCCTATGTTTTTCTTTATGCAATTCTAACTACTGTAGCTGGATTGATTTTTGGATAGAACTTGCTTCTCAATAAATAGTATATATTGTTTTGTAGTTGATGTATAGAAAATTATATTCATAAATTTGTTTCCAGAGATATAGCCTACTTCCATAACTAGAAATAGGCCAAGTTCCCGATTATTTATGAGTGGGCTAGAGACTATGGTATCGAGTGTACACTAAGTGATTTTCACCAGGCGATGTGTGGCATGGTGAGTGATGTATATCAGGTGAGGTGCTGCGGGTAAGTTGCACAGGTGTAGTACGACAGGTGAAAAATGTCAAGTGAAGTGCAGTAGGTGAGATGAGATCATTAAAGGGCTGCACATGAAATGCAGCGGGTAAAGTTCTTAGGATGAGGTGAAGTGCACTGGTTTACTTACTGTAGGTGCCAGTTGGCTTTCTTAAATCCCCCCATTGTCTCTCCATAGCAATTTTACACGACCCTCTCCCCATCCTCTGAGACATCTTTTCCCCTAATTCAGATTACTCACCAACATGAAGAAGAATAGTAAGAAGGTTAATATACCTTCTTGCTGTTATGGCTGATTAAAAACACTTAATAATATTCCTAACAGTATTATTAATGGAACTTACGAGGTGTGAATGAAGAAGGTTGTTTGGGCAGTTCATACCAATAGCGATCTCCCCGCCTGAGCTTCTGCATTTGAGTGGCGATGATGCAAGAGAAAGTCGGACCCAGTAGAGAGCCGGGGAGGGGTCGCTCAGACACACCCGCACTCCACAGATCGATGTCGGCTACAGATCTGAAGAATTTAGATATACAGTATAAGTACCAGCATAATTATGTTGAAGTATGATACAATTACATACACAAATCATGGAAAATCAACCTAAAACATAAATTTTCCATACCCATATTACCGAACAGTTTAACATCCTCAAAAAAATTGCTTGTGTGACTCTAGATTGAATGTTTTATGACTCACTTATAGAGAGTGGAGTACATGGCTGCTGTGTAGTTGGTCATGTGGTAGGCCAAGTCCTCGAACGACAGTATAGGGTCCAGGCCGCAGAACCTCCTGGGGACACAACCAGAAATAATCACGGTCACAACTTGTCCATAATATTTACAAACAATTACATATGCATACACACATACAAATGCATACACGCTTATACAAACCTCATATACACTACATTTCTCTGGCAATCAAACAACATACAAGATTAACTCCAGACAAGTGACATGTATTCTAAGCTATGACCCCTTAACAGATTAAGCTATTTTGTATTTACAGTATATAACACTCCACAGTTCCTTCACATTTACCAATTCTTTCACCCAACCCGATCTTATAAATTCAAAAATAAACACTGCAATTTCTCTAAACCAGGACCTTTCTAGAATTAATGAATGGGGACAAAAGAATCTAGTTTCCTTTAATGCACAGAAAACCAAGTACATTCAATTTTCTAACCGACAGAATCTCACTGACTCCCATATATTTTTTAATGATGTAAATATTCCCACTTCCCCTAGTATTGACATTCTCGGTGTAACATTAACTACTAACTTGAGCTGGACACATTATGTTAGAAGCATTGCTAAGAATGCCTCTAAAAAATGGGACTCCTGTACAGAATTTGAGAATTCTTCACTGACGAGCAGTTGGCCGTAATATATAAAAGTCATGTGCGTTCTCAGATGGATTACTGTTCACCTCTGTGGGGTGGAAGTGGAGTGGTTGCATTGAGGCAGTTGGACAAAATTCAAAATAAAGCTATTAGATTAATCAATAACCCTGCAATCACACAGGACCTTCCTACATTATCCATATGAAGAAACGTTGCATCCCTTGCATTATTCTACAGATATTTTCACAGCAATTGTTCCGAGGAACTTGCTTCAATTGTGCCGCCTCTCCACATCTTTCCCCGTAGAACTAGGGCAGCTGAGAGCGCCCATGAATTTACACTTTCTCCTCCACAATGCAGAACTTCTGCTTATCAGAATTCATTTATCCCCAGAGCTACTACTCTTTGGAATTCACTTCCCTCGAATTGCTTTCCATAAACTTACAATCTACAAATGTTTAAATCCAGTTGTTACAAACATTTTATGAATGGAGGATGCCTTTAGCACATGGACCTTTTTGTTTTATCTGTGTTTTTCCTTCCTCCGTTCATTGCCTCTTTAAAAAATAAATAAATAAATAAATATTGGAGGCACCACAGGATTCCCGTAAAAAAGAATCTTGGGGCTACTATTACAAAAACACCAATCGGAGGCACCAAACAATTGTCAGCTATTACTGAGATATATTTAAGCCCACATGATTGCTATGATTCTGATAGGTTTGCAATAAATTCCAAAATGACTTTAATAAAAAACCCATATTTAATTCTCCCCTCCCCTAATCCCTCCCACATACACACAAACTGACCTCCAAGCGCCATAGCCTGGCACCCCAAAGTCTCGGCCTCGCTTCAGGTTAAAGGCCACCAAGTCGAAGCCGAACCTATCCTTCGTCTCCTCGAACAAGTGGTTGGTTACCTGGAGGAGATGGGACAAAAGGTTAGTGGTAGTTAAGGGGAGGCAGACCGTTTTTTCTGGACCCCCTTCTCCCTAATGTTTAGCCCCACTAGTTTTGAGATTATGACGTTCGGCCCATTACTGAATTTTGACGATTTTAACACCTTTCGCCCCATTTCGTTGTCAATTTAAAGACCTTTCGTGCCATTTAGGTGTCGATTATTTCCTGGCGAGCAATAGCGAGCCTGCAATTTTAAGAAGAACCGGCCTTTGGCTGGCACATTTTTCTACCGAAAACTTTACAAATTTATCTTGAAGGGGGCTCTAGGGGGTGTTTTTCTAAGCTTGATAGAGGTCTAGTGAGGAAACTAAAAACAATATATGAATACATGAATTAATAGACCAAACAAACAGCCAGTCTCCCCTTAAATATATTATGATCAAACAAAAATACTGGGAGACATATGCCATGACCATAATTATGTGGCTGCACTCTATCTCTGACACAATTTGCTGGGTGTTTAAACTGGATAAGTTCCCTCTCCCAGGTCTACTTTTATTACAATTTTAATTAACTCTTGACATGCTTTATGGACATACTTCAGTCATGAGCTATATTACTTATCCCCTGAAGTTCTTCTCTCAGGGGTATCCAATACAGTGACTATTTTAGAAGTTAGTTTGGTAATATATTTTATCGAAAGACGCTCAAGGATAGGCATCGGTCAATTGTGTTAATTAATTTACATTGGTAGGTAAACCACGGTTCCACAAATGATTTACTTCAAAGAGGTTAATGTGACCCTTCACAACAGTGTTTGTTTATTTCATATCATCGTCATCTCCAACGCCTTGTTTCTCCCTGGGAAACTCCTGCTAAAGGATGGCCATGACAGAAACGCCTCCAGGCTACTTTGTCAAGGCATGCTCGCTTTGCCTGTGGCACTTGAATCAGGAAAAGGGGGACTGGAAAGTATAAGGATTCTATATAGCAATGTCGATGGGCTAATCTCTAAGAAATTATAACTATCAGACTTACTCAATACTAAGAAACCAGAAATAGTATGTCTCACTGAGACAAAACTAAGAGAGGAACTTGATATATATAAATCTGCTAGGATGGTCTGAATACAAGATTTGGAGGAGGGACAGAAAACTTCGACATGGAGGTGGAGTGTGCATCCTTACTAGGAAAGATTTGATTGTGTCTGAGATAAAACTAGAAACTTCAACAGCAGAAGTTTTAGCACTAGAAGTTGGTGGAAACGAAAAAATAGTAGTGATAGTAGCGTATGTACCTCCCAAGACGAAGACATGGAGTAAGGAGGAGCATAGCCTAATGCGTAAGGAAACAATTAGTGTGCTAGAAAATATCTTAGCTTCAAAGGATGAAATAGTCATGTGTGGAGACTTTAACTGCAAGGAAGTGAATTGGGAAGAACTTGAACCCGGAACAGGAGAGGAAAGTTGGGGCTACGAATTTTTAAGTATGGCCATGGAAAATTCTATATACCAAGATGTAAAAGAGAAAACAAGAATAAGGGGAAGTGATCAACCAGCTAGATTGGACCTTCTCTTCACAAGAAGGGAGGAGGTTCAAAGTATTCAGTACCTATGCCCACTAGGAAAAAGTTACCATGCAGTTCTCGACATAGACCTACTATTGAAGCATAAACTACCCAAGGAAAGGGAAAAGCACAAGGAAAATCACTGGATGTATTCCAGAACCGATTTCGCAGGACTACGGGATTTTTTCAAGTCACAAAATTGGGATCAAGTGTTATCTGAAAGTGAGGTAGACAAAAAACTCAAGGCATTCATGGAGATCTACTGTATGATACTGGTATTAAAACTTTTGTCCCAAAGTACATTAATAACAGAAAAAAAAGGAAATCGCAAATAATGGTTTAATCGCGAATGTAGGCAAGCACAGGAAGCAAAAAACAAAGCCTGGAAAAAGATGAGAAACTGGGATTCAGAAGAAAACAGGCAAAAGTATAAAGAGGAGAGAAACAAATACACAGAAATGAGGAGGTCAGAGGCAAACCATGAGAAAGGGATAGTGGAGAACTATGAAAAGAATCAATTTTTTTTTTCAAGTTTGTAAACGGCAAAAGGAAGATAAAAGCCACAATCCTAAAAATTAAAAGTGGAAACAGAATCATAGATGATACAGAAATTGCGGAAGAACTAAATAGAAATTTTGCATCAGTATTTACAAAAGAAGGAGAATTCATTGCACCAGAATACAATGAGATAGGTATAGAGGAAATGCCGGAAATCACATTTAACAGAGAAGAGCTCATAGACAAAATGAGTAAGGTGGATCCAAACAAAGCCGCCGGACCGGACGGAGTAGCAGGCTGGATTATTAAAGAAAATGCCAAGGAACTGAGTATACCAATATATGATTTAATGACCAAATCATTGGACACAGGGATAGTACCTACAGAATGGAAAAGAGCAAACATTATTCCTATATTTAAGGGAGGAAGCAGAGATAAACCACTGAATTATAGACCTGTATCACTATTGAGCATCCTCATGAAGATTATGGAAGGATTAATAAGGGACAAATGGGTGAACTACCTGGAATCCAAAAGATTAATTACTGACCGACAATTTGGATTCAGAGGAGGCAGATCATGTGTAAGCAATTTGTTGAGTTTTTACTCTAGAGTAATAAACACAGTGGACCAGAGGGAAGGATGGGTAGACTGTGCCTACCTAGACTTTAAAAAGGCATTTGACAAAGTTCCACACAAGAGATTGCTGTGGAAATTAAAACATGAGGGAAAAGTAGGAGACAAACTGCTGAAAGACAGATGAGAACAACAGTAAGGGGAAATCGTCAAACTGGACTCAAATTACGAGTGGAGTACCACAAGGATCTGTCCTAGCCCCAATCATGTTTTTAATATTTGTAAATGACTTACCTGAGGGACTAACAAGCTACATGAGTGGTGATGGGCTGGTCTATCAGAGTGAGAACTGAGCGATCTCTGCCATACCCATAGCTTACTCTGACTGTCTGACTGTTCCTTTAACTTATATATTTTCTAGATCTCAAGTGACGGCGTCTTTTCCGTGATTTGACCTCCCAATCTACCAAGATTGGAAGCCAAAGAGTCACATTTTTCCCTTGCCCCTCAACTTTCTCTTCATAATTGCTGAGGGGCACAAGGGCCCTGGGTGGGGCTTTGGTTTCCCGGGCGTTTCCGCACCCTCCTCAGCTCCCCGCCATGGAGTGGCTTCGGTCACCCAGGCTTTATTGTGGTCGGCTGGGAGGGTTCTGTGGGGGCGCTCGGTTATGGCCTTGGAATTGCTCAGGGCCTTGGGGCTGTTCGGCCAGGCAGCTTGGGGAACAACAACACCAACAACAACAAGCTACATGAGCATGTTTGCGGACGATGCTAAGCTGCTTAAAACGATCAGAACCCAGGAGGATTGCCTTGAACTCCAATCAGATTTGCAAAAGATCCATGAATGGAGCATCAAATGGAATATGGAGTTCAATGCAGGAAAATATAAGACTCTAGAAATGGGTAAAAGCAAGTACAGACCTAGAAAAGATTATAAACTAGGAAACAAAGTGATTCCCAAAGCAGAAAAAGACTTGGGGATAGAATTTAAGGATAACATGTCTCCGGAAAGCCACGTAAATAAGATAGTGAGAGAATCACTAGCACTATTGGCAAATATCAGGATGTCTTTCAATTATCTTAATGAAAACACCATGAAACAAATAATAACGGCAATAATAAGACCCAGCATGGAATATGCATCTGTAGTGTGGTCCCCTCACATGAAGAAACATATCCACAAAATTGAGAGGGTACAGAGAGCAGCTACGAGGATGATCCCAGGTTTGGAAAATTTGGAGTACCAAGAGAGGCTTGAGAGATTGAATCTACCTACACTGGAACAGAGAAGGAAACGAGGACAGCAAATTCAGATATACAAATGTGTTAAGAGGTATTGACAAACTTGACCAAGAAAACTTCATAGAGAGGGATGGAGGTGAGAGAACAAGAGGTCACAGCTACAAACTGAAAGTGCCTAATAGTAAATCCGATCTGAAAAGTAAAAGATTTCCTACCAACTCGATTAGTGGGTGGAACAAATTGCCAGCCGAAGTAGTGTCTGCACTATCAGTGCATAGTTTCAAAGCATGGTATGACAAACATATCTTAGGAGGCGGGAATTAACGAGCATGCTCACTCCCGCAAATACAACTAGTGTAAGTACAACTAATGTAAGTACAATGCCACTTCCACTACGTGGAAGTTTTTCCTCAATATATTTTTCCACAGGTGGTCTTCCACTACTAGCTGCTCCACTCACCTGACTTGCATGTATCTTTCTTGGCATTCTGTCCTTATCCATTCTCTGAACATGACCTTACCACCTCAAAGTACTTATCTTTATCCACTCGACCACTCCACATTGAATGCCCAAAGCTTGCTCTTCCATTTCAAAGGACTCGTACACTTCCTTATTACTTGGCCCATCTTCGGACATAGCCGAAGGTGCCAAAACACTACATTCCTTCTCCAATGGCACCACGGAATTGCTCTGTTTATGTGACAATGCTAAATCTAATCCTCATCACCATATATAGACCACCCAACACCAGTCTAGATCTCTTCAGAGAAATCCTAGGAATGTTGCAAAATACCCTGGACAACCCCCCAAATCTAACCACTGAGGTACTGATCACAGGTGACCTAAATTTTCCATCTATATCATGGCCATCAATGAACATCAGCAGCGGCCCAACAATGGACGACAAACACCAGGCAGAAGAGTTCATCTACTTAATTGAAAACAACTTTCTAACCCAATTCGTAACTGAACCAACCAGAGGAAACAATATCCTAGATCTTATACTCAGTAATAATTTCAACCTCATACATTCATACGAACTAGAGAGTAGGATAATGTCTGACCACAAACTGATCCTATCAAAGGCCAACATAAATACCAACATCTCCCCAAGTGTGCTCCCACCACTTAATGCACTACTGGTACCGGAAATCTCTCTCACCCACCTGAACTTCCATAGCCCAGATATAAACTGGTACAACATTAAAGAAGAACTGGGGTGACACGACTGGTACAGTACTTTTAGGGGAAAAATGCTGAAGAAATATTCAATATTTTTCTAAGCGCTTGCCAACAGATCTGCAGCAGAAATATACCCAAGAGAATCCCAAGACATGAAAGAAGGAAGAGGCAGATCCACCGGGACAGAAAAATCCTAATGAGAAAAAGGAGCAACCTAAACAAAAGGTTGCATAGAGCCAGCTTTGCACCAGCCAGCGAAAGTATAAAAGCAAAAATCTGTGACATCAAAACCAAACTTCTCCGTTCCCATGACATTCAGAGGACAAGAGAGGAACAAAAAGCGGTGTCACATATCAAAACAAACTCAAAGTTCTTTCTTAGCTATGCAAAAAAGAAACTAAGAAATATGTCAACAATTGGCCCACTCGTAAAAACCAACGGAGAACTTGACGGAGATCCAAAAAACATGGCACAAATACTGAGCAAGCAATATGAGGTCACTTTCAGCCAACCGGACTAGAGCAAAATAGTGGAAAACCCAACAGACTTTTTCTCGGAGCCCACTCCAACAGCCCGACAAGAACAAATCCCATCTGTAGAAATTTTGAGTGAAAGACATCACAGCAGCCATTGACTGCATAGCATCAAACTCGGCAGCCGGACCTGATGGATTCCACACACTTTTCTTGAAAAACTAGAAAGGCCAACTAGCAACACCCCTACAACTACTGTGGTCAGAATTCTTAAATACTGGCTTGATACCATCAGCACTCTAAGTGGGAATAATTACCCCTATACATAAAGGAGGAAGCAAATGATCACCCAAACAGTACAGACCAGTGGTGTTAACTTCCCACCTGATAAAAATCTTTGAACGGGTCCTGCGTGCCAGAATTACTGAACACCTATAAAAGACCGGTGCTTTCAACGAGGGACAACATGGATTTAGGAGGGGGCGATCCTGCCTCTCCCAACTACTACTCCATTATGAGTCCATTCTAGAAAAAATACAGGATGGGAACAATGCTGATGTGATCTACCTAGACTTCGCAAAAGTATTTGACAAGGTAGATCACGGGATCCTCCTCCACAAGCTAAGATCACACGGGATATCCGGGAAGGTAGGACACCGGATCCACAGCTTCCTTAAGGACAGGACCCAAAGAGTGACAGTACAGGGGGCCCTATCAGACCCTTGTAAAGTGGTCAGCGGTGTCCCTCAAGGCACTGTACTGGGTCCTCTCCTCTTCCTTATAATGGTTGGCGACATTGCCAGCGGCTTAAGACACTCATCATGGGTTGTCCTTCTCACAGGGGTTAGGTCTACTTGTGGGCGTTTTGTGTATGGCCACCCTCGTAAAGAGGAGTAAGGCGTCCGGCAATAGATAGATCAATTGTGACCATTCAAATTTCATGTTCTACTTCTTTTGTGATACCATTGTCCAATGCCTGGTTGACAATGGCCATGATGTGGTGTGTTAAATACTTACAGAGTTATATTTATTGTGTTTACCATTTTTGAGCATTTGTTTTGTTTTTCCCTCTAAACCCCCTTCAATCTAAAAAAAAAATACCCATAGACCCTTCCTCAAGTTAAATTTTTTAAATTGTTTCAGAAGAAAAATATTCCGTCCAAAGGACTGTTGTATTTAGATGGGCGAAACAAGAGGTTAGGGTGCCCCAAACGAACAGCTAGGGATGTTAACTACCTCCTGTGTAATACCGTCGTCCATGGTTTGGCTAGGTTGGTTGGCCATACCCATGATGTACTCGTCCAGCACCCCAGGTCGGAACAGGTCATATGGCTGCCGGATCAGCCGGTGCAGACGGGTTGACGCTGGAAACAAGGAGGGTCCATTATTTGTGAGTGGAAAATCAAGTAAGGTGTGGTCCCTTATTCATGGGGAGAGGAATTCTTATATTAATTTAATTATGTATTTTCACTCCCAACACCAAACACCTCCCAATCAAATTTATGAAATCTTAAGGGAGGTTGTTGTTGTTGTTGTCGTTCCCTAAGCTGCCTGGCCGAACAGCCCCGAGTCCCTAAGGAAGGCCATGGCCACGGTCGGACTTTCCCACAGGGCTCTCAAGGAGTGTAGATTATGTTGTTGACGTAAGTGATTGTGTGAAATGCAGTCTTCTACGATGTGTTTAATGTGTTATGGGGTGCTGTGTTACATCCCGGGCAGGTGTCGTCGACGGACTCATCCAGTCTTTTCTGATAGCTCAGAAGAGCTAAATGGTGCCCACATCTCAACCTGGCTAGGTGGACTCTGTCCTCACAAGGAAGGGAGGATTCAGGTACAGTGTGGTAGCTTATTAGTTATGGGAGGAATTTTAAGTTAGTTATAACATTAAGAAATATGTAGTAACTTTACTCATGGGAGGGATTCTAGATTAGCTATTATATCAGGTAAAATGTGGTAGCTTATATTCATTGTGGGGGTGATTCTAGGTTAGCTATAATATCAGATAAGGTGTGGTAAGATTACTTATAGTTCTCAAATTGTCAATAACTAAATAGTTAAAGAAATATCAAGTGCAAACATAAATATATATATGGGAAACTATAGAATTGCACTGATGCCTAATGCATTTTATGAGTTATGGAGACACCCATACATTACTACTTTACTGGCAACATATTAATAGCACGTCATTGGACTTCTCATGAAGTACTAAATTTAACTATACATGGTTTGATACTGAATTCTGATATTATCTACAATAGATATAACATCGAACCCAAGTTAGTAGGGTTACTAGTCTAATGTCTAGACTACCCAGCCACACATTCCCTTGTGAGCTGCACCACTGCACCCCAGGTAATTTTCAGCATAAATTCTTAAAAACGACTACTAACTGATACAGATTCTCAGTCACAAATTTTATTAACGCCATTCATCACATTACAGTACTTGCAAAGTCTAATGGATTACTATTATAATAATTATACCTCCATACTTTTCATTCTGGCCCATAGAACAACAAGCCTAAATAATCTGTCCCATCTTGCTTGCATGAACACAAACACAAACTTGCTCCTCCTGTATGCCACTAACCGTCAAACTGGTGTGAGGAGCTCCATCACTCAACTGAGGAGAGGAGGGAGTGACTGAAGTGGATTACTATACAGTTAAGTGGAATATCTCATTCGTACTCATATTTTCTCCTACTGACCGATAAACTTGTGTGAGGAGCTCCACCGCTCTACTGAAGATGGCAGGAGGGAGTGCCCAAAGCGGAAAGCGGCGGCAGAGAAGGCGGAGGAGATACTAGGGTCCACCTTGGGGTCGTAGCCATTCCAGTAACCCTGTGTGGAAGAGGAGCACCAAATAAATACTGTGCAGGTCTCCCTTGATTTACGATTGGGTTACGTTCCTGAAAACCCGATCTTAAGGGGACATGGGCCGGTTTTCTGGGCCACTTTCTCCCTCATGTTTAGTCCCATTAGTTTTCAGATGTTAAGATGTTTGCCCCATTAGTTAGTCGATTTTAAGACCTTTCTCCCCATTTCTTAGTCAATATTTAGACCTTTCGTGCTATTTAGGTGTCGATTTTTTCCCTGGCAAACGATAGTGAGCCTGTAATGTTGGAAGAACCGGCCTTCGGCCAGGACATTTCTCTACCGAAAAATGTACAAATTAATCTAGAAGGGGGATCTAATGGATGTTTTTTTTTTAAATTTGATGGAGGTCAACTAGGAAACTAGAAAAAATAAAAAAATGGAGGAAACTAGAAAAAATAATGAATACATGCAAAAATCGCCCAAAAAGTGAACCATCTCCCCTTAAATAGAATAAAAGCATATAGCAAACCCAAATTAATGGGGTAAATGGGGATGTATTCTGGGACCAGCCAAAACACAAGCACCTAAAAACCTATAGTAATTAAACTTGCAAACTAAACAAACCAAAATTCGGACAAAGACAATATAAAGGCAAAATAACAAATCAAAATCGCTATGTGGAAGCAACGCTTACTAAAAATAAAATTTATATCGTAAATCGGGGCATCGGATAGTGAGGGAGACCTGTATATATTTAATAACATTAACTCATTATGTAAGTGAAAGGATTTAGCCTAATACTATCACAAATATATATATAGAAATTGAAGGTCAGTTTATGAATTTAACCTTTTATAATACTATAATGATGTTTGAAGTAGGCAAGATCATTTATTCCCATTAACCTGACAAGCGCGATATAGACCTAGGGGCTAGGGTAGTTATATGTGCATTTCTAGCCTTGGATTCTGACAGAATTCGTTATATTTACAATATAGAGCAATATTTGTTTTCGGTATGCTTTTATTTTACATATATGATGTATATATGAACCTTCAAGAGTGCTAAAATAAGTTGGAAAAGCATTTGGGTGGTGAAAAACGAAGATATTGGCCACCCGGTCATAATCTCAGGCGAGAGAGAGCCACAGGCAACCCTCCTCTCTCGCTGTCTGGGAGTCAACTGAGGCAAGCGGGGCGGTGTGTGCCAGTGTCTGGGTGTTGCATAACGATCTTTTATGCAACCCACTTGTGCTACATTATCGCGGGAGAGAAAAATAACCGATAAATGATGATAATAAGAGGAATAATAGGTGATAATTGAGGAGGGGGGGAGGGGGGAATAAGGTGGGGAAGGAGGGGAGGAGGGGGGGGCGAGAAACACATGGATGAGTACTAGAGGGGAATTATCTCACCTAGAGACAAATTCCTTTGTTTTGATAGGCCCTTTTTTTTTTTGGAAGGCTTTTTTTTATGGGCTTGCTTCCGTGAGGCCTATCGCGTTCCCTATAGGAAGCCTTCGCGCTTGCCGGGTTAAGGGGAGGCAGCCCGTTTGTTTGGTCTATTAATTAATTTATTCATAAATGTTTTTAGTTTCCTCCCTAGACCTCCATCAAGCTTAGAAAAACACCCCGTAGACCCTTCTTCAAGATAAATTTGTACATTTTTCGGTAGAAAAAATGCAGCCGGTTCCTCTTAAAATTGCAGGCTCGCTATCGCTCGCCAGGAAATAATCGACACCTAAATGGCATGAAAGGTCTTAAAATTGACAATGAAATGGGGCGAAAGGTATTAAAATCGCCAAACTAATGGGCAGAACGTCTTATCATCTCAAAACTAGTGGGGCTAAACATTAGGGAGAAGGGGGCCCAGAAAAATGGTCTGCCTCCCCTTAATACAATCATACAATGCGTTATCCTGTTAATGGTGGTTGAATTCAGCCAGGTCTCCCTAAGCATGTGCCCCCCAGTTCATGTCTTGGTAACTGGACAATTGTGTTCATTATTCCCCGGATACCTCCACACAATTGTGTTCATTATTCCCCGGATACCGCCACACAATTGTGTTCATTATTCCCCGGATACCTCCACACAATTGTGTTCATTATTCCCCGGATACCGCCACACAATTGTGTTCATTATTCCCCGGATACCGCCACACAATTGTGTTCATTATTCCCCGGATACCGCCACACAATTGTGTTCATTATTCCCCGGATACCGCCACACAATTGTGTTCATTATTCCCCGGATACCGCCACACAATTGTGTTCATTATTCCCCGGATACCGCCACACAATTTTAATGAAGACAATTACGGGGGGTCACTGGCTTTTTTTGTATCTTTCTCACCTTTTCTCTCTTTCCCTGGCTTGTATCCATTCGGCCTCATTCAGCCAACTGCTTTAAGACTTTTATACCCATCCAGGTGTCGATTTCTTCCTGGCGAGCGATAGCGAGCCAGCATTGTATGGAGAAATCCGGCTTTGCCGGACACATTTTTCTCTCGAAAAATGTACAAATTTAGCTTGCTGTCAAAACAAAAATATATATATGCTGGCTCGCTACCGCTCGCCAGGAAAATATTGATACCTGGATGGGGGTAAACATCTTAAAACAGTAGGCTGAATGGGGCCGAATGGATACAAGCCAAAGAGAGAGGGAGAGAAAGAGAAACAAGCGAGGTGGGCTCCCTTAAGTAATTCAAAGTCCTGAGGCTAAGTAATTAATGTATCTAAATTACTAAATGGGTTTAATAATATGGATTGTACCCAAATAATTACTCTCAACATGAAAGTCCATGTCTCGTATGTCTGGTATGTAATGATATATGCCTCGGAAACATAGCCGGTTAAAGTGGACGATATTAATAGAATGGAACACAATTAAAATAGAATGGTGAGATGGATATGCGGAGTAAACCCAAGGAATGGGGTATTGAGTGAGGAACTAAGAAGGCGTCTGGGCATTAGAATTATCAGCGAGGTGATGTGTACGAGTAGGTTGGGTTGGATGGACATGTGGAGAGAATGAATGATAAAAATTGGGTGAGGAAATGCCAAACTATGAACATGGGGCAGCTGTGTGTAGGGGTAGCCCTACAAAGACATGGGATCAGGTACTTCGGTCTGATCTCAACATAAGGAACCTGACGATATAGAGGCGGCTCAAAACAGGGCCGCCTGGAATGCCGCCATTTAGGACGCAAGACTGCAACCACACTCTCTCCAGAGGAAGCGGTCTTTAAACTTGTATATATGAATACAATACACAACCATGAATGGAAATTGGAGATGGAGAGATTGTAACTACTGTAGTTATAAAAAATTGGATAAATGGTGTTTTGTAGGCTACACTTTGTAGTGAGTATGCTACACAATGTAATCTTTCTTTTGTCATCTAGAGCTAGACTTCTAGAATATCATCCCAGGAATGGATCTTTACGTCAATGAAATATTAACTACTGTACTGGAGAAAGTATACCCACATGACGGAAAAAAGTTGTAATCGTTACAATAAAAACCTTTTGGTGGGTGTAATTTCTCCATTTTAAGTATTCACGGCACTGTCAATATGTTGTTGTTGTTGTTGCTGTTCCCCAAGCTGCCTGGCCAAACAGCCCCAAGGCCCCAAGCAAGGCCAAGGCCATAACCGAGCACCCCACAAAACCCTCCCCGCCTACCACAATATAGTCTGGGTGACCGAAGCCACTCCATGGCGGGGAGCTGAGGAGGGTGCGGAAACGCCCGGGAAACCAAAGCCCCACCCAGGGCCCTGTGCCCCTCAGCAATTATGAAGAGAAAGTTGAGGGGCAAAGGAAAAATGTGACGCTTTGGCTTCCAATCTTGGTAGATTGGGAGGTCAATCCACGGAAGAGACGTTGTCACTTGAGATCTAGGAAATATAGAAGTAAAAGGAACAGTCAGAGTAAGCTATGGGTATGGCAGAGATCGCTCAGTTCTCACTCTGATAGACCAGCCCATCACCATACTGTCAATATGTTGTTGTTGTTGTTGTTGTTGTTGTTGTTGTTGTTCCCCAAGCTGCCTGGCCCCAAGGCCCCGAGCAAGGCCAAGGCCATAACCGAGCGCCCCCAGAGAACCCTCCCTGCCGGCCACAATAAAGCCTGGGTGACCGAAGCCACTCCACGGCGGGGAGCTGAGGAGGGTGCAGAAACGCCCAGTAATCCAAAGCCCCACCCAGGGCCCTGTGTCCCTCAGCAATTATGAAGAGAAAGTTGAGGGGCAAAGGAAAAAATTTCAACATTGCCTCCTTTGCTATTTACTACATTTCTTTTAACCCTCTCACATTCTTGACGCAATTTTGAGCCTATTAGGGATACTTTAAAGCCTTTATTACCATCAGGGGTATTTAGAAACCTTTAGTTTAGTTACTTTAACCTCTGCAGTTGTCTTTGAGTTAGCTGTGGGCAGAAAACTAATTTTGGAGAGGTAATTATAAGAGTGAGAGAACTCTATTTCTTATTGCTAATCTGGCAACCTCTGCGTCATATGGTCGTGAGAGGGTTAACTAACACACTCTCACTCATTCTCTTCTTCATACATACAAACACACACACATACATATTCTCCCCCCCCCCCCCCCAACACACACACACACACAGACATAGAACAATCCCTCACCTCCTTTTTTAGAATAAGTCCGAACTGTTTCATGACGCCCCGGCCCAGCAGCTGTGGCAGGAACTCGTTGTAGGTGATGTGCTGGATCTGTGCGGCCACTATCCTTCTTGTCTCCTGCACACACATAGAGAGATACAGATAAATATATAAATAAATATATATATATATATATATTAATATACATATATACGGTATATAATTAGACCCCTGGGGGTAAGGGAATATAATATGCCCCACGTGCTTCCTGCGTGTCGTAAGAGGCGACTAAAGAGGTTGAGTCGGTGGGCTTGCGACCCCCCACCCGTGAAAAAATACTTACTGCAACGATGAACGAACGAACAGCCTTGGATGTGGACGGACCTAATGTTGACGAACCCTGACCTACCATGGACAGTCTTAAAATAGCGACTTGGAATGTGAGAGGCATGAATGATGACACAAAAGAGAGAGAATTTGTGGTATAATAAGAAATCAAACGAATGACTGACCAGGTAAAGTCACTCATTGTCCCAGTTGGGGTTGCATCAACTGATCTGGTAGAGTAAAGCAAATAACTTAACTGGTATACTAAAGCAAGTAAAATAAAAAGCAACTGACCTGGTATAATAAAGTAAGTAATAAAACAAGCGACTGACCTGATAAAGTCTCTCGTCGTCCCAATGAGGGTTTAACTTGGCCAGCACCATAGCGTGGCGGTTGTGTTCCCTCATCAGGAGTGTGTGCTGTACTGTCAGGATTAGCTGCTCGTTCACCCGGATCTCACCTGGGCAAGCAAATAATACAATACAATATAAGATAATTATAACAACATGATCATAAGATCGTTCACCTGGGCATGGTTAACATGACATAATATTAGGTAAACATAGCATAGCATAATAAGATATAGCATCAACTCCTTCATACGTATCTCTTCTGCACGTGCACGTAACTAGTTATCAAATTAGAATAGCATAAAATTCTATCTATCTATCTATTGCCGGACGCCGTGATCCCCGAAGGGGTGGTCACGAATGAATCGCCCCCATGCACCTCTGACCCCAGTCAGTTGATGCCCTCCTCCCATCCAGCATCACTTTCATGCATATACTTCTTAACTCCATCCTTCCACCTCTCTCTCGATTTACCTCTCCCTCTTTGTCCTTCCACTTCACTCTCGTACACTCTCTTAGTAATTTTCTCGCTTCCCATACGTTCCATATGGCCGAACCATCTCAAGGTGTTCCTTTTCACACTTTCCAGCACATCTACATCCACACCCCATCGCTCTCGTACTTCCTCACTCGTCTGTCTATCCCTCCACGTAACCCCGCACGCACTTCTCAAGTAACTCATTTCCACCCCTCTCACACTTGGTTTGTCTCTCTCCAACAACGTCCATGCTTCACTCCCGTACGTCAATGTCGGGATTACCACACTATCATGCAAGGACTTCTTTACTTCCATACTGACTACCCTATTTTTTGTTACTGCTTTCAGCGTTCCTACAACCTTCTTCCCCTGTTGCACCCTCTCCCCTCTCCCGCATAAAATTGAAGTACCAATATTATTAAGGTGCTTGTTAGGTGTACTTGACTGGGAAACAAGAACATGAGCAGTATACACGAAATATAGTTTATTTACACAGAACACGAGCAGTATACACAAAATATGGTTTATTTACACAGTACTTCTATCACCATCAAGGATGGAGGGACGTGGATTATTATTATTGAACTTATTCGTTGATTCTGTGTTTCTGTGGTTTCTTGAGGTCCCGCTCATTATAAATATTACACTTGAACCTCAGTACATGCATACAGAGCACACACCCACTTATCCACCAATACACACACACACACCAACAATACCACCATTGCTCATCTGCTACTACTAACCACCTGCAAGGAAGCACTTAGACACACATGCACAAACACACACAAACACTTCTCCCCATAGCTCCTCTGCCACCGCCATCCTTTACATGCCAGGAAAACTTGTGGCTGGGGTCCTCATGCTAGCAGCCCTCATCAGACACGTCCTTTTGGAGAGGGAAGATGGGCTTGAGGGGTAGACTAGGGTTACTTGTTAATGCTGCAATCGATATACCCACCCCCTACTTTTATTGAAGCATGCACACACACATACATACACACCCACAAACACATATAAATGTACTATTGTACACCCACCCACACATAACACAGGAACACAGGCACACACACGGAATACAGAAAGAGAGAGAAATAGACCCACCTGCCAAGAAGCAAAACTGGCTGGAGTCTTCACGCATGCAGCCCTCATCAGGTATCTCTGTCTTGAGGGGCAGGAGGGGCTTCAGGGGCAGGCCAGGGAAGCCTTCATAGTGCCGCAGTAGACCACCAACACCCTCACGTAGTTTCCTGTAGAGTGGAGCCTTTCATTAGATCTCGTAACTTAACCCTTTCAGTATATGGTAACGCATTTCTTTAGCTAATTTTGGATTACATTAGACGTTTTCATTCAGTTTTGGAAGGGAATGTGGGAGCCTGAAGGTTAGTTGAGATAGACATTTACCCTTTGATTCTTAGAGGGTTTTCAAAAACTATCGTCTAGTTTTAGCCAGAATATAGTGGTTTCGTTATTTAACTGATTGGGTCATGAAAATTAAGGATAATAAAATGAATATATTAGTGTAATGAATGTACATAAGTTATTATATATATATATATATATATATATATATATATATATATATATATATATATATATATATATATATATATATATATATGACATAAGTCACTAAGTGGCACTACATCTTATTTTTCTTCTTCCATTAGCTTCGTTCACACACAGGACTTTGTCAACATGTCCTTAGTTGTCCTTAGCCGACTTTATGGACTTCTGGGTCGGGACCACATATGTGGGTAACCTGGCTATAGGAAATAATCTAATGGTAACCAGAATAAGATAAAATATATGTCACCATGCTGAAGGGGTTGCAGGACTTTGCACCAGACTTTGCGAAACACACGGTCATAATAAAGTCTGGAAGGGTCGGGACGCCATTGTGACAGGCCCTATAGTATCACATTTTTCAATCTTTCCTATATATTTTTTTATGACGATATTATTCATATTAGAAAGCGTATATGGAAAGCAGAGGTTACTTGAGATACTTTACCCTAATAATTCCCACAGATCCTTCCGAAACTGCATACAATCGTTTAATGATAGCCAGAGTAAACTGTCAAAATGTGTCATAATATTCAAAGGGCTAACTAAAACCTATAGCCCTACACGGTGTAAATAGAGAATTCTCCTTGAGGGGGCCCACCTCGTTCTTTTTTTCTCTCTCTCCCTCTCTCTCTGGGTTGTATCCATTTGGCCCCATTCAGCCTATTGTTTTAAGACGTTTATCCCCACCCAGGCGTCAATTTTTTCCTGACAAGCGGTAGTGAACCAGCATATTTTAAAAAATGTTTTTGACAGCAGGCTACATTTGTAAATTTGTTGATAGAAAAATGTCTCCGGCGAAGCTGGATTTCCCCATACAATGCTGGCTCGCTATCTCTCGCCAGAAAGATATCGACACTTGGATGGGGATAAACGTCTTAAAACAGTAGGCTGAATGGGGCCAAATGGATACAAGCCAGAGAAAGAGAGAAAAGAAGAGAAAAAAGGCAGGTGAACCCCCTTAATTAATATATATTATCTCACTTCTTACCTGGCTTCTTCTGTGGTTCCTCCGTAGACTGTGTTGGCGTCAATAACACCAGTCAGGATGTTGAACTGGATACGAGGACCTGGAAAATAGAGCAAACAAGAAGAAACTAAAGAACAATATATATAAATAAATAAATTAACGTAGATATATAATAAGCATTTATACATTCAACATTAATACATCGCAAACAATGATCTATATTGAATTCAAGATCAAAACCATTATAATATAATTATATTATGCAATGCATACATTTTTTATATGTCTTAATTAAACAAGCCATAATAATGATAATATATATTGTAGTAGGCTATACTGTATGTTTAGCCCCATTAGTTTTGAGATTTTAAGACATTCACTCTATTAGTT
>CM064554.1:2332713-2340080 GCA_032716605.1 Paralithodes platypus
TACCTACTGGGATTTTTATTTTCTAAGAATTACAAGTTTAAGAAAGAAAATAGCCTCTCCTTCAATCTTTCATTGTTAATAGGAACACAATTGGTAGTTCAGGATGTAGACTACCTAGACAACTTTTCATTTTTGAAGCTATGTAAGGCTATGAAACCAATCCCCAAGTACATTAAGGGGGAGGTACTCGCTTTTTCTGAACCCCCTCCTCCCTCATGTTTAGACCCATTAGTTTTGGATTTAAAGACGTTCGTTCACTAGTTTAGCGATTTTGAGAGCTTTCGCACCATTACTTTGTCAATATTAAGACCTTTTGTGCCGTTTAGGTGTCTATTTTTTCCTAGCGAGCGATAGTGAGCCTGTAATTATTTTTGGAAACCGAAAAATGTACAAATATATCTTGTTGAAAGGGGTCTAGGGGGTGTTTTTTAAAGCTTGATGGAGGTAGCGAGGAAACTCAAAATTAAATAAATAAATTAATAAGTAGCCCCCCAAAAACAAGCACAAATCCATTAACCCTTTCAAAATCCAATACGCATTTTTTCTGGCTATTATTCGACGATTTTGTTCAGATTAGGAAGGGTATTTGGAGATGAGAGGGTTAATTGAGACAGTCTTTACCCTAATAATTCCCACAGATCCTTCTTAAATAGTCTAATAACAGCCGGAATAAACTGTCAAAATGCGTCACAGTCTTCAAAGGGTTAATTTCATCATTGTTTATAGGCGGACAGGGACACAGACTAACTTTACTTATAATTGTTTGCATAAGTTTTTGAGAAGGGACGGTGCGCTTCTCAGATATCCTTACAATAACGCTATAAAATGTGTGCGTTCAAGAGTAACACACATACACAAACACAAGAACACAAACATGTAAACACAAGAGTAATACCCATAACACACACACACACACACAAGAATAATGCACATTAACAAACACAAACATATAAACACAAGAGTAATACCCATAACACACACACACACACACACGAGAATAGTGCACATTAACAAACACAAACATATAAACACAAGAGTAGTACCCATAACACACACACAAGAACACAAACACAATAGTACACATAAACAAACACAATAGTACACATAAACAAACACAAGAACACAAACACACAAATATAAGAGCAGTACACAATCACAATCACAACAACACCAACCCAAGAGTATTACACATAAACAAATCAGAAATGATCGCCTTATCTGTTCAATTCAGTACACGTAAACGATTGTAACTTTTGTAACAGTTGAACACACATTTTGTACGGTGCCTGCAGAGTGCATGACTACAGAGATCAAAGGACCAAACACAGACAAGGAACACATAATCATACACAAGGACATGATTTTTCACGATTTCGATTTTTATTGTCTGCTACCGTTAGCTTTGGTTTATAGTGGTAGTGTAATGGTTAGTGTATAAAAATCTGTGTGTGATAGCCCAGGTTCGAATTCCTGTGGATCACATATATGCTTTCATTAAATTCATTGAAGGTGTTTGGTGTTGTGGTGAAATTCATAAAATATAGATTACAGACAAAATGAGGCAGTGATGTTTAACCCAATAATGATTTAATGACGCAATACTAAGTTTAATTTTGGCTAATAATAAACGATATTAATTAAGCGACTTTATTCAGCTTAGTAAGGCTCTACCGCAGCGAGAGGGTTAATTCAGATAGTCCTGACTCTTTTGACCCCAACAATTACTTCTAACATTGCATTAAGAGGAGATGGGTCGTTTTTTCTAGACCCCCTTCTCCCTCATGTTTATCCCCATTAGTTTTCAGATTTTAAGATGCTTGCCACATTAGTTTGTCGATTTTAAGACCTTCCGCACTGGTTCGAATCCTTGGAGTGCCACATCATGCACATGTATTATTAGTTTCATTGATTTAATTAATTAGGTTTATTTGTAAGTTAGTTGGTGGGTTGGTGATAATTATGAAACTATATCGATGTTTACGGCTCCAACTTCTGTATAGCCTGAAACTCGCAAGTGGTCAATTGGCGGCTTCACAGCAGCCCAACATTGTGGGCATTACAAGTCACTTATCATATGACTCGAACGCAAAATTCCATCTGTGAGTTTGCTTATTATTCCTAAAGCCGGTATCACACGAACACTTTTATAGTCAACATTCGATGATCAACCTTTTTCTGGCAACATTTCTGGAATATTTTGCAACGGCATCAGAAACTAGACTGATGATATATGAATTTAGGCAACCACAATAGTTTATATGTTGCCCTCATAAGCTGCCAGACCAGTGTTGAGTATGAATGTTGAGTGAAAAAGCGCTCGTGTGATAGTTAAGACGAATAAATCTGCCTACATTGTTAGAATGAAACATAAATAACGTAGCAAAACGTAAAACGTATATGTCTTTCTTCGGAATGAATTTGCTATGATTTGATTATGATCGGTCACGCCTAAACGGAGTAAAATATTAGCTATACATAATATGAGAAAGTCGGTCAACCCTTCGGAAGTGACAAACATGTGCTTTGCAAAAATGGACTCGCGAATAAAGTCCAATTATACTTCCCGGCCACAATAATTGTACCCGTGTCGTTCCCTGCAGGTGTAATTAAGGGAGCCCACCTCACTTTTTTTATCTTTCTCTCCCTCTCTCTTTGGCTTGTATCCATTCGGCCCCATTCAGCCTACTGTTTTAAGACGTTTACCCCCATCCAGGTGTCAATTTTTTCCTGGCGAGCGGTAGCGAGCCAGTATATATATTTTTTGTTTTACAGCAAGCTAAATTTGTACATTTTTCGATAGAAAAATGTCTCCGGCGAAGCCGGATTTCTCCATACAATGCTGGCTCGCTATCGCTCGTCAGGAAAAAATCGACACCTGGATGGGGATAAACGTTTAAAACAGTTGGTTGAATGGGGCCAAATGGATACAAGTCAGAGAAAGAGAGAAAAGGGGAGAAAGATAAAAAAAAAAGGCTGGTGACCCCCTCTTAACTAAGACCATAATGACACCTGTGGCACACTATAAGCATGACCTCAACACCCCCTAACACACCACACACACACACACTTAATTAATCAGCACACAAGCATGACCTCAACACCCCTTAACACACCACACACACACACACACTTAGTTAATCAGCACACAAGCATGACCTCAACATCCCCTACACACCACACACACACACACTTAGTTAATCAGCACACAAGCATGACCTCAACACCCCCTACACACCACACACACACACTTAATTAATCAGCACACAAGCATGACCTCAACACCCCTAACACATCACACACACACACTTAATTAATCAGCACACAAGCATGACCTCAACACCCCCTAACACACCACACACACACACACACACTTAGTTAATCAGCACACAAGCATGACCTCAACACCCCCTAACACACCACACACACACACACTTAGTTAATCAGCACACAAGCATGACCTCAACACCCCCTAACACACCACACACACACACACTTAGTTAATCAGCACACAAGCATGACCTCAACACCCCCTAACACACCACACACACACACACTTAGTTAATCAGCACACAAGCATGACCTCAACACCCCCTAACACACCACACACACACACACTTAATTAATCAGCACACAAGCATGACCTCAACACCCCCTAACACACCACACACACACACACACTTAGTTAATCAGCACACAAACATGACCTCAACACCCCTAACACACCACACACACACACTTAATTAATCAGCACACAAGCATGACCTCAACACCCCTAACACACCACACACACACACTTAATTAATCAGCACACAAGCATGACCTCAACACCCCCTACACACCACACACACACACTTAATCAGCACACAAGCATGACCTCAACACCCCCTAACACACCACACACACACACACTTAGTTAATCAGCACACAAGCATGACCTCAACACCCCCTAACACACCACACACACTTAATTAATCAGCACACAAGCATGACCTCAACACCCCCTAACACACCACACACACACACACTTAGTTAATCAGCACACAAGCATGACCTCAACACCCCCTAACACACCACACACACACACTTAGTTAATCAGCACACAAGCATGACCTCAACACCCCTAACACACCACACACACACACTTAATTAATCAGCACACAAGCATGACCTCAACACCCCCTAACACACCACACACACACACTTAATTAATCAGCACACAAGCATGACCTCAACACCCCCTACACACCACACACTTAGTTAATCAGCACACAAGCATGACCTCAACACCCCCTACACACCACACACACACCCACAACACACTTAGTTATCCAGCACACAAGCATGACCCTGAACACCCCCTAACACACCACACACACACACACTTAGTTAATCAGCACACAAGCATGACCTCAACACCCCCTACACACCACACACACACACACACTTAGTTAATCAGCACACAAGCATGACCTCAACACCCCCTAACACACCACACACTTAGTTAATCAGCACACAAGCATGACCTCAACATCCCCTAACATACCACACACACACACACTTAATTAATCAGCACACAAGCATGACCTCAACACCCCCTAACACACCACACACACACACTTAATTAATCAGTACACAAGCATGACCTCAACACCCCCTAACACACCACACACACACACACTTAATTAATCAGCACACAAGCATGACCTCAACACCCCCTAACACACCACACACACACACACATTATTAATCAGCACACAGCATGACCTCAACACCCCCTCACACAACCACACCACACACACCCACTTAGTTAATCAGCACACAAGCATGACCTCAACACCCCCTAACACACCACACACACACACACACACTTAATTAATCAGCACACAAGCATGACCTCAACACCCCCTAACACACCACACACACACACTTAGTTAATCAGCACACAAGCATGACCTCAACACCCCCTACACACCACACACACACACACTTAGTTAATCAGCACACAAGCATGACCTCAACACCCCCTAACACACCACACACTTAGTTAATCAGCACACAAGCATGACCTCAACACCCCCTAACACACCACACACACACACTTAATTAATCAGCACACAAGCATGACCTCAACACCCCCTAACACACCACACACACACACACTTAGTTAATCAGCACACAAGCATGACCTCAACACCCCTAACACACACCACACACACACACACCACTTAGTTAATCAGCACACACGCATGACCTCAACACCCCCTAACACAACCACACACACACACACACAGACACTTAATTTTAATCAGCACACAAGCATGACCTCAAAACACCCCCTAACACACCCCACACACACACACACTTAGTTAATCAGTCCCACAAGCATGACCTCAACACCCCCTAACACACCCACCACCCCCACACACACTTAATTAATCAGCACACAAGCATGACCTCAACACCCCCTAACACACCAACACCCACACACACCCCCTTTTTTAGTTAATTCAGCACACAAGCATGACCTCAACACCCCCTAACACACCACACTACACACACACTTAGTTAATCAGCACACACAAGCATGACCCTCAACACCCCCTAACACACACACACACACACTTAGTTAATCAGCACACAAGCATGACCTCAACACCCCCTAACACACCACACACACACACACACACTTAATTAATCAGCACACAAGCATGACCTCAACACCCCTAACACACCACAGGCACACACACACTTAGTTTAATCAGACACACAAGCTATTGACTCCACCACCACCCCACAAGCATGACCTCAACACCCCCTAACACCAACACCACACACACACACACTTAGTTTTAATCGAGGCACAACAAGCATGACCTCAACACGCCCCTACACAGGGCCCACAAACACACAACACACACAGCCTTACATTAATCAGCACACAAGCATGACCTCCACACCCCCTGACCACAACCACCCACCCACACACAACACGTATTTTTAATCAGCACACAAGCATGACCTCAACACCCCCTACACGCCCACCACACACACACACACACACTTAAAAATACTTAATCAGCAACACAAGCAATGGACCTCAACACCCCCTAACCAACACCACACACACACACACTTTATTTAATTCAGCACACAAGCATGACCTTCCGGAACACCCCCTAACAACACCCACAACACACACACTTAGTTTAATCAAGCACACAAGCATGACCTCACCACTCAGGACCTCAACCAAGCTATGCAAAAACACCCCCCTAACAAGGATCTCGAAACACACCACACAGCGACACACCACTGTAGTTAATCAGCACACAAGCATTAACCCCTCAACACACCCCCCTACCACCACACACAAACAGGACACAATACAGCCACTATGAGTTAATCCATCAGCACACATGACAGTACTACTATTTGGTCTCGTAAGCTAAAATGTGGGTCACTTTTGCTGTTCCTGATGTATATATTATTATTAACCCTTTCTGTACCGAGCGGTGAAGCGACCGATTTGTTATGTGTTTAATTTCAAGTGTTTAATTTTAGAGGTGATTTGATGCAGCTTAGTGAAGGGAATCTGTGTGTGGTATCCTAAAAAGGCTTTGATTGTGAAAGTTCAGAAGAAGAAGAAGAAGAAGAAGACAAGCCCTTAGAAAAAGCGAGTTATCCATGAGATCCCGTCCTAAGCTGAACAAAAATCGACATAAAAAAGTTTTAGTAGTAGGTGAGAAAGTCCGAGAGATGATGAATCGATAGAACCACAATATAACTGAAATATAAAGGTCGTCACTGGTACTGAATGGATAAATTTCAATCCTATCCTAAGCTCGGCAAGGATAAATAATCGGTGTTGATTGTTTTTCGTATCGCGTTGCAGTAATCAAGGTGACATCGATAGTAACAACAATATTATATATTTGGATGCCTGCTCAATAGCTCATGACACCTTAAGGGGGGTGACCTGTTTTTGTTCTGTCCTTTTCTATCTTTTTCTGGCTTGTATCCATTTGGCCCCATTCAGCCTACTGTTTTTTCCCTTCCTCTGACTTTATTCCATTTTTATCCCCATGTTCCAGGTGTCAATTTTTTTACTGGTGAGCGGTAGCGAGCCAGCATATTTTTTACTGGTAAGGATAGATGGGCTTTAGCGAGCCAGCATTTTTTTTATAATTTTTTTGGTTTGACAGCAGGCCTAATATTTGTACATTTTTTCCGATATAAAAAACTTCTCCGGTGAAGCCCGGAGTTCTTCATATAAATGCTGGCTCGCTATCGCCTTGCCAGGAAAGAAATCGAACACCTAGATTGGGATAAACGTTTTAAATTAGTTGTCCTGAATGGGGCCGAATGGA
>CM064554.1:2340180-2417680 GCA_032716605.1 Paralithodes platypus
ATATTTATTTATTGATTAATGTTATTGTTAGATTTTGATCGTCTTTGCTAGAATCTCTTGGGGTAAAAGGAGTAAACATGATCACAATTAAACCTGTGACTCCAACAGGATAGAGAGAGAGTGTGTGGGTGTGGGTGTGTGTGTGTGTGTGTGACTGAGTAATTGAGAGAGTGAAATTGGTTTGGATTTTAGATAGGTTCTATGGCATCATATTTGTCTTTAGTCTGTATAGTTCAATACATCAAAGTATAAAATGAGAAATAGAGAGGGAGAGAGAGAGAGCGAGAGCGAGCTTTGGTATTAAGGAGAGATGGAGGAATTAAGAATGGGTTAAGGAAATGCGAAGAGGATGTGTGGGTGGAAAGGAATGGAGAGCTATTGTGTGTGTGGAGAGAGAGCGAGAGAGAAAGAGAGAGAGGAAGAGAAGAGAGAGAATAATTGATGAATAGACTGACTATGAATGAACATAGAAACGTCGATGCTAATGCTGAATATAAACCAACACCATGAAAGAGAGAGAGAGAGAGAGAGAGAGAGAGAGAGAGAGAGAGAGAGAGAGAGAGAGAGCTAGGGAGGGAGAGAGAGAGAATAATTGATGAATAGACTGACTATGAATGAACATAGAAACGTCGATGCTAATGCTGAATATAAACCAACACCATGAAAGAGAGAGAGAGAGAGAGAGAGAGAGAGAGAGAGAGAGAGAGAGAGAGAGAGAGATGGAGAGAGAGAGAGAGAGAAGAACTGCCAAACAATAAATTAAATCAGACTCAGACAGACAGACAGACACACGAAGATAACAGTGTTGTTTTGATTCCTCGCTGTACCCCAAGACAATCGATGGCCCCGAGACAGCCAAAACACAACAGTTGGCCTCAATACATATCAGCAATACTATACCCTGTTCCAAATAAGTAAGCCACCATTATATTTAGCTAAGGAAGGACGTCAACCCATTAAAAGGCTACAGACCATCTCAATTCATCCTTTTAGCTACCACATATCCTTTCTAAGCTTCATAAAATCGTCTAGATGTAGCTAGAAACAAATAAAAAAGACGTCGCCAGTACAGAATGGGTTAACTTAAGTTCTCGATAGTTTATCTTAGAACCTGCCAATATCTAAACAATATCTGCATTATCCTATTGATCAATGGATAGCCTAATCAATATCTTCATGATTTGGAAACTGAGAAGATTCCAACCATTATGTTTAACGTCCATACGAGTTTTGCCTCTTATCACTGCTGCGACCTAAGGCATGGGATAGCATCTCGTGTGAGTGCTCTCTACACCTTATCTCTCCCTCATGTTCCTATTTACCTCCGTCCCATTTCCCCCCTTTTCACCATGATCACCCCTCCTCCTCTACCCCCCCCCCCCCTCCCCCCATTTCTCCTGCTTCCTTATCACTATCCCTCCCCTATTCCACACATCTCTCCCCTTTTCATAATTTTCTCTGCTCGCCACCATTCCCCTCACCACCATCTTCATCTCTCCCCCATTACCCTCACCACCTCTCCGCCCCCCCATTCCCCTCACCACCCTCATCTCTCCAACATTCCCCTCAACTCCCCCCCTTCCCAGTCCCCTCACCACCCTCAATTCCACACCATTCCCCTCACCCCCGCCCACCATTCCCTTCACCACCACCCTCATCTCACCCCTCCCTTTCACCTCACCACCTCACCCCTTTCCCCTCACCCCAAACTCCCCATCCCCCTTTATCCTCAACTCCCTCCCTTCCATTCCCCTCAACTCCCTCCCTTCCATTCCCCTCAACTCCCTCCCTTCCATTCCCCTCAACTCCCTCCCATTTCCCTCAACTCCCCCCCCCCCCCCCATGCCCCTCACACCCTCAAACCACCACCCCCCCCCCCACCACACTCCCTCCCCCCATCAACATTTCCCTCACCACCCTCACTTCTCACCCCTTTCCTCTCACCCCAAACTCTTTAACAAATCACAATCTTGGAAACGGCGGGTCCCCTGCACCCCTCATTTGTCAGCTGGCCGAGGGGAGGGGAGGGGAGGGGAGAAGAAGAAGAAGAAGAAGAAGAAAGGGAAAGAGAATAAGAAAAATAAGCAGCAGAAAGATGAGAAGAAGGAATAGAGCAGTAGAGGAAGTGGAGAAGAAGAAAAAAAGCAGAAGGAAGTGGAAGAGGAGAAAAAGAAGCTGAAGAAGAAGGAAGAAGAGGAGAAGAAAAGATAGAAAGGTTAGCTGCAGAAGACGAGAAGAGGAAGTGTGAAGAAAAACGTAGGAAATGTGGAAAGAAAAGGACGAGGATCAAGGAATAAAGAGAGGGCGAAGTGTGAAGAGAAGAGGAGCAGTTAAAGGGGAGGTTTTATTCCCCCCCCCTCCCCCCCCGCTTCTCCCATTAGTGTTGAGACTTTAGGATATTCGCCCCATTAGTTTGGCGATTTAAAGACCTTTCGTGCCATTTATATTTATATTTTTTTCCTAGCGAGCGATAGCAAGCCTGCAATTTTGGAGGAACCGGCTTTCAGAAAAATGCACAAATTTATCTCAAAGGGGGGTGTTGGGAATATTATTTTAAACTTGATAGAGGTCTAGGGAAGAAACTAAAGTACATACATAATTTTACAATTAAATATATAAATAGATAAATGAAAAAATCAATAAATACATAAATTAATAAATACATGAATAGGTAAATAAATAAATAGATAAATACACAAATAAACTAAAATCTCCCCTTAAAGAGCAGGGGAGAAATACGTGTTGTGCTGAGAATAGAAAGAAAGGGGGAAGTGTGGAGAGAAGAGGGGGAGGAAGAAGTGTGAAGATGAAGGGAGGATGAAGTGTGAAGAGGAAGGGAGGAAGAAGTGTGAAGAGGAAGGGAGGATTACAGTGGTGCATAGTGACGGTAGGAAGAAGTGTGAAGAGGAAGGGAGGAAGAAGTGTGAAGATGAAGGGAGGAAGAAGTGTGAAGAGTAAGGGAGGAAGACGTGTGAAGAGGAATGGAGGATGAAGTGTGAAGAGTAAGGAAGGAAGACGTGTGAAGAGTAAGGGAGGAAGACGTGTGAATAGGAAGGGAGGACTAAGTGTGAAGAGGAAGGGAGGATGAAGTGTGAAGAGTAAGGAAGGAAGACGTGTGAAGAGTAAGGAAGGAAGACGTGTGAATAGGAAGGGAGGACTAAGTGTGAAGAGGAAGGGAGGATGAAGTGTGAAGAGTAAGGAAGGAAGACGTGTGAAGAGGAAGGGAGGACTAAGTGTGAAGAGAAAATGAGGAAGAAGTGTGAAGAGCAAGGGAGGAAGAAGTGTTAATGGTGGCATGAAGAGGGGAGGAGGAAGTGTGAAAAGAAGTGGAAGAGGAGAGAGAAGAATGAGTGTTAACCCTTACAGTACCGGTGACGTCTTTTTGGCTTGATTTCAGCTGTATTTAGACGATTTTATGAAGCTTAGGAAAGATAATATGCTAGCTAAAAGGCTTAGTTGAGATACGCTGTAGCCTATTAAGGGGAGATTTCCACCTGGAGGATTTTTTTCTGGACCCCCTCTCCCTCATGTGTAGCCCCATTGCTTTTGAGATTTGAAGACGTTCGCCCCATTAGTTTGGCGATTTTAAGACCCCTTGCCCCATTTCTGCCAATTTTAAGGCCATTCGTGCCATTTAGGTGTCGATTTTTTCCTGGCGAACGATAGCGAGCCTGTAATTTAAGGAGAACCGGCCTTCGGCCGGGAAATTTTTCTACCGAAAAATGTACAAATTTATCTTGAAAGGGGGTCTAGGGGGAGTGATTTTAAGCTTGATGGAAGTCTAGGGAATCAACTAAACACCTCCCCTTAATGGGTAGACGCCCTTCTGAAGTTGAATAATATCGTCTAATAGTTGCCAGAATATAATGAAAAGAACGTCACCGGTACTGTATGGGTTGATGAAAGAACGTCACCGGTACTGTATGGGTTGATGAAAGAACGTCACCGGTACTGTATGGGTTGATGAAAGAAGCCACCGGTACTGTATGGGTTTTATGAAAGAACGTCCACCGGTACTGTATGGGTTGATGAAAGAACGTCACCGGTACTGTATGGGTTGATGAAAGAACGTCACCGGTACTGTATGGGTTGATGAAAGAACGTCACCGGTACTGTATGGGTTGATGAAAGAACGTCACCGGTACTGTATGGGTTGACGAAAGAAACTCACCTGGAAGAACGTCACCGTTACTGTATGGGTTGATGAAAGAACTACTGTATGGTTTGATGAAAGAACGAAGAACTGTATGGTTGATGAAATAACGTCATACTGTATGTTTGGAGAAGTATGGGAGTGATGAAGGACGTCACTGGTACTGTATGGGTTGATGAAAGAACGTCACTGGTACTGTAAGGGTGACGAAAGTGAAAAGAGTAAAAAAAAATAATGTAAGTGGTGAGTGAAAGAGGGGGAGAATCAAGTGCAGAGGAAAGAAAAAAGTGTGCAAGTGGTAAGTGAAAGAGGAGAAGAATCAAGTGCAGAGGAAAGAAAAAAATTGTGCATGTGGTAAGTGAAAGAGGAGAAGAATCAAGTGCAGAGGAAAGAAAAAAGTGTGCATGTGGTAAGTGAAAGAGGAGAAGAATCAAGTGCAGAGGAAAGAAAAAAGTGTGCAAGTGGTAAGTGAAAGAGGAGAAGAATCAAGTGCAGAGGAAAGAAAAAAGTGTGCATGTGGTAAGTGAAAGAGAGGGAGAATCAAGTGCAGAGGAAAGACAAAAAGTGTGCCGGTGGAGTAAGTAAGAAATCAAGTGCAGAGGAAAGAAAAAGTGTGCATGTGGTAAGTGAAAGATAGGCTGAATCAAGTGGAAATATAAATTGGGAGTGTAAAGTAAGAGGAGAAATAGTTTAAATAGTTAATGTGTCGAGGGTTATGGAAGAGAAGTAAATATAATGGACAGAGCAAAGGGGAATGAAGATAGATGAGTTAGAGGAGAGAAGAGTGAGGGGTGAACTGGCGGTGATGGAAAAAGAACATAGAGAGAGAGGGAGATTGTGTGTGTGTAATAATAATCATTCAAGCCGCAGCCAATGGGGCTGAAAATACACATCTTAACCTAGATCACCTAACACTTTGGGTAATCCTCAATTGTTTATCTTTCACATTATTATCACACACCAATCTTACTCTCTCACCCCTGACATTTGGGTAATCCCAATTGTTTATATATATATATATATATATATATATATATATATATATATATATAATTATATCATCATCATCTCATCAGGCATTAACAAGAAACGTCAAGAATACCTGATAATATTATCCATGTGGTTTTTCTATTAAATAAAAGTAATTAGTGAGCCACGTCTTTAGCTGAGTAATGTAGTCTGGCATTAATAGTCCATTCATTATTGGCAGGCCAGAAATCATGACAGTCTTCCCAAACGGTAGAAATATTAGCTCGATGAATCTAGTCCTTTTTGAGTCGCGAGAGGTTGGGGTCTGGATTTTTGGCTTACCTATAATGAACAAGGTAATGGTAACCCAAAATTAAATGTAAATCCTAATTGTAAATCCTAATAGTGAAAGAGTTAGGCCCATTCAAATACGCTGACGCTTTGCCTCCTTTTGTTCTGGCTATCAGCAAACGATTTTATTTACTTTTGGAAAGAATTCTGGGAGTCTTTAGTAACCCCTTTGATTCCTAGAGGGCCTTCCAAAGCTGAATAAAATTGTCTAATGTTAATCAGAGTAAAGTGAAGAAAGTGTCATCATAAATGGCATCAAGTGATAGTAAAAGTTACTAATTGTCTTCACCTTTTTATTGGCTACCATTAGAAGATGTTTATTAAGATTAGGAAGTATATTTGGGAGTACAACACATTACTTTAGCTAGTCTTTACCCCTTTGATTCTTGGAGGTCCTTCACAAGCTGAGTAAAATCATCCTATGTTTAAATAATATAATCTATTATCTAATTGAACCTAGCCTAGACAAACCTAGCATTCTCTTCTAGCCTAATATAACCTAGCCTAGCCTAATATAATAAAATATAACATAACGTAATAAAGTATAATGGTGGTGGTAGTGATAATAGTGGTGATAGTTTTGATGACAGTAATGGTGGTGGTGATGATGGTGGTGAGAGTAGTAATGGTGGTGATAGTGGTAGCGGCGGTGGTTGTGATGGCAAAATTGGTGTGTAGGTGATGATAGTAAGAATGGTATAATAGGTCGTGGTGATAGTGATGATAGTAGTAGTAGTAATAGTAGTGGTGGTGGTGATGGTGGTTATATTAGTGATGATTGCTATAGTCCATTCATTAGGATTAGGCCAGACATTGCGACTCCTTACCTCTCATAACTCAAAATCGACTAGAGTAATCGAGCTAATATGTCTACCGTTTGGGAAGAGTCAGCCAGGGAATAGGTGTGAAAATGTACAGCCCATTTTCTCTAGCCCTTTTTGAGTTACAGAGGATAGAGTATTATTCTTGGCCTACTTATAATGACTAGGGTATAGTAGTGATGATGGTGGTGATGATAGTTGTATAAGTAATAGTAGTGATGGTGTTAGTGATAGTGGTGCAGAGAAAGAGAGAGAGAGAGGGGGGAGGGGGAGGGAGAGGGAGAAATGGGGGGAGAGGGGTAGAAACAATAAAGCCTCACAATCTCCCTTTAATAAAACCAATAACAGCCATAACTTCATCCTTCGCTGAGTTATTGCTTATCAGAGGTGGTGGGGGGGGGGCGAGGTGAGAGAGAGGGAGAGAGGCAGTGGGTGATCATAATGGTGGTGATGGTAGTAGAAATGGTGATAGTAGGAGTAGTGGTGATAGTAGAGGTGGTAGTGGTGCAGAGAGATAGATGAGGAAGGGGGCAGGAGGGTACAATTTAGCTTCACAATCCCTCTTTAATAAAACCAATAACAGTCATAACTTCATCCTTTGCTGAATTATTGCTTATCAGTAGGGGGGGGGGGGAGATGGAGAGGAGCTGAGGAGAAAAGCTTTAAGGGGGTAGAGATGCAACAGATAGAGAGAGAGAGAAAGAGAGGGGGGGGGGAATAAAGAACAGAGAATATTAAAATAGAGTAAAGTGGGGGTAGGGAAAAGAAAGTGAAGTAAGAACGAATATTTGGGATAACTATACCAAGATAAGAAAGGGGAATAGCATGGATTGTGGAAAGGATACTAGACGAATAAGGGTACTAGATTGCTCTGTACAACATAATATATCCACCATAAACGTAATCTTTGAAGGTAGTGATCATTTCATTCTTAGCAATAAACTGTCAGGACTCCTAATACAAAATAAAAATAAAATAACTCTACGGACATCCCCACCCATGTTTACCATTGTTGTAATGTTGTAATACATACAGTGCATACATAGTCCAAATTGCCTAATATACAGTAGAGTCTTGTTATTGTGCTGTCTTTTTGTAACACTGTTAAGGCTGGTGAGGTTGCAGATACTGCAGGTTCCTCTTAATAATGTTCTACCGAAAAATGTACAAATTTATCTTGAAGGGGGATCTAGGGAGTGTTTTTCTAAGCTTGATGGAGGTCTAGCGAGGAAACTAAGAAATAAAAGAATACATTAATTAATAGACCAAAAAACGGCACATCTCCCTTTAACTTAACCCAAATCCCCACTGTTGTCTGTCCTTCACACCTTCATGTTTTTGTTTTTGTTTTTGTTTTTCCCTGTACGTTTCGTCCCCCATATTTAGCCTCGGTATCTCGACCTCCTTCCTCTCCTCATCTCTCATTCTCCTTCACTGTCATCCCCTTTATCGCGCGTCACCCTCTTCCATGCTCGTCTCTTTTACCTTTATTTCACTTTCCGTCATTCTGTATCTTTCATCTTGTTTATTTTTGTTTTCGTTTTCTTTGTGTTTATGTTTCCAATTTATTTTTATTTATTTTTGAGGTGGGACGGTGTTTCTGTTCATGTTATTATTTTCTCTTCATCTCTGTTTGTTATTTGTCCACTCCTTCTATATTGGCTTCAATTCTCAAAACATTATATGATGGTATGGTATCATAAATAGCATTAATGACGATCGAGTGGTAATTATGGTAAATTAGTTTTACTTAATACTTGAAGGCTTGTAATTCCGAAAACCTCCTATGATATGATGCCTGAGTGAGTTCCGAACCGAAACAAGGGACTGATTGAAGCGAGATAATTGGCAAATAGTAGGAATCACTGGAAATATTTTGTACACAAGGGTGCATGAAACCTTTGTGCTGATATACCTTGATCAATTATCTTCATCATTCTCTCTATATAGCTATCTGTTCTGGTCTGTGGGTATGTGTGTGTGTGTGTGTGTGTGTGTGTGTGTGTGTGTGTGTGTGTGTGTGTGTGTGTGTGTTTCTACTTTCAATTGTTATTCACTATTTTGTTTTGTTTGTTAATTACATTTGATTAATTACACTAGCTAGCTGGTGTAGTTAGAGTCCAACCCAGTGGTCCCAAGTTCGCGTCTAGTTCTTTTTTTTTCTCACAAGCATTGCTAGCTGTTATTCTACACCTTGAGCAAAGAGATGGGAGGTTGACACATCCCCCATCTCCTATATAACTTCCTGCTTAGTACCCATAGCCTGGCTGACCCAAGACCCTGACATGGGGACCTTTGGGTATGTAGTGCGCTACATCGTTACTCTCTCCCATGTGTACACAACTCAGGTAGGACCTTAAAACTTTTGGGATACTGACTGGCACTTTTCTATTCTCATCGCTTTTCTTCTTCTCCATCCTCGTTCTATTCTTCCCCCTACTCTCTTTCATAAGGTTGGGATACTGACTGGCACTTTTCTATTCTCATCGCTTTTCTTCTTCTCCATCCTCGTTCTATTCTTCCCCCTACTCTCTTTCATAAGTTCCTCCTCTAGGCTCTTCCTCCTCATCTCTTAGCCCTCCTTCGCATCTCTTATTCCTCCTCTCCTCTCCCGTTATTCGTTCTTCTTCTCTCCTCGTATTCCTCATCTCCTCTCCTCCTAGCCCTCCTCCTCTTCTCTTATTCCTCCTCTCCTCCTAGCCCTCCTTCTCCTCTTCCCTTATTCCTCCTCTCCTCTCCTCCTAGCCCTCCTTCTCCTCTCCCCTTATTCCTCCTCTCCTCTCCTCCTAGCCCTCCTTCTCCTCTTCCCTTATTCCTCCTCTCCTCTCCTCCTAGCCCTCCTTCTCCTCTCCCCTTATTCCTCCTCTCCTCTCCTCCTAGCCCTCCTTCTCCTCTTCCCTTATTCCTCCTCTCCTCTCCTCCTAGCCCTCCTTCTCCTCTCCCCTTATTCCTCCTCTCCTCTCCTCCTAGCCCTCCTTCTCCTCTTCCCTTATTCCTCCTCTCCTCTCCTCCTAGCCCTCCTTCTCCTCTCCCCTTATTCCTTCTCTCCTCTCCTCCTAGCCCTTCTTCTCCTCTCCTCTCATTCCTCCTCTCCTCTCCTCTTATTCCTCCTCTCCTCTCCTCTCATTCCTCCTCTCCTCTCCTCTTATTCCTCCTCTCCTCTTAGCCCTTCTTCTCCTCTCCTCTTATTCCTCCTCTCCTCTCCTCTCCTCTTATTCCTCCTCTCCTCTCCTCTTAGCCCTTCTTCTCCTCTCCTCTCCTCGTATTCCTCCTCTCCTCTTAGCCCTTCTTCTCCTCTCCTCTCCTCGTATTCCTCCTCTCCTCTTAGCCCTTCTTCTCCTCTCCTCTTATTCCTCCTCTCTTCTCCTCTTATTCCTCCTCTCTTCTCCTCTTCTTCCTCCTCTCCTCTCCTCTCCTCTTCTTCCTCCTCTCCTCTCCTCTTATTCCTCCTCTCCTCTTAGCCCTTCTTCTCCTCTCCTCTCCTCGTATTCCTCCTCTCCTCTTAGCCCTTCTTCTCCTCTCCTCTTCTTCTCCTCTCCTCTTCTTCCTCCTCTCCTCTCCTCTCCTCTTATTCCTCCTCTCTTCTCCTCTTCTTCCTCCTCTCCTCTCCTCTTATTCCTCCTCTCTTCTCCTCTTCTTCCTCCTCTCCTCTCCTCGTATTCCTCCTCTCCTCTTAGCCCTTCTTCTCCTCTCCTCGTATTCCTCCCCTCCTCTTAGCCCTTCTTCTCCTCTCCTCTATTTCCTCCTCTCCTCTCCTCGTATTCCTCCTCTCCTCTTAGCCCTTCTTCTCCTCTCCTCGTATTCCTCCTCTCCTCTCCTATCCTCTTATTCCTCCTCTCTTCTCCTCTTCTTCCTCCTCTCCTCTCCTCTTAGCCCTTCTTCTCCTCTCCTCTTATTCCTCCTCTCTTCTCCTCTTCTTCCTCCTCTCCTCTTATTCCTCCTCTCCTCTCCTCTTATTCCTCCTCTCCTCTTAGCCCTTCTTCTCCTCTCCTCTTCTCCTCTCCTCTTCTTCCTCCTCTCCTCTTATTCCTCCTCTTCTTCCTCCTCTCCTCTCCTCGTATTCCTCCTCTCCTCTCCTCTTATTCCTCCTCTCCTCTCCTCTTCTTCCTCCTCTCTTCTCCTCTTCTTCCTCCTCTCCTCTCCTTGTATTCCTCCTCTCCTCTCCTCTTATTCCTCCTCTCCTCTCCTCGTATTCCTCCTCTCTTCTCCTCTTCTTCCTCCTCTCCTCTCCTCTTAGCCCTTCTTCTCCTCTCCTCTTATTCCTCCTCTCCTCTCCTCGTATTCCTCCTCTCCTCTTATTCCACCTCTCCTCCTAACCCTCCTTCTCCTCTCCCCTTATTCCACCTCTCCTCTCCTCCTAACCCTCCTTCTCCTCTCCCCTTATTCCTCCTCTCCTCTCCTCCTAACCCTTCTCCTCTCCCTTTATTCCTCCTCTCCTCTACTCTCCTCCTTTACCTGAGTACAGACTGGCACTCTCCAATTCCCATTTTTGCTTCTTCCCCTTCTCCACCGCCTCTCCTCTTCTTCTCTCTTACCCGTCCTCGTCCACCTCCTCCCCTCCTCGTCCACCTCTTCTCTCTTCCCCGTCCTCCTCTTCCTCCTTCGTCTCCTCATTCCTCCATCTTGCTCCTGATAATAGATGGTCCACAATACAAAGCTGAGACTGGGAATAGTGAGTCATAAATCCCTCCGCTGCTCCCACGTTAAGTAATCTATATTGGCCTTCGCTCTCTCTCTCTCTCTCTCTCTCTCTCTCTCTCTCTCTCTGTTTGTGTGTGTATGCCTGTATGTCCGGTTTTTCTTCTATCTCTATCAATTGATCGACTTCTCTTTTTTGTATCACAGTTTCTAGACGTCATGAATAGACTATAACGTGTTGCGTATTCCCACACCCTCCATGCCCTCCCTACACATTCCCCCCCCCCCCCCGTCCCCCCTCCCCCCAATACAATGGTTCCGAATTTTACTCCTCCGTGTAAACCCTCTAGGAATCACAGGGCCCATTCACCCTTTGTTTTCCACAGGATTTACGTATCACAAATAAAATCGTCTACTGATAGCCAGAATGAATACAGCAAGGTATTATCGTATCGTAACCGGGACCATCCCCGTTTTCCTTTATTAAATTGGCAAATTTTAAGACGTTTTATTCCAATAGCGTTGCGATTTTTTACGTTTCACCCCATCCTGGTGTCTATTTTTTTTCCGAGCGAGCGATAGTGAGCCTGCAAATCAGGGAAAATCGGCCTTCAGCTTGGTCATAGTCTACCAAATATGTATTAATTTGACTAGAAGGGAAGGGGGGTGGGGGATATTAGCTTGAAAGGGAGCTAGGAACATAGTGTTTTATTATTATTTGTTTTCCTTTTTTTTATCTCTCTTTACGCTTAGGGGACAAATTGAAATGCAAGAATATAGCAAAACCAATATAAACTCAATATTCATACTACCTATACTACTATAAGAAACAAACAAACGTCGGATGGCCTAGCGTTAAATCGATTACGCGAGCTGGTGTTAAGAGTGGCAACGGAAAGCCTCCGTTTTCTCTATTTCATTCTTTTCGTTTTCGTCCGGAAAGGGTGATCTATAGGGAGCCAGCCGCTACCTTGGTTATATTGTTTTTGTATCGTTATGAATGTATTATTATATATATTGTATGTATGTATTTTATTATTTGTATTATTTTTATCGGTGCCAGGCCAGCTATTGCGTCTGCTTCTATATGTGACTACAAACTCCTTTACACTGTAAACAGTTATGAGATTGAAGAAGGTATGAAAGGGTAATTAATGTGCCCAAAATTATTGCTAGTTATTAACCCATCTGATATAAAGATAGAAAAGCATATTCAATAATAACAGAAAACTCGCTCTACATACAGTATACATTGATAATATTTAGCTTTTTATTCTTTTGTTTTTCTACAATGTAGGCTTTTGTCTCGAAATATCTTTATATTCATTGGAAAGGACCCTGGAAGTGTCAACATGGTTTGTTTATTTCACTCATAGATCAAGGTAAAACATAAGATTTAAACTTTGAAGTGAATGTTTGACTTTATTGTTATTATTCATTCAATTGTCACCAGATTCACAGTGCTAGATGTTGTACGTATGACTGTCAATACTGACCAACTCTTAGTTTAATATTCCTAAAGTTTAGGTCAAAGGTCAAAATGAAAAATATTGAAAGTACTCCTAAAATGACGGGTAGAATTTCACCAATCTTAAGGGGAGATTTCCACTTGAGGGATTTTTTTCTTTACCCCTTTCTCCCTCATGTTTAGCCCCATTGCTTTTGAGATTTTAAGACGTTTTCCCCATTAGTTTGGCGATTTTAAGAACTTTCACCCCATTTATGTCACTTTTAAGACCTTTCGTTCCATTTAGGTGTCGATTTTTTCCTGGCGAGCGATAGCGAGCCTGTAATTTAAGAGGAACCGGCCTTCGGCCGGGAAATGTTTCTACCGAAAAATGTACAAATTTATCTTGAAAGGAGGTCATGGTGGTGTAATTTCAAGCTTGATGGAAGTCTAGGAAACACACTAAAAACCTCCCCTTAACAGATATATCTGGTATAGCAATACAAATGTCAGGGAAGAAAGAATTCAAATATTACTGAAAAGTCAAACTCATAGGCAAAGTCAATTGATTACTGTACTTTATTATAAATTTAAAGTTATAATCAAATTTACTGAAGTAGTTGCCTTTTACATGGAAATTATAATAGCAAAACAAGAAAACAAAAATAATCAAATATTTTGATGGACTAAGTTAAAGCTCAAGAGTCACATTCTCATTGTTGGTATGCTATTTTCTTTTCCATAATGCGAAAGCTGCAATTGCATTTTATTATTGTTATTATTATTATTATTAGTAGTAGTAGTAGTAGTATTTGTTCTTATATTAATATTAGTAGTAGTTGCATGGTGTAGAATAGTAATATCTGATGCTTGTAAAATATAATGTATGAACAATATTAAATCAAAATCAAAATAGTAGTAGTAATCCACGATGATCAGGCTGAGTGCTTACCCCGGAAAAGGAAGTAGCTGAATGACTACCAAGTCGGGCGCTTTGATGACTGTTCTGACCTGGTTTAGGGTCCAAAGAGGGGATGCACAGGCTGAGTGGTAGTTTATAAAAAAAAGTAGTAGTAGTAGTAGTAATAGCAGTAGTAATAGTAGTAATTTTATGGTTACCGTGTAGGATATTTTTCAGTGGCCGTATCGACTACCTTGCCCTGTGGTCCCGTCTCCCATCCCTAACATTACACAAATGACCCGTAGCTCAGAACAACACGCCATATCGCATGACCAACTCAGGTCAATAGTGGGTTTTATCCAGGCTCATATAGGCTATTGACCCTACGCTGTCAAATATCAGGGGCATAGATAACTGCATATAAAGCCATTAAGGGAGCCCGCCTCGCTTTTTTTCTCTTTATCTCCCTCTCTCTCTTTGGCTTGTATCCATTCGGCCCCATTCAGCCTACTGTTTTAAGACGTTTACCCCCATCCAGGTGTCAATATTTTCCTGGCGAGCGGTAGCGAGCCAGCATATATATATTTGTTTTTACAGCAAGCTAAATTTGTACATTTTTCGATAGAAAAATTTCTCCGGCGAAGCCGGATTTCTGCATACAATGCTGGCTCGCTATCGCTCGCCAGGAAGAAATTGACACCTGGATGGGGATAAACGTCTTAAAACAGTTGGCTGAATGGGGCCGAATGGATACAAGCTAGGGAAAGAGAGAAAAGGAGAGAAAGATAAAAAAAGCCGATTAAGTATTTTGATAGTGATTAACTTTTCTATCCATATAATAGCTGTATTTTGATAGTGATTGACTTTTCTATCCATATAATAGCTAGATTTATTACTACCAATATTGTGGACACTTTATTTCCGCTTGTCGTACCTTTATTAAACCCGTAATTTATTAGTGTAGAGTTACTTGTACGGTGATGGTTAGCGCGTTTGACTCGCAATATAATGTTCTGGGGTTCAAATCCTGGGTAGGGAGAGATGTATGGGCAGTCTATTCACACCAAAGCCTCTGTTCAACTACCACCAATTGACCACTAGCGGGTTTCGGGCTATAAGGAAGTTGGAGCTGTAGACATCGAGATTTACCAATATTAACAGCTAAAATTAGGTTGTAGTTTATATATAATCTGATTTGACAAGATCTCTTATGTATTTCTACTAAATATTGATGTTCACAGCTCTAACTTCCTTATAGCCTAAAACTCACAAGTGGTCAATTAAGAACCTGGTGTAAGTGAACATTTGTGACGTCCCATTATGGTAGGTCAACCTACCAGGATGAGTAACTCGCACGCTGTACCGAGCCCGAACACCTTATACAAAAAAACCAATTTAACCATCGAGCTGATAATATTTATACCAATCGGACATTATTCAAACAGTACGAAGGCGTGGAAAGTTACAGCCCGTTTGCTCCAGCCCTTTCTAAGTTACGAGAGGGCCACTGGGGGAATTCCAGACTCGACCAATTAAATCTTCTAAAGGTAATTAACATGGCAGCTACTGTATAAGAAATTTAACGTTCGACCTTTTTATCCGACTCCCTGTAGACGCCTGCGAGCCCGTGAACATTTCCCCGCCGAGTCAGCTGTCGGTATTTATTTATCAGCCTATTTATTTCCGGTTATGTTGTCTCTCCCGTTTTCTATTTCCTCCTCCACCTCCTCCTTCTTCTTCTCTTCCTCCACCTCCTCTTCTTTATTCTTCTCTTCTTCCACCTACTCCTTCTCTTCCTCCACCTCCTCCCCTTCTTCCTTCACCTCCTCCTCCTCCTTCTTCCTCTCTTCGTTCACCTACTCCTTCCCCTTCTTCTCTTCCTCCACCTCTTTCTTCTTCTTCTTCTCCTCCTCCACCTCCTCTTCCTTCTGCATAATTATTTTCTTCTGTTTTTCATCCTTCTGCGTATTCTTTATTTTATATTTATCTTCTTTTATTTTCTTCTTGTTATTCGTTTTGGTATATTGTCTCCATCCTTTCGTCTTCCTTCTCCTCTTTCGTTTTTTTTTTTTGTCTTCTTTAGGCTATATATATTGGCTTCTTTCTTTTATTTTCTTCTTCATCCTTCCTCTTCGTCTTCTATATTTCTTCTATTATTATTATTATTTTATTGTTTTTTCTGGTTATTTATCATCCTATGCATTTTGGTTTATGCTATCTCCTGCCTTTCCTCCTCCTCCTCCGTCACTTTGTTTTCTGTCTTATTCTCTTCCTTCGTAGCTGTTAACGCATTCCTATCCTTTTGTTTCTTCTCTGTTTCAATTATTCATCTTATTTCCTCCATTTTTTTCTATATAGTCCTAATAATTATGGGTTATGTTATCTTCTTCTTTCGTCTTTGTTTACGTATTCTTACTCTTTTTTTTTCTTTTTCTCCTGTCTCAATTCTTCTCCTCCTCCTCCTCCTCCTCCTTATTTTCGTTCTTCCAACTCCACTTTTCCTCCTTCTTCTTCTCTTCCTCCTCCTCCCATTCTTTTTCTTCTTCCTCCTCCTCCTCCTCCTGCTTCTCCTTCTCCTCCTCTCACTCTCCTTCCTCTTTCTCCACTTCTCCTTCTTCTTCTGGGTCGGGAGTGGGCGATTGAAGGGACAATGGAGGGGATTAATTGCGTGATATTAGACGGGAAGACGAGTGAAAGGGAATTAATAAGATCAGGGAGACAAGGTGATAAAGAGAGAGAGAGAGAGAGAGAGAGAGAGAGAGAGAGAGAGTACAGTTCATTCACTGTAAAATGTACGAAAAAAAAACACACAAAAGTTAAGTTACTGAAAAAGTATATACAGTATAAGTTCATATAGTTCCAGGTTGTGTATATCTTATAAACGGAAATGTTTACGTAGATAGCAATATTTAATGTTTATAATCAATTCAGTTCTGGCTTCCAGTCACGATTGCATGTTGTATTCATATTGAGTATGAAATATGTAGGCCTATTCAAACTACTTAGTGAATTAGCCTCACTATCAAAGAGTTAAAGAGTATCAAACGAATTACCCCAAAATATCATATATATATAATATATATATATACTATATCTCTCTCTCTATATATATATATATATATATATATATATATATATATATATATATATATATATAGAGAGAGAGAGAGAGAGAGGTGATTATCGAGTAAGGAATGAAACGCGATCAGATGGAGTGATAGGGGCATTGAATTTAGGAGAGGAGGAAAGGAAGGCAGAGATACGAGGAGTGAAAGGCCAAGTCTTGTGGGGAGAGAGAGAGAGAGAGAGAGAGATAATAAGTAAGTGTAGGATTTTAGAATAAGTGGTTAATTTTTAGCTTATGAAGTTTATTACTCTTTGTTTTGTGTTTGTATATAATTATATAGAGAGGAACGGAGGGGTGTGTGTGTGATATATAGAGAGGAACGGAGGGGTGTGTGTGTGATATATAGAGAGGAACGGAGGGGTGTGTGTGTGTGATATATAGAGAGGTACGGAGGGGTGTGTGTGATATATAGAGAGGAACGGAGCGGTGTGTGTGATATAGAGAGGAACGGAGGGGTGTGTGTGTATATAGAGAGGAACGGAGGGGTGTGTGTGTGATATATAGAGAGGAACGGAGGGGTGTGTGTGTGATATATAGAGAGGAACGGAGGGGTGTGTGTGTGATATATAGAGAGGAACGGAGGGGTGTGTGTGATATATAGAGAGGAACGGAGGGGTGTGTGTGATATATAGAGAGGAACGGAGGGGTGTGTGTGTGATATATAGAGAGGAACGGAGGGGTGTGTGTGTGATATATAGAGAGGAACGGAGGGGTGTGTGTGATATATAGAGAGGAACGGAGGGGTGTGTGTGTGATATATAGAGAGGAACGGAGGGGTGTGTGTGATATATAGAGAGGAACGGAGGGGTGTGTGTGTGATATATAGAGAGGAACGGAGGGTTGTGTGTGTGATATATAGAGAGGAACGGAGGGGTGTGTGATATATAGAGAGGAACGGAGGGTGTGTGTGTATATAGAGAGGAACGGAGGGGTGTGTGTGATATATAGAGAGGAACGGAGGGGTGTGTGTGTGATATATAGAGAGGAATATATAGAGAGGAACGGAGGGGGTGTGTGTGATATAGAGAGGAACGGAGGGGGGGTGTGTGTGATATATAGAGAGGAACGGAGGGGTGTGTGTGTGATATATAGAGAGGAACGGAGGGGTGTGTGTGATATATAGAGAGGAACGGAGGGGTGTGTGTGTGATATATAGAGAGGAACGGAGGGGTGTGTGTGTGATATATAGAGAGGAACGGAGGGGTGTGTGTGATATATAGAGAGGGAACGGAGGGGTGTGTGTGTGATATATAGAGAGGAACGGAGGGGTGTGTGTGATAGAGAAGGAACGGGGGGGTGTGTGATATATAGAGAGGAACGGAGGGGTGTGTGTGTGATATATAGAGAGGAACGGAGGGGTGTGTGTGTGATATATAGAGAGGAACGGAGGGGTGTGTGTGATATATAGAGAGGAACGGAGGGGTGTGTGTGATATATAGAGAGGAACGGAGGGGTGTGTGTGATATATAGAGAGGAACGGAGGGGTGTGTGTGTGATATAGAGAGAGAGGAACGGAGGGGTGTGTGTGATATATAGAGAGGAACGGAGGGGTGTGTGTGTGATATAGAGAGAGGAACGGAGGGGTGTGTGTGATATATAATGCATTACAAAGAACAGTTATTATCCCGAAGACCTGACACACTCATCCTGATATGTCCATTAACCCCATCAGTACCGGTGACATCCTTTTGATTGTGTTCTGGCAACTATTAGGATATTTTACTCAGCTTTGGAAGGACCCCTAACAATTACAAGGCTACAGACAATCTCATATAATCCTTTGAGCTACCACAGATCCTTCCTAAGCTGAATAAAATCATCCCATATTCTCCAGAATATGATAAAAGAGGACGTCACCGGTACTGAATGGATAAGAGGTAGATACTTTAATTGCAATCCAATATAACGAGTTCGTAAAGTGTAAAACAAAAGCATAAACTCCATTAAACGAGTGAGGATCAACTGCAGAGAGACGGTGAAATACGGTGGACAGTAAGTGTGAACGGAATACGGTGGACAGTAAGTGTGAACGGAATACGGTGGACAGTAAGTGTGAACGGAATATAGCATTAAGAGTATACAGTATTTTCACTTAAGGGGGTGTTTTCACTTAAGGGGGTGTTTTTCTGGACTCCCGTCTCTCTCCTTTTTAACCCCATTAGTGTTGAGATTTTAGACGTTCGCCCGATTAGTTTTGCTATTTTAAGAGTTTTCGCCCCATTTCTGTGTCACTTTTAAGACCTTTCGTACTATTTAGGTGTCAATATTTTCCTGGCGAGTGATAGCGAGCCTGCAATTCGGGAGGAACTGGCCTTCGGCCGTGTCCTTATGTTACCGAATAATGCAACACTTTATCTCGAAGGGGTGTCTTGATTTTGTTTAAAGTTTGATGGAGGCCTAGGGATAAACTAAAATAAATATATTATTAATTAAATACAATTCTGACTTTAAAATCTATTGGGTACCAGACTGATACAGATTATCGGATACTGGTGCCCGTGTGACTCCGGTCCAGTTTGACCCACTGTGCATGTCAGCTTTGGAGGGCAATGGTAAGAACAAAATAACAGGTCTTGGCAGCGAGTGTAATGCCGTGTACTGAATATAAACACCGTGTGAGGAGGAGGGGCACTTTGTTTATACGGCTGGAATGTTTGGGGCTGGTGGAAAAATATTGGCTGCGAAAAAGAACAGGTGAGGGAAGGGTTATGAGGAAGGAGCTCAATGGTGACTAGAGAGAGAGAGAGAGAGAGAGGTTGGAGAAAGAGGGGTAGGGGGAGGAAAAGAAGAGGAGTGGATAAATTAGATAGATAGGGAGAGAATGAGAGGTTGGAGGGGGAAGAGAGAGAGGGGGAGGGAGGTTGGAGAAAGAGAGAGGGGGGGGGAAAGGAGAGTGGATAAAGTAGATAGATAAATATATAGACTGAGAGGGTGGAGGGGGAAGAGAGAGGGAGTGGGTGAGAGTGAGGGGAAACTAATGTGTTTTATATGTTAGTCAGGCTTCAGAGGGGAGTGTGGCCCCGCTGACTCAGGTCTCTCTCTCTCTCTCTCTCTCTCTCTCTCTCTCTCTCTCTCTCTCTCTCTCTCTCTCTCTCTCTCTCTCTCTCTCTCTCTCTCTCTCTCTCTCTCTCTCTCTCTCTATCTATCTATCTATCTATCTATCTCTAGTTAACCAGACTAAATGTAAATAGCTTCATCGTACACTGAAAGGGGTAATCTTCTTGGTGACTTATAACCCTTCCCACCTTAACCCCTTCTGGCTATCATAAGACGATTTTATATAACTTAGGAAGGATCTGTGGGAATTAAATAGTTAAAGACTATCTCTATTAACCCTCTGACTTCCATATACCCTTCCTAATCTGAATAAAAGCTTCTAATAATAATAATCAGAATAATCTGTCAAAATGCGTGATAATCCTGAAGGGGTTAAGGTAGAACCACAACGTACCCTACCTGATCTTATAGCTCCCACCATTAGTTATACCCACCTCTCCTGACTTGATCTTGTAGATAAATTAGAGTAGAGAGATATATAGATAGAAAGAGAGGTCAGAACTAGTTTATTAAATATCCAGTACCTAAAGATAAAATAATACCGGTAAATATGTGTATAGTTTGAAAATCATTACAAGAAATAAATATATATGCACACAATGATGCAGTTCTTTTTTGCATTGCAGAGCCAGAAGTTGGAGTGATACCACCCATAGAAGGCAGCCTACCACCCACCATCACTACCACCACTATCGCTACCACCACCTCTACTACCACCACCACCACCGCTATCACCGCTGCCACTACTAACACCACAGCCACCACCACTTCTAACTCAACTACCACCACCAAGCCTGAAAGAGTATATCCGTCACAACTGCCACCACCACTGCCACCGCTACCACTTCCACCATCAGTGAACACGGGTCAGGTTCACGACTACCATAGCTACCACCACTACAACCACTACAACTACCATCGGAACCACCGCATCATTGAGTGTCGGGACCACATACCTCAAGCGGGACCATAACAACTACCATAACTACCAAAACCACAACAACTATGACAACTACCACCGAAAACAACTATTTAAACTATCACTGGAATTACGCAAGCAAAAACAACAACAACAACAACAACAACAACAACAACAACCAATACATCAAACTTAATACATTCGCAACTGCTGAATCAACTATTACCACTTAATTAAGCCAATGACCCAGTAGTAATGGCCAATATTACTATCTCGATCATTATCACAATTACTGAAGCAACTATTACATCTACTGCAACAATCACTTAACTTACAACAAAAGCAACAATAATCATTACTATCTCAACAATTATCGCAACTACTGCCAACTACTATTACATCCACCACCACAATAACCAGTACTATTATGGCAACTGCTACATTAAATGCTACACTAGTAACCATACGTCAACAATCATAATTACCCACCACAACTACAACCATCAACTAACACATCACAATCAGCGCGACTATACCATTAAACTCATCTCCATCAACACTGCCACTACAATACCTTTCACAATCTGCTCTAACCTCAACAATCATTCAATAAATCATAGCATTAACAACACTACCATCACCACACAACCCCAGTCCTTATAATTACAACCTCAACCACCACCATCACAACCAACGTGTCTCCACCAAATTGAATCGTGAAGTTGCCCGGATCTGATGAAACACAATAAACTTACAATCGAGTAAGAGACGAAACCCATTGGGAAATTATATAACATGAACATCAATTTAACCCTTTGACACTGTATTCTGGTTATTATTAGACAATTTTATATTGCTTAGGATTGACCAGTGGGAATATAAGGGTAAATACTATTTCAATGACCCTTCCAATCACCCTTCCTAATCTTAATAAAATCGTCTAATAATAGCCAGAATAAACTGTCAAACGCGTCATAATCCTCAAGGGGTTAAAAGCAGACTCTACAGTAGATAACAAAATTAATACTTGTTTATCTCTTTCGAAGCTAAACAAAATAATATTCAAGACAATCTAATTAAAATTGTTTAAACAAAGACAGGGAAAATTTACTGACATAAAGTGATAATTGAAGAAAAAAATAGAAAAATTAAACTGTTTATCTACCTGGAAATAAAAGATGGCTTGATGTGCAATACAGGTAAAAAGGCGAGGAGAAAATACACCGACATAAATCAATAGTGCAATATTACAAGGTGGATTAATTAGTTTGCCATGTCAAAGATTAAACAACTTTAATATAAAGATAATAAGCTGAAATAATACAAATAGAAAACATGATAGGGCAAAGTGAATGATGAAAAACAGTATCAAGACCAAGCTGATTATTTGCGTATCATTGTCGAACGTATCCAACGTATACTCTTATTAATTACACCAAACAAATCCAATAACACCAAAATATGGATCACACTTCAAATAATACAGACATTTGGCAGACTCCCTGAATGAGATACTTGATTTCATCCTACAGAGAAAATGTTAAATTTCCAAGTAAACTAAAATAGTGAATAAGTTATTTCACATACAGGATAAATAGGAAGTAATGCCACAACGTTCTCCTAGATTTGGGGCTTGTGCTGAGAGGCAAATAGATGATAGATGATAAATACAAAAAATAGAATTCTGAAAAATGCATAGACTAAAGAGACTGACAACAGCTTGAAATTTGTCCGATGAAAACTCAATCATTCCGCTCAATCTAGTGATGAGAGAAGCTTATTGTCTGTGTGCTTGCTGTGCTTCCGAGGACCTGTGGTGTCCAACTGGGTGATCCTCATAGTTCGTGGGCCTGATCCGGAGATTTTACGAATCGGTACCATCCTAGGGCTAGAGTCATCAGTGTTACCATCCCATAAATACTTACCTTTATCATTTACCATCATACAATTATTATTATAAATTCCATATTCATCAACAAAGTTAATAAGGAATGGGATGGTAAAGGGCCTAGTAAGTGCATTATCAATCGTGGATAAGTTATTGACCTAAAAAAAAAAAAAAAAAACATCGACTTGTGGTGGTACAAGTGGTGATGATTCCGGCCGCTAGGTGGAATATTTTCGACATAAACTGCAATAAAAGGCTACAAAGATGATACACATACTCGTTGACAAAGATTATCGCCTCAAATTATTATCACAACAATAAGAACAGTATCCTGTACAATATATTTCCACTATAATAACCCTCTCGGTTGGTACGAATTTCAGTCTGGTCCATAAACTATGAAGCCTACCAATACAATACGTAATTCAAGGGATCATTACTGCATAGTTGAGAAGCTTCTTTAAAGGTGGAGTCACATGGGAATTTCTTTGGCGTTTTTACTAGTTATCTGAGTTTAACTTGTGATTCTCGGTTAATAAGTCCGGAATCTGTCATTGGGATCGATAAAATCATTCTAGTTCTAAATCAGTACCTGGAGTTGATGACCGCCTATATAAATCGGGTAACTGAAGGAAAAATTATGTGTATGAAATATGTAGTGAGAAGTGATAACCAGACTAGCAAAAGACTAGACAAAATGCCAAAAAATAACTTGCCCGTATGACGCCGCCATAAATGATCACTCGCAAATATTTTCGACCACAATGGAGTTGATTCGATTCATTAGGTTAGGTCAAGTTATCTTAGGAGTTAGGTTAGTTGTAAGCGAATCGACCAAAGGTGGACGAAAATATTGATTATGCTCAACACCAGACAACTTCAGAACTAATTCACACCCCTTCATGTCTCGACCTTGGACTTGAAGATCAGCGTAACCCTACTCCGAAGATATAGAACTCTCAGGCTCAGCTCCCCCAAAGTCCTGGGTCGAGTCGTGATGGGGGCGTGGCTTACATCTCAAGTTGACTAGAACTGAGTATTGTAAATCATCTGTCAAAATCAGTTGTTGTGTAGACGAAGGAGAGTGAGTATATTATAGAAATGTTCATAGTGTCGAATATAAATACAGTACTGGCTTGCTATCGTGGTTGAAACTTGAAGTATGTGGATGATTGCAAAAAAACAAAAACAAAAATTACTTGATTGGGAAATGGAATTCATAATTGAAATGAAAGGCAGAAACAATTTGTGAAACATGGAAATTTGAAGCGGTATGGTAGTTAAAAAGTAAATATACAACAAAAGGTATAAGAAATAGCCTTTAATTACAACATATCAGAGAGTGTCTATGTTATTAATAACACGGTAACAATGGAAGCTCTAATTGTGATTATAGAAAATAGGAAACAGTATACTGATGTGCTTAGGCTGAAGCTACATCTGTTAAAATCAACTTTGACAAATATTTCATCTACTATCCTATTGTTAAAGATACCTTACGATAATAAGCATAATTGTGATAAAATAAAAACAAGACAAAATTATACCTTTGAAATTATAATGTAAAACCGGCAAAACAAACAAAACTATTTTCTTGTATGAGAAAGATGGTAGGATCGACGCACTGCAATCTCAAAAATATCCTAGTTCATAAACAGTACTGTAAATGTGTCATAAAATTACTTAATGCACAGCAAGAATATGGTAGTCAAAATTACTTTTAAGGCCAACAAAGTTTAGTGTTTTAGAAGAAATAAGTGGTGGTGTATGTGGCCTTTGATTATTGCAAAGTGGTAAAATTTCGTAGGAGTAAATTTGATAATACCCAACAAAACTGTATGCATTAAAATTATCCCAAACTAGTGGTAAAATCAGTCTAGAAAACTAGAAAACTAGATAAGTGGTAGAATACGACCCAGACCACTAGCAACGTGGTAGAACATAGTCCCTGCTACTAGATAAGTAGTACAGAACGACCCTTTCAATAGGAGAAGTGGAAGAAGAGACCCAACTACTCGGAAGCTGGTAGAAAACGACCCTGATGCAGACGACCAGGGCGGTGGTAGAAAATGACCCAAAAAAGTAGAGAGGTGGTAGATAACGGCACCAACTACGCAAGATGTGGCAGACAAAAAACTAACGACAAATATGGTGGATAAATTATAACCTGGCGATTACAAGGGTGGTAGAAGTGGCCTTGGCGATTACAATTGTTGTGGGAAATTACCCTGATGACTTAATTGGTGGCAAGAAACTACTCTAATTACTCTAAAAGGTGGCGGAAAACGACCTGGAAGATGAATCGAGTGGTGGTGGCAGAAAGTTATGACAAACGCCGAACACAGGTGACATAAACGACAACTGACAAGCCTGGCAGAAGCTACACCAAGACCAAGACCCAAATACAATTAATAAGATGCAACGACCGATAGACAAATTTAATTGGAACTAGAATATCCTCTTTCTTCGTGGGACTATAATATTTCAGTGGTGGTGGATGGATGGTGTTGTAGAGAGAGACACACACAGAGGAAGAGGGTGGTTAGAGAACTTCAACCATCTTAATTAAATCAACAATTAAATTAATAACTAAAGTAAACAAATCAGGGCGGCTAGAGGGATTGCATAAGTGGTGGGTGGCTAGTGCGTTCGTGTGTGTGTTTGTGTGCGTGTGTGCGTGTGTCTGTGTGTGGGCTCATGTCTTTCATAACCATAAATAAATCCATTGTGAACCCTCTCAGTATTAGGACGACTTTCTTCATATTATTCTTGCTAACATTAGACAATTTTACTCAGCTTTGGAAGAATCTTGGAATAAAAGGGGTAAAGTATAATTATATCAGTTAACCCCTTCATTCCTAACCTGACTAAAATCGTCTAATGCTAGCTAGAACAAAACGAAGCAGTGCGTCCTCGAATACTGAATGGGTTAAGGCGTACAATTGGGAACCCTCGTCTTGGACTGTGGAGGACAAAGGAATAACTGAAAACAACTGTGAACTGAAACTAAAACACCCAAGAAATATGAGTAAATAAAGGCTAATGACCAAAGAAGAAAAAAAAAATACGATTAAAACAAAAGAAAGAAGTTTGATAATTGAGAATATGGAAAAGAAAACCATGAAAAACAATGAAATGGAACTGAAGAAGAGATCGAGGGAAGGAAATCTGATGATGTATGAGAGGAAGGATCCCCAAAAATAGGACACGAAAGAAGGAATGGAAGAAGCCGAATAAAAAGTGGACGTTTGAAGAGAGAACGATAGAGTAAAGAGAAAATGGTGAACAAAATCATAAGTAGTGAAAAGGGAATGGAAAGATAAAAAAGTAAAGGAAATAATGTAAGGAAAGTAAAAGAAAAAGAGGGAATGAAAGAAAACATGATGAAAACTGAGAAAGACATGCAGGAGAACGAAAGGATAAATACACGAATATCAAAGAATGAATACAGTGGAGACAATCAAATAAGGAGAGGAAAGAACTTAGAAGTAAAGAGGATTAAGGCGGAAGTTGGAGGAGGATTACGAGCAAGATTGTAAACGAAGACAAAACAGAAAATAACAGAATGATAGACAAAGGGGATTAAAAAGCGGGATAGGAATGGGAAAGAAGAATAAAGGAATAGGGAAAACAAATAGGGACGCCGAAGAGATGCCTTAAATATACTGTGACAATAAATAGGGATAATAAGAATTTTAAGGATGATCTTGTATTGTCAAAAGACAAAAATGTAACTGCAAAAATAATGTACCAGATGGTGAACTGGGATCAAGGTATAGAGAACATAATTTGGTGAACGTAAGCTTGGAAGATAATATGCACTATCGAAGCATAAATAAATCGAACAATTTAGTAAAAGCAAAAGGAATGAGAAGAAAAATAGGAAGAGAAAATTTGGAAAATTAAATAATATCCAGGACTGTGAGGAGTAAAATGACTTAAATGTGGATACTGAGACAAAATAGAATATATTTGATTAAAATTAAGATAGCACAATTTATAACCAATGTATGCAAATATCACATGAATAATATTGATATTACTAAGGGTGATAGTATAAGAAAGGAAAGCAGCTATGGTTAAATTGACAGCGAGGACAAAAGTATGAACATAATTGCTTAATATGAAAAACCAATAATGAAAAAAAAAAATTAACATGGTAATGAAATTAACAAGAACACAAAATAAACGTATTAATTATATGAGAATACTGGAAAAGAGGAAAAATATATATATAACTAATAATGACTTTGTGCTAACGCGAAACAAAATAGTGGTACAATGTAGAAGGTGGGAAGAAGATTATGAAAACAAAAACCTGGATTTTTTTTTTTTAAGTTTATTAAAACGTGAAAGAGAGACATTATAAGGAAGGAGATGAATAAATGAAATAAATAAAAGAGTACGACAAATTGAATTGATAAGACTTAAAGACAAATTGATGAAGACATACAGTGAATATGACAAACTGATGCTAATACAATCAATGAAAAAAAAACAGAAAAACATGGAAAACAAGATAAAAACAATAGACAAAATGTGAAGTTGGGAGAGGGATCTGCTCATCAATGTCACCAGACGAGTGACTTACTAAACACGGGTTGTGAACTGTGTCTCTTTGTATCTTAAAACCCATTCAGGGGACGGTCACGCCATTTTTTATCTTATGTTGCTGTTACTAGACGATTTGATTCAGTTAGGAAAGTGGATATAGGAGTAAGATGGTTAATTGTGGTTGTGTTTGCCTCTTAAATTCGTACAGCTGCTTCTTAAACTGACTAAAGTCGCCTAATTATAACCAGAATAACTTGTGAACTGGAGTCATAGGTACTCAAAGGGTTAACCCCTACTGTACCATAGGGTACTACCATAAATGTACCCCTCAGTACCAAGCAATTTGGCCAAAATGGCTTCAGAGGCAAGATATAACAACCTCCCACCTCAAAAGATGGAGGAATACTGCCTCTCCTAGCCTGTGGGGCCTTGGATATAAGCTGAGAAGTGTTGCCAAGGTCTTCGAGCAGTGCTCAAATGTCATGGTACCAGGCACTGCCTGATACTGGCAGTTACAAGGATTGTATATTACTGACGGCTTGCAGCCGTCGCTGGGACTGGGGGAGTGATTTATCTACCGACGGCTCTGCCGTCGCTGGGATTTTACGGGTTAACCTCCTTTAGTACTGTGGCATTTATTTAACACTATTCTGGCTGACAGACGCTTATATTTAGCTTAGAAGGGAGGTCTAGGAATCAAAGGAGTAAAAAGTAATCACAATTGACCCTCTGATAGCCACAGGTCCTTCCTAAACGAGTTCAATCGTTTCAATTATAGCCAGACTATAAGTAAGAAAGGCGTCATCGTACTGAAAGGGTCAAACTGCGCCACATTCACTCTTGCTTTGCCCTAGCTTATTATCCTCGAACCTCATCCATTATATACCCTTTGTCTTCATGCTGTATACCCATTTGCTTCCTTTTATTTATCTCCATTGTATTGGCTTACCCTTTTCCTTATATACCTTATTCCTTACCTACTTACCTATGGTACCTTTTTCCTTAAGCCTGAGTCACACGAGCCCTTTTTCGAGTAATTTTTACGGGCAATTATGGTCTGGAAGCTTAAAAAATTACACTTTAACTGAATTCAGCCTCCAAACTTAATCTACCTTCAGTCTAATTACCGATACCAGTGCGAAAATGTCCCGAAATAATACGAGAAAAAACTTGCTCATGGAAAATTGACGGAAAACGCGCTTGTGTGACAGCGGCTTTATGTACACTCATTGCCCAACAAGAATTTTGACTGGTCCCCCCTGCGGTGAGTCTTGATCAAAGTGTCAACAAGGCGTATGTGTACATTGTCCCAACCTGAACCCCCAGAGCCACTCCAAGTGGAATTTTTGTTTGGTGTACAGTACTTCTTTCCTTACATACCTTTTCCCTTGCTGTAGGCTACATATTTACCTGAATGCTTTCTCTTCTATTCCTACCGATCTTGCATATCTCCTTTCATTAAATTTCCACTGAACTTTCCCCAACTCCAACTTGTGTCTCCTCAACGACTTCATTGGGTCTTTTACTCTTTACTGTACACCAAATTTCATATATCTTGCCTATTCCACAGGATAAAACAATACCTAAAATTGCCAATACCCCATCCCTCTAGTACCGTACCATATATCCTCACTAGTCTGTTTTTCCTCAACCCATATCCCATTCGAGTTTCATGAACCCATCTTTCTTTTTCCTTCTCTCACCTACCCTTTTTCTCCATTGTACCTTATCCTGTAATCTGTAGAATTGAACTCACTGTCCCTACCCTTTCTATCACTTATCCTTTCTCCCCACCTAAACCTATCCAAGTTCCTTCCCTTATGTCCCTGATTCTTCTTTACAATTTCTTTCCTGGCCAACCATGTCTCCCTGTTATTCCCCTTCCTTACCCTGTCTTTCCACCTCTACCTAACAGCTTCCATATTATTTTGACCTTGATTGATCTTTTCGCCATTCCAAAATACCTGTCGCTCCCCCATCCTGTCTCCTACATTAATCCCTCTTCCTTACTTTGCCGCGGCGCTAACAGGCTTCTCATCATCTTGTTCACCTGACGTGGCTTGACCTGTTTTGTAATTGTGTGTAGGTGTGTGTGTGAGGCGGCCGAGTCGGTGTCTAGCGTAGTTAAGGCCCAGTCACACAAGATCGGGTTTTTTCCGCCATCTTTTCATGGTAACTTTAGTCCGGAAGTTGCTGAATTTGAATTATATAATTATGATATTGGCCCACTCTGATAACCTAGTTTCAGTCTATTTAATACTAATACGAAAGATCCTTGAAATGCTACCAGGATAAAGATGTCGATCAAATGTGTCCCAGTATTTTTCTGGCAGTTTTTCTCGGTGCCTTCTGAATTCAATTTGAACAATAATTCAGCGCAGTGTGATAATCAATATGTATCCTGTTTGCTGACGGCCATATAATAATATCCCCAAAATGCTACCAAGATAAAGATGCCGGTCAAAAGTTGGTGGGAAAAGCCGATGGTGTGACTTCCTTTATGTAGTGCTTTCAGAGGTTACTTTGGTGCCCGCACGCGCACTGGTTGGGTGCTGATGTGGCGGGGGGCAGGGACGAAGGCAGGCAAGCACGGGTTAAGGCATACTGTTAAAAAGGTTCCTTGATATATATATACATATATATGGTCACAAGACTGGCAGCATAATTGCCAACTTAAAACCGTAATGTCAATGGTCACAAATATAACTAATCGTCGATATTTATAGTTATTTACGGTTTATATATTGTAATTTAAGTGTAATATGCAGATCAGAAACCGTAAACTGCATAGGGTTATCGATAGTGGTAACTTACGGTCTTCTGTTCATTTTACGGATATTTTTTTACAGTGCATTGGCTCTCGTGAAGTCTTGCAAAAGTAGCCAAGTCTGTAAGCCATTTCTTCAAACATATGTATCCTCTAAATACTTACAAAAACTAATTTCAAACCCAGAGTTTTTATGATGAAGTAATTTGTTGACTACTAATCGGAATTTTCTCCTGTGGTCAATTGGTAGACTGCTAATTATTCTTTGAAGTTCAAGTAGTGGCATTTGCAACAGGATAGTGTAATAAATAATACAATGCAATTTACAATATTACAGGATACCCGAGTTTGTTTTGTATGAGCTAACCTGTAAATCGATGTATGAATAAATGGCCCTGTGTAAATAGTATTCCCGTTGGCGACTTCTGCGAGACGTGTACAGTTGTAGACAAATGGACCTGGTACACAAGCTGCAGAGGGCTGGCTGTAGTTGACCATCTTAGCAGTTTTATATTATAGTATTAATGTGAATGAATGGTCTTACACACTTCTAAATACGTTATTATATAAAGAATAACTCATACATTCACATTACTACTATTACTAATTTTGTGAAGGCGTTAAGTCCCGTCACCACTTAACAGCTCCTGTACCAAGTTTGTTAGTCACCAACTGTACTGGGTGCCAAATAATAATATCATACAGCAATAATCTGATTACGTTCTTGATGGGAACTACGTGAAGGAGACAATCATCATTCACTTCTATCGATAATCAATTACTTTTATGCTTGGTGATTCTGTGTGGATTCCTTAATGAGGCAACCGAGTTACGTTTATGGTATACATGAAGGCTATTGAATGGATTATGATAATCTTTGAAGCATGTACACTGTATTGTTGTCAAGCGTCCTCATGTATACTTTTTGTTGTACTAACCTCTGTGAGGATATTTTCTTTGGCGTGAGAGTGAGAGTGATTAACCAACCGGGTAGCCAAACAAAAGATTAAATTTTGTCATCATAACAGAGAATTTCTTGTCCTGATAACACAAATATTGTAATCTTTACAACCCACTGTTTACATTTACATAACTTCCAACACAATGGAGAGCAAGTGCTCTTGGTCAGTGTAAGAAGATGGTATTCTCTGTTACTCCTATTGTAGCACTTAAAATGGAAGTATAAGTATGAAGCAGACAAATTTGTAAAGAACTAATGTCAAACTAGCCCGCCTTGCCCAACCTCTCCAATGCTGTGTTTACCTTTTAGTCCCTATGCCTTGCCCCACCCTGCCCCACCGCTGGCTAGTACAGTGCGTGTGTGGGCTGGATACATATCCTTATACTGTACCGCCTGCCCAGTCAGAGGCACACCACTCAGATAACCGTTGATTGGATGTGCGCTTTTATCAGGCATGCACGTATCCAGAAATACACTGACAAAATGTGTGCTCATCAGAAACGTGTTTATTGGATGTGCGCTCCTATCAGAAGTGTGCCAGTTACATGTACACTGATAGGAAATGTGCCACTATGATGCGCACCTATCAGAATGGCGCCAGTCAGAAATGCGCTCTAGTGTTTTGCTGATCAGCCGCAATATATCCCCATCGTGAGGATAGCCAGTCGCCATAAGCTTCCATCCTCTCGGGCTAACTCACTTTGTTTGTTTCCTGCGGGTTACATGTCGAGCTGATCGCGTTTTTTACATATATTATAGTTAGGGAGAGATTAAGAGAGAAATGAGAGGAGAAGACTTTTTAGACTAAACACTTAATAATGCTTGTAGTCACTAGAATTGTTTTATATAACGGGTGAGTCATCGTAAATATTGAGTATTAGGTTGAGCCAGCGCATATAGGCAGTCGTCACCCTCACCCCAGCACGGTCGACATAACGCTGCAAAATATCTGTGTGCAAAATACAACACAAACACTCCCAACAAAACTGATGGACAGCGTTCGGGTAAAATTCTGAACATATATAAAGAAGTCTTTACTAATTTGGCATTCATTACAAAACACGTAAATGCAACGTATATTAAGAATCATAAATGAGTTCCAAAAGCCTGAGAAAACTGTTTGAATTGTTAAGCAATAAGACGATAACACACTTTATATGCACACCAGATTACTTTAGAGTCTAGGTGTTGTATATTAACACACAGGAATTGTACAGTGGATAGCTTTAGTCCGATGCCATAGATGCTGTTTCGTGGTAGAGATCTCAGAAATTTCCTAGCGACCAGATTTCTTTGGATACTGTATGTCATGATGCTATTAACCCTATTTGGTCCGAGGGGGGGTCTTTTCGGACCTCCCCTGTTTCGCTCCATTAGTCTGGAGGTTATAAGATGTTTCACTCCATTAATTTGGCGATAAGAAGGCGCTTTAATTACCCCATTCTGGTGTCGATTATTTTCTGGGCAAGAATAGCGAGCCTTTGGCCGACACACTTTTCTATTGAAAAATTTACAAATTAATTTGAAGGGGTCTGGGTGAGCATTTTTTAGTTTGAAGGAAGTCTGGGAAGACGTTTTTGTTAGCCTAGGGGACAAACTAAAAATACATTGCTCGAAACTGGCAAAAGTAAGCAAAATCCTCAATAATAATTAAACACAATATAAAATTATCCCCCAAGACGTCGGACCAGATAGTGTTAAAGACACTACTAATAATACTAACTATTAATCTCTCCATCACCAGCCCCGAACATTACGTGGGTCCCTCGTGTCTCTGTAGTCCACACGAAGCTTCAACAATACTACTAATACTACCAGTGTTTTCGTTACTTTGGGGCATCCACTAATAATCTGTAGAGAGAGAGCTTAGCGAGCATCCAGCTGGGGGGGTGGACGTGGATAGGGCGTCATAGGTAGGGGGCGTGGATAGGGTGTCGTAGGTGGGGGGCGTGGATAGGGTGTCGTAGGGGGCGTGGATAGTGTGTCGTAGGTGGGGGGCGTGGATAGGGTGTCGTAGGGGGTCATACAAGCATCTTAACCCCTTGAGGATGTGACGCGTTTTAGCAGTTTATTCTGGCTATCATTAGACGCTGTTATACAGCTTGGGAAGGATTTGTGGGAATTAAAAGGGCAAAAACTATCTCCATTAACCCTCTGACTTCCATATACCCTTCCTAATCTGATTAAAATCGTCTAATAATAGCCACAAAATGAGGTGCGTCATCAATCTTCAGATGGTTAAGAGAAGGACCGATGCAAATATATCAGAAAGAAATATAATGTGTATGTGTGTGAGTGTGTGATTCGGTGTTTATAACTTCCACAATGTTGCTAGGAAGATACAGCTGAAATAATGAGGAATGTAAATTGTGATGTCTAGCAGGATGTCCAGAGAGGAAAGAAAATATACGTTTTTTTGGGGAGATATATTATTATTATCTTCCTGCATATCCAATGTAAAGCAAAATGAAAACTTAATGTTAAATATTGATGAGGCATATTCAGTAGTTTCTATATGCATTTGCACAAATTTGCAAAAGCTTTGAAGAGTTTCTAATGTGATATGATGTGACCGTGCACGGTTTTGCATGTCGTTTGATACACTTTCAGAGTATGTATCAAGTTATTGCTCCTTGTTGTGTGGCTAAAGCCATCAGTGATCTTGGAATGTTGGAAAATCTAGATCATGTCAGATACTTCAAATTAAGAAAAAGATAATGTATCCTTATGTTTAACGACATTGTGTGGCCTCTCTGTTACTAATTGAAGGTATTTGAACTGCGTGTCGAGTTTTGAATAGAACTGAATATAATTTCCATTTCAATTATAGCTATGTATATATAATTTGCGAAGACTTATTATGAAAGAGTAACACCATAGGAGGAGGTATACATTACACTGCTTAGGCTGGTGAACTTAACCCCTCCGACCCCAGGGACGCACGTTATGCGTCGCCTATGTATGTAACCCACAGTACCAGCGATGCAACAGTTGCGTCCGCCTTAATTACTCTTGTCCTATGGCACCTAGAGGGTTCAGATTTGTATGGGAACTACTTTAGGATCCCACGGAACAATACTGATGGTTGGCAACCCCCAAGTCCAGCCACGTGTGCAGGAGTGATAAGCTAGTACATTGCCTACTCATCACCCAATGTTAATTGTGACTTTCCCCCGCCCCTTAGGACCCCCAAATGACGTAGGTGAGCGATTTTATGTTTTTTTCCTTTATTACTAACCCATCCCATATGTTTTCAGGAATTTCTTTTTTTTAAAGTGGCTGGTCTTGGAGTGTACTTTTTTTATTAAGTCGCTTGGGGTCCAGGGGGTTAAGTACATGTAACTATTAAGCGAAACGTCCATCTTCTCTCATGGTGCTTCTCTTTCCACTTTATTTTGGAACATTTGGGTGATAATTGTAAACAAATTCATTATGGTAAGGTGTATGTATATGATCGCCTGCACATGTAGTTCTTGCACTATTATATGATAAACTGAAGAGAGTGAACACTGAACGAGGGAAAACAATGACTCAGACTTGTCATTAAAGAGAATGTTTCAAAATATTTCATCAGAGTATCAGAAATTTTCAATATTAGCTGCAGCACCTTTCACCGCAGGAGCTCCTCGTTGTTGCAGATGTGGAAAGACAATGGACTGAAGTTCTCTAAAAGGGGCTCCAGTCCTAATGCTATTCTTGACTTACAGTGTGCTGGCTTAATAATCCCAAAGGGTTGATAGCCTCTGAAGTCCTCTTATAACTAACTAAATGTGGACAGAAACTAATGAACCTGCCTCTTCCACCTCGGACAGACACCGGTGCCTCAACTTTCGGGTATTTTACTTGTTGACGAAAATATTGTTATGTGCCGAAGTAAACGACATTGTTGATTGTTGTTGATACTTTTAATGTTGGGGAAGGGGAGACAACTGTTGTTTATTTGGGAGTGACGAGAGACTCAGCTGATTTGTCATTCAATTTGCTCTAATGGTAACTGATAGAGACAATAAGAGTTTTATTGTGTAATGCCTGGTCACTGTTTTCATCTTCATTATAAACAGAGATACATATCCTTAAAAAATCCAAAAACAAAATATATATTTTATCCTAAGACATAATTCGGTATATTTATCGACTTGGCTGGCAAGGAACTCCAATTATGTTTTCATGGGACCCAGACTGGAGCATAGCTAATCACACTTATGGAACTATTAATATACAGTATGTTTTGACTTTCCTGTTGTGCATATTTGTTTGAGTCGTGTTCAAAATACTTTCTGGTTCTTTAGACCCTCCAATTTGTGCCTGGCTAATTTGAGAATATATGTTTTACCCATTATACATTGATGGACACTTGGGTTCTCTCATTAGATGGGGATCTTTACACATTATTTTGGTATATTGCATTACCATCAATATACATAGCTATGATTTCATAGACATAAAAAATTGAACGATGAATCAGTTGGCACTCTCCTCCACTCCTGCTTTTATTGATGTCCTAATATGTACTACTAATGGTGTAAATCTATAAGTCTAAACTGTTGTACCACTTGTGAGATGTGATAGATGGTGTGAGCCCTGCGGCTGGGTGGGGGCTGTGGCCAACGACAATAACAGCTTGGAATAAGTTTTGTTTTTTCCAGTTTGGTTTGTACGGGTGTAGTCCTGCGAGAGACAGTTGGACGCCACCTAGGTCCATTTGTTTTAGTCTACTGTGTATTGAACCTAACTCCTCTCAAAGTTTACCAATACTTTCATAGGCTCTATAAAGCCTTATTTATATTTCTAATTTCTATTTGATTTATTTATATATTTATTCTTCTTTTTTCTTTTTCTTTTCTTTTTGGGGGGGAATCAAGTCCTACAAAAGACAATCGAACAAAATATTAAGTCAGTTTTCAGTTTATTGTTTTGGAGTTAAAGGGGTCCGATAAATTCTATAATCTCTTTATGAATGTAGAAGGTATTGCTCGTAGGGGTAGACCGAGGAAGAATTGGAGGGAGATATTTCAGAATTATCTTACGACCAGAGGATTGAATAGGACCATGTCTCAGGATCGTGATACATGAGAGCTGCTATCTCATGAAAGTCCCATACATGCTAGCGAGGATATGGGTTATTGTGAACATTAACGTTTTGGGGGTTAGATCTTAGAAACAAATATATACAATCGAACATCACTGGAGGTCAGTTTTTCAGTCTGGTCAACTCAAGGTGGAACCTACAAGAAACAATACGGCAACACTTACGATCATTTGTTCAGTCTGCTGCATTTTGCTTTGGTCCTTCAAACACAACTTAGCATTACAGATAACATTATTTATTATTGTATTGTTTTGCCATAATGGATACAAGCCAAAGAGAGAGGGAGAGAAAGAGAAAAAAGCGAGGTGGGCTCCCTTAAGGATATCAAAGTATTTTATGTCAAGTTTTAAGTTGTCCGTCTGTTGGGAAAGTTGGAAATAATATCGGTGGCAAATGAACAGCAGATATAATGGTATATACTTAATATAACCTAACAATACCTTAGCCTAATATAACCCATGGTGACACCCGAGGATTGTATTTACACATGTAGATTTTTTACATATAAGTGATTATTTTGCATGTATGTTTTTCGAGTAACGTGTACTTGCGTTCCCAAAATATGAAGTCGCTCTTGGAACATAAATCGATCTGCTGATGTGATCTACTTGGGTTTGTAGGCCAATAATCAGTCAGTAAATCTCATCTCCATTATGTGTTCGATCTGCAGTGCAGATCAGAGCAATTATTATGCATATCATGTTTATATACTGTATATTTCTTTCTTTCAATATACTTTATTGATTCAAGTTTATAACAGTTGTATGCTTGTTATGTAACATATTTTACCATGTACAGCATCCCAAGACAAAGCTTGTTATCAGTTTCTGTTATCCATACACTGCGAAGAGCTGTGTTTAACTGTAACGAATGTTACCTTCATATGTGGATAATAATTGGTTAGCATAAACATCAATAAGGTTACACCTTTCTGGAAACCTTTAAAGACAAATTCTGAAGCACATAGGATATGATAAACCATTGTATTGTCTCCTTCAGTTTCTATACTGATTCAAATCTGTGTGTTGCTCTTAATGCTCACGACTGTACTGTTGTGATAAACATTCATTAGAATACATAAATGCATTTTATGTTGCAGTTGGACACATAGTATTACCAGTGTACACTCCAAGACACACATTCTGGCCCAACATAAACCCTCCAACACCAAAACGAACCTCCAAAATGTATATGTATTAGGTAAATAAACAATGAAATTACAGTTCGGATTAGCTCCAATAACATGTGGTCGCGATTTACGTCCTAAAGTGTACAGTGTTGAGTTTGACAGAGATAAGTGAAGATGTGTGCGACCCTTCATATCAAAGTTACTGGGATGTTGTGTGGCCTGCAGGAGGAGAGGGGAACGCTGGGGTTGTTATAGACCAGAAAGAGGAAGTTGTATCAGGTTTCTGTTTTCGAGGTATTATATCATTACTATTATCATTACCCTTATTTTACCTTAGGCACCATTTTGCCTACCTTGTTTTGTGAATCGGATGTATATTCAGCAAATCTATCTAGCAACAAGTACGGCCTGGGATTTTCTTGTTGCCTTAGCATTGTGAATCCACATGGCTTAATTACATTACTTTATGGAGGACGAAGGTGATTTTGAAAGTTGGATATGTTGTCCTGAAAACCCAAGTACCATACGCTGGCCTCATTCTTGAACATTTTTGGAAAGTTATTGTCTATCCCACATGGTATGGTAGCTAAGGATATTATGGAAGAGATCATAATATGACGCGCAGCGTCGTAAGGGTAGCAATTTTCTATCTTGCTCCATTCATCAAATCTTTAAAGACTTTACTGTGATAAATTTCAAGAATATGGCCATATACACCAAAAAGGTATGTCTATAGTCTATACGAAACTTCAGTGGCAATCGTACAACTCTCTCTGTTCGGCTAAAGGACCCCATACATGCTCAGGTCAGCCCCTTAGTTTGCCTTCACTGTTCACCACTCTCAGGCAATGCTGAGGGCATGGAGGCTGATTCAGTCAATAAATGTGTTCGTTCAAGCCAAATATTTACTGAATCAAGCCCAAACACACTCAGTTTTTGTCTAAGCGCGCCAGTTTGCTCAGGCAGCTGGAAAGGCTGACCAGAGAGTGAATATGTTTTTTCATCCCAAAAGTACGCATATCTATGTAGGACAAGAGGAATGGCTTTGTCCAACTTGCCCTTTAGGGGTTTAGGTACCCCTGCTCGACTATCAGGACGACGACTTCGGGCAGACCCACATCTCATTTATATGATGGTTTACATCCACACAACACCAATCCAATGCTATATGCGATGTTGCATGCATAGTTATCCACGCGTCCAACTTTTACTAAGCTATATCTATGTGTGTTAATAGTTATTTATGAGTATATAATGGCAAGCCTTAACCCCTGCTGTTGACTGTTAAGATTCATTTTGGAGTTTTCCATTTCTATGCAAATATATAGCAATAATATCACACATAAAATATAGTGTTGTAACCGTAGGACGTGTGGAAACGATACACAGCAGTGGGATAGGTTAGAATACATGTTGGGTATAGAATTATGTTAGGGTATAGATTAGGTTGAATAATACCGAACTTGTTATAACTATTAATTTGTTCATCTCGATTGTATGAAAATAAAAATATCTCGCGGCCGGGTGATGATGGTGCTACTGTGCTCAAAACATGTCACTTGTTGGGATACTTTGTGTTGAAGGTGGAAAGAAAAGAGGATAATTTCTAAGCTGGATTAAATCGCCAGAATGAAGTTATAATACGTTTTGGTAGCAAAGGAATAAGAGATGAGTTTCGTAAGATGAGAGGTATGTAATAACAAAATGAAAGCAGTTATAAAGCAATAATGGGATTCAGAAAGTATTTTATAGAAGTTTCAATTAATTACCTTCTGGCTTATCAAACCCAAGCCAATTTTATTATTTAGCTTGTGAAGGATCTTTTGGACGTGTAGGTTAAACATATATCTCCACTGACCCGTGATTCGAGACGCTCTGCCTAAGTTCGATGAAATCGTCTGTAGGTAGCTAGACTAAAATAGAATTCGCCATCTTTCAGAATGGGTTGAGAGAGATTAACAGGAATTTAGATACTGGTCAAAATAACTTATCATTCATAAATACCTGCAACCATTGTAACCCGACCTGGTTCATTTATGTCCCAAGTCACATAATAACCGATCTGTTTAGGTTTAAGCAATTTAGTGAGATAATCAGTTTAAGAAATATACAGTAATCACATACTACCACGGAGAAGAAAGATATGGCCAAGAAAAGATTGAAATGTAAAGGTAAATAGCAGTATTGTGTCGGAATCTACGTTATAGAATCATTGTAAAAGCATTTAAGCCGGCGTCACATAAGCACATTTATCGACTACATGTATCGGAGTCTTGAATCCGCCATAAGTTATCAAGCTTAATAATATACCCCCAAGGCCCCCCATTGAACAAAAAATTACATTTTTCGGTAGAGAAATGTCCTGACCCCAGGCCAGTTCCTCTTAAATTACAGGCTCGCTATCGTTCGCCAGGGAAAAATCTACACCTAAATGGCACGAAAGTTCTTAGAATTGACGTAAATAGTGCTATAGGTCTTAAAATCGCCAAACTAGTGGGCCGAACGTCTTAAATTTTCAAAACTAATGGCGGTAAAAATGAAGGAGAAAGGGGTTCAGAATTTTGTTTAATCCTAAAGTGAAAATCTGGCGGTAAAGTGCTCGTGTGACACCGGCTTTAGGCACCTAGCGTAGTCCTATCACAATGGGGGTGCGATTAACCCCTTCTGTACGGGCGACATCCTTCTCATTGTATTCTGGCAACTATTGGACGATTTTATTCAGCTTAAATTGGGACTCCAGCAAGTAACAGGCTTCGAACTGTCTCGCTTAACCCTTTTTACTACCATAGATCCTTCTTAAACTGCACAAAACCCTCTAAACAGAGCTAGAATAAAATTTAAAAAGACGTCGCCGGTACAGAAGGGGTTAAGGATGTTGAAGACGTGGTGAGAGCTTCATAGACGTTTTTAGTTCCGGAGATGTGTACTTTTGGGTACTGTGGTTGCAATATTAGCCTGGTTATCATTATCAAGGGTGGGATGGACTAGTTTAACCCCTTCTGTACCGGAGACGTCGTTTATATTTAATTTTAGGTATATTTAGACGATTTTGTGCAGTTTAAGAAGGATCTGTGGTAGTAAAATGGGTTAAGTGAGATCACTCGAAGCCTATTAATTTCTGAAGGCCCTTTTTAAACTGAATAGAATCGTCTCATAGTAGCCAGAATAAAGTTGAAAGGACGTCACCGGTATTGAAGGGGTTAAAGATCACAATAGGTCAAGAAGTGATTAAGTGCCACATTCCCAGACCAACCCCCACCATTATCGCTGGCAATTACTGTACCTTGGCCGTATTAATAGCCCTCAATAGCATACCTTAGTTATATAAGAACAATTAATAGGCATTGCAATTACAACTATAGTCCGTTCATTTTAGGTTGGGCAGATATCGTAACCCCTAACCTCTCATAACTCAAAAAGGGCTAGAGTAATCGAGCTAATATTTATACCAAATAGGAAGACTTGGCTATGCAATATGTGTATAAATTGACAGCTCATTTGCTCTATCCCTTTTAGAGTTACAGAGGTTAGAGGTTACGATTTCTGCCCAAACTAGAATGAACGGACTATAGTATATTTCATTCCAGCTGGTGGTAAAAGGTTGTGTCTTTAATTTAATTTTTCAGCTATTATGAAGATTGTGTGCCAACATTTATTGTCAATTATGAAAACTTGCCATTAATAGGATGGTAGATATATATTAGTTTCATATGTGTCCATTAAGTATCGGGACATTTGCTGCTACGAGAATAAGTTTACCATCAGCTGGAAGAAAATAGACTATAGTGTATGATAATGATTGTCTAGGAATACGACAAAGTGACTGTAATTACCAGGTACAAAGAAGGGGTTGGGGAATGACTACGGGCCACACTGTACAACGAAGTGAATACATGAGGTGTGTAACAAGGTGTGTCTGTGTGTGGGGGAGGAGGTGTAGTGTGCTAGCCTGTGTTTGGTGTGTAGCGGCGCCCTCCTCTCCTATAAACACAACACAAGGTTCTGCTCAGTACAAGGGGGATTGACACGACCGATTTTTCCCGCAACTTGTCTCCGTAACTGATCTGGCAGTTTCATATTTATGCTTCTATACGAAATGCTGTCACCTTTCAAATTTGACCTTCAATCCAGTAGCCGATATCATTGAATAATTGTCAAAATGTTGCCAGAAGGAAACGTTGCAGATCAAAAGTTGCCTGAAAAATCTTTGGTATAAATCCGTCTTAATGATGACTGATGCTGTCAGTAGCATGTTCTGCTAGAATACCGCGCCAGAGATGTTCTGTAGAGCAAGTACTGCTAGACATCCCCTTTTGGGTTGTACGTAGCATTGCTAGACAGCTGCGTCACAGACGCTAGGAGTACCACTACAAGCTAAGTCGACTAGGGTTGCCGTTTGTAACAACTATTCTAGAACTACTGTGCTAGAAATGCCGTTTGTAGCAATTATTGCTAGGACATTTGTGCTAGGGATGCCATCTGTAGCAAGTACTGCTAGACGAGCTAGCCAGATGGGCGCTGTCTGAGGCTCTACATCGAGCAATAATCTTAGCGTAAGCCTCTGTAGAAGTCTTGCCCTGAAATAAACACTAGTTTTATAATATATTGCCCTTCATTTATCCTCTATGTCTACCGTTGTTACGTCCAAATAATATCCTACATTTAAAGAAGAAAAACAAATAATCTAGGCAAGCACTTTCTTCATATCCATAACAGGTGTTCCTGATTAATTAGCCTATGAAGGCCTACTTCATCACGCGTCATACACCACACGACCGGTGTTACATCATACAATCATTGTAACACTATCCTCGTTACCCCACACCATCCTCCTTACATCACACCAGCACTACACACACACACTAATACATGTTAATTATGACAGATACAAATAACATCCTCAACTTTATTCTACGTCATCCCCTTATTTTCAAACACACCTGCATAACCCCCCTCCCTCCACAAACACACCTTGATAACCAAGCCATTCACTCACCTGTCCTCAGTAACACCTGTCCGGCCTCTCCTACAAACACCTGCCACACCCACAACCACCTCACGTCTAACTAAAGAATATGACACACATGCATACACAGGGACATACATACATACACACACACATTCATACATTTAACTCTACTGTACACCTTGAATTTGGCTCTGTCTATCTTTGAACTTTGGGGGAAACACTTGTTACAGGCAGCTTTGCCGTTTCTCTTTGATATTTACATAGGAAAAAATACATACATACATACATACATACTGTACACTTACGTTCCCAGTCTCATACGTTCAGTCACAGTCAGAAATAACTGGACAATTTTCTAAGGCACAATTAGGATACACTGGCGAAATATTTTGATAAGCCGCCTGAACTACACAAATAAAGTTATTCGGAATGACTAGTTAATGTTCACCGTCGTTTTATTACCATTAGGTGTTCAGATATTTAAGGCCACGACTGTACATAAACACAATGTACAGTCATACAGAATCATCCAGGCCATTCACAATTCATACCTTTATTCCTGTTGATTTACCTTTTTTTTTTTTTTTTTTTTTTACCTGTTATATAATACCGATGGAAGTCTATAAGGATTTTGGATGGCCTTGATTAACCCTTTCAGTATTTGGACGATTATCTTCGTAATATTCAGGATAACGTTACTTTGATTAGGAACATTAATAATGAAGAGGGTGAACTTCATCTTACCTAATCCTCCTATTCCCACAGATCCTCCCTAACCTTAATAAAATCGTCTTGTAATAACCAGAATGAAATGAATGAGAGCGTCCTCGGATAGTAAAAGGGTTAAATTGATTAGTACCAGTACCTTGTATCAGCCATCAATCAAATGATTCGGACATAATGTTCGCAGCTGTGAATATGTTTATTTCTACACAGAATAGCAATACCTGTCTAACATCTCATTTCTACTCTTACCTCCCTATTGTGTAACAAGATAACAACAATAATAATAATAATAATAATAATAATCATCATCATCATCATCATCATCATAATAATAATAAAGTGATATAAAGAGGAACAATAGAGGGAGGCCGGATGAGGGGTCCCTGACTGCCAGATACCGCCTGAGTTATAAGAGCTAACGATAACACCCCGGATAACCTCTGTCACTCCTGATGTGGCAGGCTGCTTGTTCCTGGATATGGCCCTTCAGGAGTTAGTTCGTACCCTGCTCATACTTACATACTCTCTCTCTCTCTCTCTCTCACACCTACAGTGTGGCGACATAGTGGAATAAACTACCAGCGAGAGTGGTGGAGAGCGACACAATACACGCTTTCAAGGGAAGGCTTGACCTCTATCTGCAGAGGGCTGGGGTGATATGAAAAAAAAAAAAAAAAAAAACGCCGATGAAAGTACCGTCGGTCAATAAAAATACCGATTTTCATTTGCACATTACGCATATAAAAACTTTCTGTATATAACTTGCATTGGTATATTCACAAAGAGCACACTCTAAGCTATTCATAAGTCACTTAAAACACTAAAATCGGCTTACGGTAGCCATGTAATAACATGGTGAACCTTCGTGATAGTGGCGCAAACCGGCGAATTTATTGGTGAATGGTGGAAAGTTCTGAGTTACCGGATGTTGGTACCACATATATAACATTGGTAATTGAATTCATATCTTTCTTATACCCCCTACATATGATTCGGAAAGCCTTCAGCTTTGCATATATATGCATATTTTGTACCTAGGTCACATAATAATATACTTAATTCGAATACTTACCAAAGTCGATGTTAGGCCATCAGAATTGTCTCAATATTATCCTATTTTCACCAATTTAAGCAGCTCCTAGTTGTCATACACAACGTTCAGTTATTCACAATTGTAAATCATGTGTGGAAATGCTGATACTAAAGCTACATTCTCCATATTAGCCTGGCATATGACGAGAAACTGAAAATCCGCCATTTTTCTTCACTGCAAGAGTAAGACTGGCCTCTTAGTTCTTAATCCATTACACTAATCTTCAATTATATACGAAAACTACATAAAAGCATGTCAATAAATAAATGTAACCCATATTTATTACACAATTCGCGATTTATAGCCATTATTTGCAAGGTAATTACAAAAAATTACCATTAGACATCGTAGTTCGGAAAATGGCTTTGGCTTCAACTTGATACACTTATGGTGACCATATCTTACTTTGAAATATATAGAATATAACATAATATAATAGGTAGATTTATGCGATAAAGGTAGCATCAGGCCACCCAAAACAATGGTACATTTATTGACCGACCGCAAAAATCGCGTAAGTTTTTATAAAAATCTGTGTTTTGCCATAGGGTGCTTTTCATACTTCAAGAATTCGACCACACTGAGTCAAAACGTTTTCAGTCCTGTCCCGGTAGCCATTTTGAATGCAGGTGATCTAGTTTTGTGAATATTAAATAAGTTTTAGACCTTGTCCGCACCGTGAAACGGCGAATCTTGCTCTGCCTCGCAGATATATTCACTTAATACCTTGTAGGACCTATGGAAAAGCTTAAATATGATATATTTTACCTTTAAAGTGACAATTGATAGTGTGTGCTTCCAGCTGTTTTGTGTAAACAAACCGATGAAGAAAAAAAGGCAGTATAAACCCCACGTGAAGTTGGAGGTTCGCAATTATGGCAGGTGAGACCAGAGTACTTTTATCGGTGTTTTACCCCTGGCCTATGTATGTGTGTGCACTGTACACTATGTACAGTGTATATATATGTATATATATACTGTATATATATGTATGTATGTATATATGTGTATATATGTGTGTATAATTATGTATATACCGGTATATATATATATATATATATATATATATATATATATATATATATATATATATATATATATATATATATAGTTTGTAAGACCAGACTGCCTCGTAAGGACCTTGAGGTCTGTGTATCTATGTAGCCCTATGTAGCTATGTAGCTCTCTCTCTCTTATAAGAGTAGCTTTCATATAATTATGTTAATTGATATTCTAAAAACCTTCGTCAAAGTGCCTCAACATAGGCTAATGGAATAGAAGTGCACTGGACATCAGCATGGAGGTAATTAATTTAATTGAAAATTATCTGAGACGCAAACACCAGACAGTTGTGATTTATGGTGTGTCTTCTGATTGAAGTACCATTTATGGAATTCTGCAGGTATCTGCCCTTGGCCCACTGCTATTTTTCCTGTACGCCTATATTTATAAAACTTATGTGGATCTGTAAAGTGAGATCTGCAAATTTGTAAACTAGGCCCACATTAAATGTTGATCAAATTTGAAACTCTTAAGGTAGGCACTGAACTTAAGAAGGGTAAGTCATGCTTCTGAGTCAAGCTGATTCCAAATCAGATTATTTATTATAAGACATAAGCTTGGACACAACTACTGGTAACTAGAAAAAAACTTGGGTTTTCTGATTAACAGTAATCTAGAGCGTTCAGGACTATGCCTTGTTAGGCTATATTAAGACAAAGGATTAGCACAGAAATAAGGACAGTTTTAGTTTCTATAATCCCCTAATTTGACCACTATTGGAGTACGGTGTACATTTCTGACCTCCAACGATAGAGAGTAATGAAAAAGTTTTTAAGATACAGTACTGTAAGACTACGAAATGTAGGCTATTCTATTGATTAAGCTACTAGTCTTTTGAGACCTCTGAATATATTTTCCTGGAAACTGTTAAACTGCAAGGCCAACTCATTGAGGAATTTAAAATACTACATAGCTTACCAGCGTAAGATGTTTAACTTTAAAACTAATACTACTCAGTTGTCTTACTTCTCCCGCCAATCAGCTGATCGGGTAGTCAGCGCCATCCCTCGTGATAGGCCTATTTCAAACACGACTTTAAAGGCAGTCCTGACAAAACCGTCCTCGCTAGGGTTTATTAGTGACGCTCAGTTGCTACCTTCCCTCCAACACATCAACAACAACAACAACATGATGATGGCTCTTTGGGTAAAATAGTCTCTGGGGTAAGACTATAAGACGCCCAGGGGAATTGACCCGTAGCCTATATTTGTAAATATTGGGAGTCTGATTTATAATTTTCCTATCAGTAGGGCCTAGCCTACATAGGCCTATGTAATGTTTCATACTACAAAAAGCCATTCACAATAACATAAGAAAACAAAAATGTTTAGGCTAGGCCTAGTTCCACCTTTTTCTTCCTTGACTATTATGTTCACGTGTTAGTAAAAATGGATGTTTGTAGGATGAGGAGGAAATACATTTAATGTTCTTATAAAATGAAAAATAGAGTTCCCTTTATGTTTGTTGTGACTTGTAATGTTGTACCGGTACCTTGTAGGGCGTTTTACCCCGTATGTAGGGTAAGACGTCCCTTTTTGGCTATGTTTTTCAAAGTCCATTTTCACAAAGTCAGAGGTATGATAAATGGTCTAGTACACATCGTGAATTGGTCATAATATAACCTTTCAAGGAAACTTTATCAAAATCCTACTGCAGAAAGTAGGCTAGGCTATAGCTTCTAGACATAATTCCTTAAAAGGGGGCATTTTACCCCACCTTACCCGGTAGTAGCCTATACGAGGAAACTTTTTCATATGAGGTCTGTTCTACGTTAAATATATTACCATCGGGATTTTGTTAATAGTTCTTCAGCAAACCAATTTAAGAAAAGATTATATGGCATTGTGTACCTTGCCGTGAGTGTAGGCTACAGTACTGTATATTTTGTTCTGTTCATTAGTAGCCTAGTATATCTCAAGAATGGACCACAAATATTTGGAAACACGCCCTAATCCTTGTAACTCTAACTCACTCTTACACTCACGGTCATACTCACTCACTCTCACTCTCTCTCTTATCGTAATCCCCAGCATTTATCCTCATCTGCTCTTCGTCTTGTATTTTCCGTCTCGCTACATTCTGCCAGTATTGCTCGCAGCTCGTTCGATCCCGCTAATCTCTTATCCCTTTCTTGGTCACTTGTGCACCATTCTCCTCTTCATTTCTCAGATTAGAAATATACTGGTTACTTTGCTCTAGGGTATAATTCTTGTGCTCTGTTTACCCTTTCTGTACTGGAGATGTATCTTTATATTTTATTTCCGCTACATTTAGATTTTATGAAGCTTAGGAAGGATAGGCTATATGTTAACTAAGAGGATATAGCCTTTTCATGGGTAGACGTCCTTCTTAAGCTAAATATAATCGTCTAATAGTTGCCAGAATATAATGAAAAGTATGTCACTGGTACTCAATGGGATAAAGTGATGAAGGCTAGTTGGATCTGCTTCAAGGCTTTAGCAGAGGAAAGGTGGAGAACAGATCTTGTTTGTAGTGACAGTGGTATGATTTGGGTTGTCTATTTGTGTTGCAGACTAAGCGTTAACATGTGAGTATTCAACCCACAAACTCGACAGGCCCAGAGGGGAGTCGATTGTCACCAGCCTATGTACAGCGCACTAACCACTCAGCCAAGAGGTTCCCCTATGATCTGTTAGTGTAGGTGCTCTTAGTTATGTTACAGGACTGAGGATATAACACACGGCTTTTGGTTTGTTGCGACACCTCAGATTAGTGTAAACCAGTGTGTTGGAGTAGGAGTGATATATAGGGCCTATACAGTATATATATATAATTCACCTATATCGATCTGTGAGTTTACTTCAGTGGCATTCGACAATAGTTGATATCACCGTAGGGTACAAACAAAATAAAATAAATGAATACATACATAATCAAAAGCCTTGTCTCCACCCTTGCAGGGGTGGAGTACGTTGTGGTCTTACCCCAAAAAATATAAATAGCCTACACACTGGCTTCACCTGTTGATCGCATTGTTCTGGGTTCAATTCCCTGGTAATGTGTCACAGGCAGAATTGATTGTTCAGTGGAATGGACTGCAAGATCTTCGATATGCTACTATTTGTAACTCCTAGTAACAACACACACTCACTCTCACTCTTTTTCTCTCATTAATCTACACTGGTTGAGAAGCTTGCACAACACAAAATGGTAAGAGTTGCAATGTTAAATATCTGTTGTGTATGCCGATCTAGATCAACCCGGACTAAACTTGTCTGTCAGCTTTCAACAATTCCAAAGCCAGTATGGTGTGGGGCTTACTTAGCACGTTCACCTCTTGAACACTTAATCGAAGGTTCAATTCCAGTGATGTTCGTTGAATTCTTCATATGTAGGGTTATTTGTTTCATATAACCACTTTGAAACTTGAATTTAAGGCTTCGAAGCCAGTGGTTGAAGCAAGAATTACACACACACGCATAACAAATCGTGGACCTCATATGGTTATTTTGATACAAACGCAACCTTCGTGACTGATTTATGTATGTTTTGTATATATATAATATGTAGGACTATTCATATAGCTTTAAAAATACTGTATTCAAAATTATGTTAATACACCAGGTTGTTTACATATGCTTGTTTAGTTAAATATACAAGAAGCCCACGAACTTTTAAAAGTATCTGGACGCGTAAAGAGAAAGTGAGAATGATATGAACGACACTCTGTCCTGACATTTCATTTGTGTGTGGCGTCAGTGTTATGGTGGTCCGTTAATTACAGGGCAGGATGCGGCGGTGTCCAGGATGCTTGCTATCTCACTCTCTCTCATTCTCGCTCTCTCACTCACACTCTCTTACTCAGTGTTCCCCTTGGCAGCCAACGTGTCACACCGCAACTCTGTTCATCCCCACTACCCTCCCCGCCACACGTATACAGCTTGCAGGCACTGGGATCTTACAAGCTTACCAGATTTTGTTTCGGTGATTTTCGATCGGCAACTATGTCCTGGGTAAAAATGTTGGGATATTGCATTTGTGTTGCCACCCAAACCGACGGTAGATCATTGCAGTTGCTTGAAATCTGATAAAAGTGAATTTAAAAGCGTCCACACCAGAGTTGCCGAGAAAAATATCATGGTGAAAGTGATCGTGTGCATCGTTCTTAATGAAGTGCTGAAGTGCGGGAGTCGGGCACGCACGCCTTTGGTGAACTTGAGACGAAAAGTGGCTGTTTTCAGTCTGGTAAGCGGCCCTCCGTGTCACTTGTGGGATAAACAAGCCATTAGGGGCATAACGTGGCTCGTTCAGTCCGGTAATTAACTGTCAGACTTATGGGATAAGCAGGCAACCCGAGATGGAACGGTAGCCTGCTTCAATCTGTTAAGGTCGCCACTCAAGCTCGGCTCAACATACTAGGCCTAACACTGTACACGCCAGTTTGAAGCCGTTATCAGCATTTGTGGGGGTGGCTTGACGGATTTGTGCAGGCCTATGAGAGCTGTACAAACCTTCAAACCATCCCCACATGATCAAACTGGCATGTGTGTACTGAGGAGAGTTGACAGGCCGTAGACTACTGACCGTGAATGCTTAGGCTATTACCCATCAAACGTACGGTAGCCTACTCTGCGCCACCCGAGGAGTAAACAGACAATTTGAAGCTGAAAGAAAATTCGCAAACTGCTAATTACTCTCGAATGTGAGGAATAATGAGAGTTCGATACGGAAAGAAACTGCAGGGTTCATATATAAATAATAACGGTGCTTCGATCACCGACTCGGAAAAAAAATAAAAATTAAAGGTTGTTTTGTGTTTTTTTAAATTGTTAATAGTATTCCATTGATCGTAAACATTATATGTGCAAGCGAGTGGCCAGTTTGCATGTCTTAAAAGGTGCTCCATGTAATTTATAAGAAAAGAAAACAAAAACAAGCAATTGAAGCCATCAAAATGTCAGATTAATGCTAGTTTTTTTATGTAGGCTAACCATATTAATATCTTAATATACTAAAGCATTACTAAATCAGTGTCTATACTTTAACTACCACAAATGTGTTAAGTGTAATTTCGAATTACTTTTTCCATATGCCATCTAGGCCTATCCCCGCACTAGGTGGACTGTGAGGGGGCGTAGCTCAACTGTCAAGCTGGCTGCCACGAGGTATAGCCTAGTACAAGCGTGGGCATCAATATTTGAATCTTTGAACGTTTAAAGTAAAGTTCTGAAGCATATAGTATATAGGCCTAAGTAGCCTATGGCATCCTATGCATTGTATTGCATATTCGATACGGTACAGATTCATATGGATGTAACCTTATTGGTGTTCACGAATGTGCATAAATATGTGGCTAATTGGTCTTTTTTAACTTCATCCAGGCAAATGTTTTACTTTTCAGTTTAGTTTCGGAAATTCGGAAAGTATCCTACCCTTAATTGTTATTATCTGTAGGCCTAAGCCACTTCAGTCCGGTGACAACCTTGTTCTTGCATTCTGGCTAACCTTACACTGTGTTATCAAGTCAGGGGTTAAAGACATCCCACCTTACTCATCGCATAAATAACTAGAAAGTGGAGACGGAAAGTGGTGGTGTATAATCTGCTAAGCGGTACTCCACGTCACTCCTCGGACTTGTCAACAGGCACTCCTCCTCTCCAGACACTCCTCTACACAACTTCATCCCTCCCCACTCATACCCTGCACGGTAAGTCACACGAGTACAAGGCTATCTATAATTATATTCGGGCCCTTTCCCCATTTTTTTTGTTTGGGGGGGGGGGGGACTGAGACTGAAGACAGAGCAAGAATAGGGACAACAGAAAACAATGAACACAAAAACAAAATACGATAATTATAGGGAATAGACTCGCAGCGTTATTATACATAATTTATTAGGGAAAGTGACACACATCTAGTACAAGTCACTCATAAAAATTCGTGGACATAAATTTGCAGCCATTTAGATTTATTTGTGGGCGGAATTGACATTACATTGCATGGCAGATACGGTTATATACTTAATCCATATATTATGTTGAATTCCTAAGTCGATGTCCTTAGATAGGCCTATACTTTCATAGCTATTTACCGAGGTCGCCAAAGTTTAAGACAGAGGTCAAACTGTTCCAAAGCTACATACAGCTTACCAACGAGAACAGAAAACAAGAAATACAATAAAGATGTCATGTTCGCTACATTAAGTCAGTCGAAATATCATCACTTATTAACGAATGCAGTAGGCTACCTATGATGCTATTTCTCATTTTATTCAAGTTATCGTTATCCAATTTTAGGACTTCTAGGAATGAAAGGGAATAAGGGATAAAAGATATCTCGATAATCTCTCTCACACTTCTTCCTAAGATGAAAAAATATCGTCTACGGTCTAATGGTGAAAAACTGTCATGAAGAATGGTTTCACCGTATTCTGAAGGGGTTAAAGAATTGCGTAGTCATATTGCCGAAATTAGCGTGGGCCGAATTCACCTGTTATCTCAGAATGAGTGTGTGAGAGTGTGTGTGGTGGTGGTGGTAGTCGTGTGTGGGGAGAGAGAGATCTTGCAGTTACAGAGACCGGCCGTGTTTTTCTTTGGATGTTACCAACGATCAACAGTGATAATTATATGTTTTGATCATGTAGAATTTGACTAAAAAACAAACTTTATACTGTGTACCAGAATTGACGAATTTGTATTATGGGTATAGATACGTTAGTCTAAAGAGAGACTAATGACCCCAGTGGCACTAATATATGGAGGTTGGTTGATCTCTGTTACTATAGGGTCTCCAGTGGGGAGACCTGAGGCATGCACTTCACTCACTCTCACTAGGCTAAGAATTCCGAGACATACGATGCGTTCTTTGCTTCATTGCTCTTCTTTATTAGCCTCGTATAATCATTTTGCGTTTTGTATTTTTGTTATCGTAGGCTACACGTAGGCCTATTGTTTAGAAGTATATATACCGGTATACTATATATATATATATACAGTATATACAGCACACATATATATGTATATATACACACACACATTTATCTACGCTACAGTGCTTCAAATTGCGAGCATCCTAGTTTAAAGGCTCTTGTTCCATAATCTCCACCGTAGTTGTTGATGACGAAATTGATTAGGACAAGCAAAACATTGTAGCTGAGTGATGCGCCTCGCTGCCACCACACGCAGCCGAGTATAAACAGTGCTAGCGAGACGTATATTACACAAGTGCCAAATATACTTTCATTATTGTCCCGACTCCTCCTTTTCCGGGATCGTGTAAACAAAAGTGTAAGCGATGTTGTGATAATATGCAAAAGAAGGTTGTGATTGGTGTCTGGCAAGGAGGAGGAACAGAGCCGACGGTAGGGAGAACTAACTTACTAAGACCATATAGCTTACAGTTGTGGCTGTGTTGTTCACCTTGCTTTATAATTATACGATATCCTGCCTATATAACTGGTACACTACTTATGATTATGATAAACTTGAGAAAGTGAACAATGAATGAGGGTTTATTTAGTTAAAATAGGACTTCAGAGGCTATCAACCCTATTGGATTATTCAGCCAGTAGCCTACACTGTAAGTCAAGAATAACGTCAAGACTGGAGACTGCGAGAACCCTTGAATTAGGGAAAGGTAAATTTCTATAAGTGCACCTATACAAGCTAAACAAAATATTATTGTATTTAACAGGAAGGTACACCGAGGTAAGTGGTGTGGTATAGGTGGCAATGGATTATAAGGGCATTCCGCCCCCCTCTTACAAAAGTCTATCAATCTAGATGTGACACGGATTTACAATGTTTCAGAGAGACATTAGCCTAACCTAACAACCTTACCTAACCTAACTTAGTATTATGGGTGGGGGCTACCGCCCCCACACCCCCACTGGTTGGGTAAACCGGTAGAAATCCAGTTGGGGTGGAGTGAATAACCGTAGATTTTCGTAAGGGGGGGGGGGGGCAGAATGCCCTTATAATCCATTTCCGCATATTGCCACCTATACCACATCACTTACCTCGTCGTACCTTCCTGTTAAATAGAATAATAATTTGTTTAGCTCGTATAGGTGAAATTATAGAATAATACCTAGGGAAAATACTGACCTGGGCATGTGCTAAATTAAATTAAATTTTTCGAAATATTTCTTCAGCATTTCAGAATTGTCCAATCAACATTTTTCCCACCGTTCACCATTTGCACTGTACTGTACCTTCACCATGCATTTACTAAAGTGAATATTTACTCTAAAAATCTACACGTGAGAACAGTTATATTTTATTGGATGGAGACAAACGTATATTTGATCTTAATTGTCATGTCGCACTTAACCTTATTTTTTGTCCGCTCTGACTCTTGTTGAGATTGTGCGTAATCTCAAGATGAAACACTTTATCTTGACAGACCTCTTCTGTAAACAATCGCCCACTGATCCCTTTATTTACGTTCTTAAGACTGTTTAATTTCTCTTCTCTTCTCTTTTTTTTTCTCGCTTTTTAGATTTAGATGGTGTGAGTTTTGTTTTAAATATCCGAATAAACAAATAATTCCCTAAAGCCTTGGTTATCTCTCTAGTGAAGTGAGAAAGTCTTTAACACATGCTCAAAGTGTTTCTAGTCATGTTTTGTTCAGGTGTGTTGAGTATTAGTTTGTTTATCAGGACGATATTATACTTATGAGCATGAGGGTGGGACCTCTCAGCAGCATAACGTGTTTTGCAGGTTATTCTTGCGAGCAATAGACGATTGTATGCAGATTAGGAAGGACCTCTAGTAATCAAAGACGCATAACTGTATCTCAATTACCCTCTCACTATTATCATCTAATATTTGTAAATTTCATTAATCGATTTTAGGAGTATGGTTGGTTGTTGGAAGGAACATAATAATAGCTAGAATAAACATTAAGATATTGAGAGGATTAACAACTTCATCTGTATTTACCTCTGTTACTTTAAGAATACCCTACTTGCGAACGAAGAACCTAAATTATAGAGGATTTGTGCATGTGGTTTGTGGATTGCTTTTTTGTTATCTGTTTGTCTTTTTGCCAATGTTAATATTATGGAAGTAGGACGTATCTTTCGAGCGCGACTATGGCCTACAAGACGTGAGTGTGTGTGTGCTATATAGAGTTATATATATACACAGACTGTGTAGTTCTTACTAGGCAATCCAGCCATAAATACTGTATATAATGATAGTTGCTACTGAGTTGTAGACCTGGAATATAAAATAGAAGGCTCAGAGTGAGGGAGAGATTTAGTCTACATAGATACTCTGACCACAGATACCTTACGATCCAAGCGAGAGAGGGGAAGGGAAAGAATGATAAACACCGAGTAAATAATGCCTGGTAGACAAAATGGTGCCTATATAACCAAATTATCTAGTGTCCTAACAGCGCCCGACATTACCGGGGCCCCCTCAGCGTGACACATCCCCCGCCGAGCATTAGATTCACCTCATAAACATTATCAGTTTACGCAGCTTCCCCGTACGACAACCCAGGGTCAGGGGGCGCGGCGGCAGGCTAATATATTGTACGATAATGCAACCCAGCTTTGACCTTGCGTAGATATATTATAGAGATAAGTCTCGTTATTCAACTCTGCATGCATAGGCTACAATATCCCTCCGAGGTTAACCCTCTTTTGTATACGTGTAACGTGGTCGCATTTTCTTCTTCTCTTCAAATTACAGTTCCTTTTTATATATTTTGTATTTATTTATGTGTTAATATTGTTTTTTATTAGTTTTGTTTTGCAGGCTAAAACTTTCCTCTTAATTCAGCCTGTTCCTTCTTTAGCTGAATAGCATAGTACAGTGGCAATCAGACTGAAATAAAAACATCATCATTATACTGCAAGGGTAAAACAAATTTGATGGATTTGTTACATTTATATAGTTATGGAATAGGTTACAGTAGATTTGGTTCGGTTAAGGGGAGGCAGACCGTTTTTCTGGACCCACTTCTCTCTAATGTTTAGCCCCACATAGTTTTGAGATTATAAGACGTTGGTTCCATTAGTTTGGGGATTTTATGACCTTTCACCCCATTTCTTTGTCAATATTAGGACCCTTCGTGCCCTTTAGGTGTCTATTTTTTTCCTGGCGAGCAATAGCTAGCCTGTAATTTTAGGAGGAATCGGCCTTTGGCCGGGACTTTTCTACCGAAAAATGTACACATCTATCTTGAAGGGGGATCTAGGGAGTGTTTTTCTAAGCTTAATGGAGGTCTGGGAAGGAAACTAAAAAAACATATATGAATAAATGAATTAATAGACCAAACAAACGGTCTCTCTCCCCTTAAGCTGGGTTGAATAAGATTGGGGTTGCCAAGTATCCAATCCACACATCTTGGTTGCACAGAATATGCTGGCCAGCTTAGCTATAGCTTACGAGGCACCGGGCAAAACATATGGGCTGGATGTGTCTGCTTTGTTGGTGGGGATTTGGGAGCACACCAATTGTCCTCTTTACCCTTGTTACTCTTCCTCTTTGGCATGTGTTTATATATGTCTTTATATATGTTTATATATGTCTTTACCCTTTTTCCTCTTCCTCTTTGGCATGTGTTTATATATGTCTTTACCCTTCTTCCTCTTCCTCTTTGGCATGTGTTTATATATGTCTTTACCCTTGTTACTCTTCCTCTTTGGCATGTGTTTATATGTCTTTACCCTTCTTCCTCTTCCTCTTTGGCATGTGTTTATATGTCTTTACCCTTGTTACTCTTCCTATTTGGCATGTGTTTATATATGTCTATATGTTTATATATGTCTACCCTTCTTCCTCTTCGGCATGTGTTTATATATGTCTTCACCCTTCTTCCTCTTCGGCATGTGTTTATATATGTCTTTACCCTTGTTACTCTTCCTCTTTGGCATGTGTTTATATATGTCTTTACCCTTGTTACTCTTCCTCTTTGGCATGTGTTTATATATGTCTTTACCCTTCTTCCTCTTTGGCATGTGTTTATATATGTCTTTATCCTTGTTACTCTTCCTCTTTGGCATGTGTTTATATATGTCTTTACCCTTCTTCCTCTTCCTCTTTGGCATGTGTTTATATATGTCTTTACCCTTCTTCCTCTTCCTCTTTGGCATGTGTTTATATATGTCTTTACCCTTGTTACTCTTCCTCTTTGGCATGTGTTTATATATGTCTTTACCCTTCTTCCTCTTCCTCTTTGGCATGTGTTTATATATGTCTTTACCCTTGTTACTCTTCCTCTTTGGCATGTGTTTATATATGTTTTTACCCTTCTTCCTCTTCCTCTTTGGCATGTGTTTATATATGTCTTTACCCTTCTTCCTCTTCCTCTTTGGCATGTGTTTATATATGTCTTTACCCTTGTTACTCTTCCTCTTTGGCATGTGTTTATATATGTCTTTACCCTTCTTCCTCTTCCTCTTTGGCATGTGTTTATATATGTCTTTACCCTTCTTCCTCTTCAGCATGTGTTTATATATGTCTTTACCCTTGTTACTCTTCCTCTTTGGCATGTGTTTATATATGTCTTTACCCTTCTTCCTCTTCCTCTTTGGCATGTGTTTATATATGTCTTTACCCTTGTTACTCTTCCTCTTTGGCATGTGTTTATATATGTCTTTACCCTTCTTCCTCTTCCTCTCTGGCATGCGTTTATATATGTCTTTACCCTTCTTTCTCTTCCTCTTTGGCGTGTGTTTTTCTATCCACCTGTGTCAAAGGCTTTGGTTTACCGTATATAATTATACACTGCTGTTTGTTTTCTTGTGTGTGGGAATTTGTGTTTAATTATTCGCCATGTGTGGTATGATATTGAAAAGAAAAGAAAGAAGCCTGTGCATATGCCTTACAGAAGGTCGGATACCATTGTGTAGCTAAAAATATGTGGGTTATCATAAAGACTTGACATTAATGTGGTGCAGAGACTTAGTAGCTTCATTTTGTTTCATTAGGTATCGAAATATCAGCTACTGAGGAATTATATTATACACCAGGTGAAAAAATAGACTACCGACGATTGCCGATAAGTCAAAATAAGGTGGACATTATGAATGGACACTGGTATTGCGTACAAAGTATAAACGTGCTTCTTTTCACTGAGTCATGCACTCACCCTCGAACCCTTGGTATAAAAGCCGAATCCCAGTAGTTAGTGGGCATTTAGCCTATAGAGGCTGTTGTGATTTGACCGTAAGTGGTCGCATAGTTTAGTCAATCAAAATAGTCACCCATGTTCCACATACTCGCAGGCATAAGTACACTCACCCCACAATTATATAACATGCTACGTGATATTCAATGGGCCGTATTCTTAGTCACCACGCTACACTCTTCCCGAGAGTGATTACAATCCATTGTAATTTACGAGGCTTAAGGTATCATGGTAGAGGCTAATAAAGGAAAAGTGTAATTTTCATTAGTCGGGCTTGAAGCTCCTTGCAAAGTTGCCAACATGTATACATTGGAAAACTGACTCAACCAATTTACTTTATTTATTAAGTGGTCATGAATTCACCCATACGTGTGTCGACTGAAAACACGTCCAATAATTCAACACTCGCACTTCACAATGCTGTACAAAGCAGAATAAAGTACGGTACCGGTAACATTCGTAGGGAACGACGGCTTGAGACTTCTATCGATGAGCTTGGATCAAGCTCATCGAAATAGTAAGGGAAATAATAACGAGTACCGGTAATGTGCCATTGGTTTGGCATCTTATTTAAACAAATATTAATTATTTCATTACATGTAATAGAGAAATCACCAGTATATATTTGTTATTCCACGTAGGCTAATTGCGTAATATCTGAGCATTCCATATTATACGTACCGGTACGGTAATTTACATTATTTAAAGTGCAACTTTATTGCTGCTCCTCACACATTTAACTGTAATAAACGATGTGAAAGTACGGTAATCTTGCATCTCACTTGTAACCTCGGTAGGCTACTATTCTTAGCTCATCTGATTGTCCCGGATGATACATTGAAGGCATTCTGAACACAGGCAGCTTTATTTTGGTGTGGCTTTCTCATACGACCTCAATTATATCTCATCCTGCTCCGTCGGCGTATCGTCCTCAGTAGCAGAGTGTGTGTGTGTGTGTGTGTGTGTGTGTGTGTGTGTGTGTGTGTGTGTGTGTGTGTGTGTGTGTGAGAGGATATGAGAGAAGATAATAATGAGAACATGAGTGACCATAGGGCGGTTAGAGAATAGGCTATGTCAGTGAGGCGTGTAAGAATTTGGAGAGAGAGAGAGAGAGAGAGAGAGAGAGAGAATGAATATAAGAGGAAGAGGCGGGTTTATGGGCAGGTGTGGAGGGTGAGAATGAGAGAGAAGGCCGAGGTGAAGGGATACCCTGTTCACCCACACTTCAAGATTAGTCAGAAGAGAGAGAGAGGGGGAGGGGGGATGTCTTGGAGAGTGAGAGAGAGAGGGAAGGAGGTGAGAGAGAAAGTAAAATTGCAAGCGAGATAAATTAATTTGAGATGGTTATAATAATCAGGTACGAGAGAGAGAGAAAGAGAGCGAGGTTAACCCCTTCTGTACCGGCAGTCTTTTTATTTTTATTTTAGCTTTATTTAGACGATTTTGTGTAGCTTTATTTAGACGATTTTTTGTAGTTTAAGAATTACCTCTGGTAGTAATAAGGGTTAAATAATAATAAATAATATTTTTAATAATGTGAAAGTAATGTAATGTAAGTAATGTGTGTGTGTGTGTGTGTGTGTGTGTGTGTGTGTGTGTGAAGCCTGTTAATTGCTTGAGGCCATTTTGAAGCTGAATATAACCGTCTAAGAGTAGCCAGATAAAGTTAAAAGCACGGCACCGTTACTGAAAGGGATAATTGAGTGAAGCTGTTTATTATTCCTCCAAGATAATACAGTAGAGGCACCTATAGGGCAACACACTGGCCCTGGTGATTTGAGATGGTTATAATTATCAAATATGAGAAAGAGAGGGGGGGGAGGAGGTGAGAAAGAAGTTAACATTGCAAGAGATAAATTTATTTGAGATGGTTATAATAATCAGGTATGAAAGAGAGAGAGAGGGGGAGGGGGGGGGGGGAGAGAGAGATGATAATTTAGTGAAGATGTTTATTAATCCTCCAAAATAATACATCAGAGACACCTACAGTAGAGGACAACAGAGTGACCCTGGTGACGCCATACACCTAGGCGGTCACAACATTCATGACATCATAGACCCAGGTGAGTCGTGCAGGCACTGGGATTAAGGAAGTTGTGGTGATTTGTTGGTTTATTTATTTATTTATTTTATTGTTTCCTCGCTAGACCTCCACCAAGTTATAAAAAAACACCCCCTAGAACCCCCTTCAAGATAAATTTGTACATGTTTCGGTAGAATTGCAGGCTCGCTATCGCTCGTCCGGAAAAAAATTGACACCTAAATGGCACGAAAGATCTTTATATTGACAAAGAAATTGGGCGAAATGTCCTGAGAATCGTCAATCTAGTAGAACGAACGTCTTAAAATCTCAAAGCTAATAGGACTAAACATGAGGGAGAATAAGAATTTCCTCCCCCTTAAAAGTTATGTCACACGAGCCATTTTCCGACAATATTTGTCAGCCGTGCTCCTTTGGCAACTTCAAGATTTAAGTTTTATCCTCTTAAGGGGAGATTTCCACTTGAGGGACTTTTTTCTTGACCCCTTTCTCCCTCATGTCTAGTCCTATTGCTTTTGAGATTTTAAGACGTTTGCCCCATTAGTTTGCTGATTTTAAGAATTTACGCCCCCATTCTTTCAATTTTAAGACTTTTCGTGCCATTTAGGTGTCGATTTTATCCTGGCGAGCGATAGCGAGCCTGTAATTTAAGAGTTACCGGCCTTCGGCCGGGAAATTTTTCTACCGAAAAATGTACAAATTTATCTTTGAAAGGTGGTCAAGGGGGTGACATTTTAAGATTGCTGGAGGAGTAGGAAACAAACTAAAAACCTCCCCTTAAATTTAGTTCAGACACCAATAGAGGCCGGCAATTTTGCGATAAAATAAAAGCTTGTGTATCGAATATTACCGGAAAAACACCTTTAATCCCTTCTGTACCGACGACGTCTTTTTCACTTTGTTCTAGCTATATTTAAATGATGTTGTGCAGTTTAAGAAGGATCTGTGGTAGTAAAAATGGTTAAGTGAGATAGTCCGAAGCCTGTTAATTGCTGGAGACCCCTTTTGAACTGAAGTAAATCGTCTAATAGTAGCCAGAGTAAAATAAAACAGACGGCGCCGGTATAGAAGTGAATTAGCGATTGGAAATGAAAATGTGTTTGAATGCATATGTACCGGTAATTGAATGTGTAATGTGTGGGGTAATGTGTGTAAGGGAAGTGTACCGTATACGATAATGTAGAACGTGTGGATTAGAATGAGGGCAAGATTATGTATACTTATTCTAGTTGTATTGCGGGAGTGAGCATGCTCGTTATTTCCCGCCTCCTATATGTGTAGGTGTTATATGTATCGTTGGAATGGCTGTGGATGTGTGTGTAGTCTGTATTTTTAGCCAATTGGCGACATCGGAAACGAAGGCTTAGGGTGGATCTGTATGGTACCATTCTCACTATAGACGGTACCGTCTCGCCCGAAGGCTTAGGTAGCCATCAGCTTAGGTGAACCATATGATACCCATCTCGCCTTGTACCATTTTTGCCAACCCCAGATGGGACGTCACAACGTCGTCCACTTATTCCAGGTACCTATTTACAGCTAGGTGAACTGAGGCTAACACATGAAAGGAGACAAGCCCAATTTGTCTCCACCCGGCCGGGGATTGAACCCCCGACCCCTCGTGTGTGAGACGAGAGCTCTACCTACTAGGCTACGGGCTGTGTGTGTGTGTGTGATTACAAATGTATTAAGGGGGCCCACCTCGCTTTTCTTTTATCTTTCTCTCCCTCTCTCTTTGGCTTGTATCCATTCGGCACCATTCAGCCTACTGTTTTAAGACGTTTACCCCCATCCAGGTGTCAATATTTTCGTGGCGACCGGTAGCGAGCCAGTATGTATATATTTTTGTTTTGACAGCAAGGTAAATTTGTACATTTTTCGATAGAATAATGTCTCCGGCGAAGCCGGATTTCTCCATACAATGCTGGCTCGCTATCGCTCGCCAGAAAGAAATCGACACCTGGATGAGGATAAACGTCTTAAAACAGTTGGCTGAATGGGGCCGAATGTATTCAAGCCAGGGAAAGAGAGAAAAGGAGAGAAAGATAAAAAAAAAAAGCCGGTGACCCCCCTTAATAATTATAAATGAGTTAAGGTGTGGTACAGTAAACCGAGCGGAAATGGAAGGGGCGCCCCGTGTTTGGTATGATGAGGGTTGGGAAAGTCGAATAAGGGAGTGTGTCGAAAGTTTTTATTCTCGAATACTATATGAGAAACAGACACAATAGGAGAGAGAGAGAGAGAAGGGGGAAGGGGGATGAGGAAAAGTGAGAGGATATGAGATAAGATATGTGAACGGAGAAGTGAGGATAGTGTGTGGTTAGAGTGTGCCATTGTGAGGTGCAAAAGAAATTGGAGAGAGAGAGAGGAGAACGAGAGTGAGTTTGTGCGGGGGGGGGGGGGGGGAGCAATGAGCGAGAAAATTCGGATAAGTTTATGAGGATACTGAGCTTAGAGAGTGTGTCACTGTGGAGAGTATACACATTTGAGACAGACAGACAGACAGACATACAGAAAGCAGTTGGGCCACATTTGGTAATACTGTGGGTATGAGGGTATCCTGTGAGTGAAATCTGATAAACCTGGCGGGTTGCTGGGAGGTGTACGGTATCGTGGTGGCAGACAGTAACCACTTGCAAGGGAAAGTAGCCAGATAACCCAGACAAATATATCTGAATTATAAACATCATTGTAACATAAATCAATCGGGCATACTCTGTTGCAGCATGTTACTGTTACCCGATAACGCATTTGTTCTCTGGCTTTACCACTAGGGATACCCCAATGCGAGCCTGTAGGTTGCAGCTCTTTCCTTTGCAAGTGATTCTTGACATGATTGATTAACTTTTCTCGGCCGTCAGATACCGTAAGGGGTTCTCCTCTAGGCTCTAGGTCTCTTCCACTTTCCTAGACTTCAGTGAGGCAAATTACATGTCCATAAAAACTAAGTTGGAACTCAATGACCATACAGTTAATATTACTCAATTATGTATCAAATAGCAAACGTTCGTTTAGTATGTGATCAAACACTGGCACCCTATACTCATTCTAAAATATTAGTTGCCAACAAAAATATTATGTTAGTTGTTCATGCCTCACAACATTATCAAGTCAGGGAGCACCAATGTCTTTAAAATAAATAGTAAAATTGTCCTGCACAGATATCAGCAGTGCTATATAAGGTATATGGCACTGTCGATATATGTTGACTCATGTAACCCTTCATGCTAGGCTAAGGCAAACCAAAATTATTATACACTTGACTACCGGTACCATGGTAAGTTAATTGATCTAACACCTCGACATCCTCACAACATGCATGAACAGATTGTCTTATTCATCAATTCCTCTTTTTTTTTTTGTAATCTTCTAAGCGTTCTTAAATATCAATACCGGTAGCTTCTTTACTCCTACAACTCTTCACCGCGTAACACATTGTGCTTCAATACACATTTATGGGCATTGCCAGCGTCTTAGCTAGGACTACTACTCTATTATTATCTCGGAATTAAAGGTCATTGATAATTATCAAAAAGTATTGACAGCCCTCCTCTGCTGGTCCGTCTGCTATGTCTACAGTAAGTGTCCTGATCAACATCCATGGCTATATGAAAGTGTTGAAATTTAAGGAAGAGTTGAGAATAGAACTCCGCCTCTATTTTAGAAAAAGTTACGTTCGGATGACGCTCCGATTTAAATTCCTGTTTGAGATTCTAGTATACTGCAAGCAGTTCCCTTCGATATTAAAGCCGAAGTTCCAGGCTATAATTACTAAATGCGAATCATGCAAATGAACATAAATGCATGAATGTTTACATTCACTTAGATACCTTGGAGAACAGAAATATATCCAATTCCAATCAATATAATAAAATTTTATAATTATACGACAATACTTTCTTGGATAACTACTATAGTACATGGATAAGATTACCGGTACCACGAATGTGTTTATGTGTGAAGTGGACGTAAAGTGGAACACAGATGGGTTAGTGTTCCAAATAAGTATACTGTACTGAGTGATGGAGTAACACCGTACACCGGATGTGATGGAGCGGATACAGTGAAGGATGTGATGGAGCTCTGATGTTGTGATGGAGCACTGGTGTTGTGATGGAGCAGTGGTGTTGTGTGATGGAGCAGCGGTGTTGTGTTGTGGTGCAGTGGTGTACCCAGATAGGAAACACACCGGAGAAACAGAATATTCCTTTTGTATCCAACTGTCTCATATTTCATCAACCGTGCCGTGCGTACGTAAAGGTATTGCGGTAGAGGAATTAGTGATCTTATGTTAACCTTTTGACTGTCATGCCTTTTCTAAGCTAAATAAAGTTGGTTGGCGGTAGCTGGAATCCATAAGTCGAGGTCGGATTATGAAATATAAATACAATACGATTTTTTACATTTTGGCTACGGTATATGAGTCCCTTCTTAAACTGAATACAATTGTTAATGGCTAACATGATTTTTCATGTAATGATGAAGCAGTAATTTATATCCAAAAATGCTTACCGGTACCCTAGAAATGGTACATTTGTTATATTTAGTGATGAGGAAATCGTGTTTAATATAATTTAATATATTCATTACTTGCCAGATAAATCTTAATCGCTAATATGCTTGGTAGCGTTCAACATAATCAGAAAATTGAAATCCGAAGATTAAAAATAATAATAAAAAGGTCTACATATCCTTAAAAACATAAAGGAACATAGTTACCTGTTAACTAAGGATATCATCAGTGAATTTTATTCTTATAATAGCTTTTGATATATTGTTACAAGGGCTTAAAAAGGAAAACAGAGTGTAATCGAATTTGTTCAACTTTATTAATATAGAATAATCCGTGAAATGTGTTGTTTCCCGCAATTGATACCAGAGCTTGACAGAGATAATCAGGGTGAAAATTTATTTCTGTATAATGTTAATCAATTACCAAAATGACTGCTCTGGTCTGAACACAGAGTCCTATTTAATCCCATTAAAGTAAACTATTAATGGAATAACATTAGCTAGAATTAAATGTCAACACAATGATGAAACTGAGAGGACTTAATAATGCGACGAACAGTAAATCTATTTTAACTAATGTTACCGAGTGTGACAGTTGGAGTGATAACTGCCTGATGTAACTCGAGCGTAACAGTGTGTGTGAGAGAGAGAGAGAGAGAGAGAGAGAGAGAGAGAGAGAGAGAGAGAGAGAGAGAGAAGTGGTGGGACAGTGTTATGTTACAAGTGTGTGGTAGCGGTACAAACTTCTTTATAGGGAGCTCCTGTCTAGTCTGTGAAATCTCTCTGTGTGTAATATAGAACACATACACATAAATACTCATACAATTATATTACCGTATACAATCTATGATTACAATATAGACCACACACATTATAGCATATGTGGTACCGGTATATTTAATTGTGTGTACGGTCGCGCTAATAAGTGATGTCTCGGCACCAAGTATGTTTTGATCAATAATTGGTATCAGCAATATCTAATCTTCATTTCTTCATATCGAGTGAAATATGCACACATGTTCCTACACTTACCCACCCTATTCAACATCTGACAGACATTAATACAGCACAGAGTAAGCCAAACGTAATGCCAGCTGAGACATTACTTATTAGCGCGACCGTACAGTGTGCCCATGTATCGAGTATTGTTCGTATGATACTGCACTTCTCAAAAGGGTAGAGTCGAAAGCATTTCATATCATCAACTAACCTTGTCACTAATTCCCAACAATCTCTCTCTACATGCCGCAATGTTGCATTTATCTCACTCTTCTACCGCTATTACAATAATCAATGTTCATCAGAGCTCCCTCAGTGTATAGGCCTACCTTATGGAGAGTGGGGGGCACCTGCCTTTCAACACACTCCCACCCCTATTCTGTCCAATTCTCAAACCTAAGATTGAACACATTTTCCCAGTCTTTCTTCTACTCAACAAGCAAGCTTTGGAACTCTCTCCCTCAATCTGTCTTTTCCTCATCCTATGACTTAAACTGCTTCAAGCTCCGTGTGTCCAGACATTTTGACTCTAACGTACTTTGATTTTGGCTCTGTCACTCTTTCAACCTAGGGGGAGACAATTGTTACAGGCAGCTTTGTCTTTTGTCTCCTTCATTCACATAGAAACAAAAAATCTCCATAATAAGCATTCGGCAATGCTGGTACAGAATACGGTACCGTATATAGTTTGATATTTTGATCTAATTTCTACTCGATCAGGAGTAAAATATAACCCCATTGTTTGATAATTAGAGAAAGAAGAAGGACCTGACTCCGGGTGTATATAGGCCTACGGCACCTAAATGACGTCCGTAAAAAAAAAAAAAAAAAAGAAAAAAAAAAAAGGGCCACTCTCTCTGCTTCTCTGGATCTCTAGGCAGTAGCGGTGTCGGGTAGTGCCATCTGTGTGCCCGGTACTAGGGTACACAAACAAATAGCAACATACACACACACACAGCAACATACACACATCAACATGCACACAGCTTGGCCAACCCTTTGTTTACTCGGGCTCCGTTTACATGGGATTTTCACACGATTTTTACTTTATCTCCGCCAAACGAAATTTGCAATGATTATGAAATCGTCCCTCGTCTGTCTGTGTGTTTCTGTTTGTAAGCAGGATTCTCACAAATTGAAGGGCGGATTAAGATAAAAAAAAAATTTTTTTTTACCTTCATTAGAAACTTTACTTTTGGTTACCATTCGATGACCAACCCACCTCTCTCTCTTTATTTATTTATTCATTTATTTACTTATATATATATATATATATATATATATATATATATATATATATATATATATATATATATATATATATATATATATATACATATATATATATATATATATATATTATATATCTATATATACTGCATATATATTTGTTTATATTTTTTTTAATAAATGTATTTATATAGGCCTACCCTATTTGTATTTTTATCAGTCAAACTATCGGGTTTGTAACGAAAACCAAGTATCGTCATCCTCCCCGCTTCTTGGGCTACGTATAGTGATTTATATACAGGCAGTATTTTATCAATGTAACGCGCCATCGTGTAAACATTAATGTAGATATCACTGTTTGTTTATAGGCTGTCACCGCTGGCAATAATGGGCAGTTTATCACGACCCGAAGCCCATTAAGGGGAGATGGCCCGGTTTTCCGGATCACTTTCTCCCTCCTGTTTAGCCCCATTATTTTTCAGATGTTAAGATGTTTGCCCCATTAGTTAGTCGATTTTAAGACCTTTCGCCCCATTTCTTCGTCAATATTTAGACCTTTCGTGCTATTTAGGTGTCTATTTTTTCCCTGGTGAACGATAGTGAACCTGTAATAATTGTTGGAAGAACCGGCCTTCGGCCGGGAAATTTATCTACCTTAAAAATGTACAAATTAATCTAGAAGGGGGATCTAATGGATGTTTATTTTAATTTGATGGAGGTCTAGGGAAGAAACTAGAACAATAATGATTAGGCTACATGCACAAATCGCCCAAAAAGTGAACCATCTCCCCTTAAGCCCAAAGGAACTTTAGCCAACAATCCCGATCTATCTGAATATTTACTGCGTTTAGTAGATACATGTACAGTACTGTACCCTACAGTATCTGTGTGGTTTGTGTATCTATATAATTACCCCCCCCCCCATACCACAACCTCTCTCTCTCTCTCTCTCTCTCTCTCTCTCTCTCTCTCTCTCTCTCTCTCTCTCTCTCTCTCTCTCTCAGATAAAGCTGTTGACCACCTGAAAAATCTATAATGATGGACTCCCAATTTGTCTTCAAAGGACACCGACCATGCCTTACGAACTTCGTGGATTTTTTTGGGTTTTTTTTTTTCTCATATAATGATGGGCGAGTTTGAGAGGAGAAAGCTGTACTTATTATGTGTGTCCTTTTATTTCAAAACATTATTTTATTAAGTGTTTTTTCCACAGCGATTTTAACTAGTTCTTTTGCATTTATCTTGTGTCGTCCCTGTTTTGGTTTGTTTATTTTGCAAGTTTTACATTATAATTTATTAAGTCTTATAAAGTAGGCCTAATGATAAATATAATCTTGGCCTGCTAAAAAATGCGTCTTTTGTTAAAGGTCAATATGTTGGAGGATATAAGCTGGTTAACAGGTAAACAGCAATATGTTTTGGGGACGAACATATTTGAAACTAGACTACTACCGGTGCCGTCTTTTGGAGCCCGCATAGAAACTATTAACTATTAGCCTTAATCTGATAACCCCTTATCCCCTGGCCCACGCACTACTCTAAATAGCCTCCCCAAAATTGACCAATAGATATATAGTGAGGGATGCAATTATGGTCATTAACCCATACATTTAGTGTGTTGTTATTTGTGTATCATATGAACGGAATTATTACGGTATATGGAATTTGGTGATTGCATCCAGTAGGGACTAATACAGTATATAATATTTCTCTAGGCCTATTCAACCACTCAGCCCAATTCGATACCCGGTAGCTCAACTCAGTTCCCGCCCCAATTTGACACCAATTCGACCGTTAGTCCCAATGTTCACCCCAATTCGACCATTCAGCCCAATTCCCATCCCAGTTCTCTCTCTCTCTCTCTCTCTCTCTCTCTCTCTCTCTCTCTCTCTCTCTCTCTCTCTCTCTCTCTCTCTCTCTCTCTCTTCTCCGGCTGATGACTCTTCCACCTTTTGATCTTGGAGAGTAGGGTATATATCAGACCAGCTGAGAAGAGAAAGAGAGAGAGAGACTAGAAATGCATGGGTTTAAAGAAACATTTTATTGGGGGAAAACTTCGAAATGTGATAATAAACATAGGAAAGGATAATTCATATATAATTTACAATAACTAAATGAGTTCCAGTTGAATACACTTACAAATTAATGGATAGATTTAAACCTCAATGTGTATTTGGTATCGTTATTTTTGCATAAAGGGGAGGTGTGGTGGAGTGGTCTTGCCACTGGCCTGGTAATCCAAAGGTCCCGGGTTCAAATCCCGATGTATCAATGGGAAGATATTATTGGGATGGAATTTGTGCTGTACCTAGAGTATCAGTGCATTACCACAAGCCCACCGAAACGTCAATAAAATACCCTCATTGTTCCCTGATTAAATAGCACTGTATGAATATTCCCATATTCAAAATATGCTATAGGGGTGCAATGCCTGGTGAGTTATCTGCTCAACAGGTGGCGTTGTGTGTGTGTAAGTGTGAGAGTCCGAGTGTAGGGAGTGAGACAGTGAAGCACGGGAACGAGGTGGCCTCAGAGATGGGGTCGTTTCTGGCCATGAGTGAGCACCGTGCCTCATGTGAAGGCAAGATGGCAGGTGCTCGTTGTACTCTACGTGCTTCACATGTCTCACTCCCTAGACTGGAACAAGACCTCACGGGCTTCACTGTTCATTGTAAAGTGGTGAATGTTAAGGCTCTCAGCCTATGCCCGAGAGGAAGTAAGTTGGAATATAGAAAACAAATAAAAAATAAAAATAATCTCGAAATTATCAAGAGTTAACATGGAGTAAAGCAATAAGTATTATATTAATTATAATAGATAATTATATATAGATGAATATATAATAATAATATATATATATACCGGTAATATATTTATCGCATTTAATAATAAATACGGTACCGGTAATTAACACAAAAATATGAAAAAATATTCAATACAAAATAAATAAGTATGCAAGTACAGTACAACATATGGGACAAATATATTTTAATTTCGTAGCAAAATTGAGTTACCGTAATGTATGAAGGGGTAACTGTGGAAAAGGTAGGAAATATAAACATATTACGAGTCTCTCTCTCTCTCTCTCTCTCTCTCTCTCTCTCTCTCTCTCTCTCTCTCTCTCTCTCTCTCTCTCTCTCTCTCTCTCTCTCTCTCTCTCTCTCTCTCTCTCTCTCTCTCTCTCTCTCTCTGCACACAGGGTCGTGGAACCCTACTACATAAATTAGGTAGGATTCGCAAGAATTAATATTTGGAGCAAAACGTGGGTACGCTTGCCTAACTTCAGATTAGGTGGCAATTAAAAATTGTCTTCAAAGAACAGTGATTATCATCAACACCATCAAAGTTTATAATAGTTTATTGTGTGTGACTATATATGAACGTGTGTGTGTGTGCAGAATATCTTGTCAGTTGCTATACACCTGGAGATGGTCTACTAGCAGACGTGAAGGCATGCAAGTGAGTAGGTGGGTAGCTACTATAGTTTATTCGATGTAAGTAGGCGAGAAATCATGACCTCTATCCTCTGTAACTCAAAAAGGGCTATAGCAAATTGGCTGTAAATTTCCACATCTATTCCTTGACTTACTTCCCAAATGGTAGAAATATTAGCTCGATTACTCTAGTCGTTTTTCAGTTACAGAGGTTAGAGGTCATGATTTCTCGCCTACTTACAACGAATAGACTATAGCTAGGTATACAGATATGTTGGTAGGTAAATAGGTTGGTAGGTAGGTGGGTGGGTAAGTAATGTAGCTAGGTAAATCGATGGGTAGGTAGATAAGTCGGTAGGTCGGTGGATGGGTAAGTACTTTCGGTAGGTAAATGGATGGGTAGGTAGGGTAGTACATAGATCGGTAGGTGGGTGGGTGGGTAAGTATTGTAGGTAGGTAGATCGATGGGTAGGTAGATAGGTCGGTAGGTGGGTGGGTGGTAAGTAATGAGTACTGAAGGAAGGTAACTGGACTGGTCGGTAGGTTAGTACATAGGTTGGAAGGTGGGTGGATGGGTAAGTACTGTAGGTAAGTACATGGATGATAGGTAAGTGGGCAAGTAAGTAAGTACTCTAGGTAGGTAGATATGTCGGTAGATGGGTGGGTAGGTAGGTTGATAGGTAGCAGTAGGCCTATACTAACAAACAGGTGAGAATTCTAATAAACAGATATATAAACACTTTTCTTCTGTTTGTTATATTATATATATTAGAAAGGTGGGTAGGCTTGCAAACGAATGGTCAAATCATGCCATTTTTTGCGTATGCTGATTACTGTAGAATTTTGTCTAAGGTTAGGAAGGAATTTTAGATATCGAACGGTTAAAGACTACCAATTAACCTTCTATCTCTGACAGATGTTTCCCAAGTTACAGCAAATTGTCTTGAGATAGATGAATTAAAGCAAGAATTGGCGTCATATGATTGAGAGGGACAACACTTTTAATAAGTAGCAAATGGCGAACAAAAAAGTGAATTTGTTTCAAACGAGTGAATAGGCATATCAAAAATAGGCATATCAAAAATAGGCATATCAAAAATAAAACTATTAGAATGTGAAGGCAGACACATAGGATAGAAAGATAAATGGACAATGTAAGAAACAAAACAGAGAATGAAAGATATTTGAGGGAAGAGAGGTGGTTAAATCAGGTACTGGTAACTTGGTAAGAATGAGAAAGATGGAAACCGGTACACTGACAGCAGAAGGAGTGACAGGCGAAGAAAGAGGTGGATGAGGAGACGGAAAGATAGGTAAATACATGAGAAAGAAGAAGAATGGAGTAGATAGACAGACAGAAAAACTAGTGAAGAAAACAACAGGCAGGTTAGGATGACAGACACACAACAATTACAATGAATGACAGAGCAACAGGTGATGGACGAGACAGGAAGCTTGGTAAGGAGATGAGACGGGCAGAAGAAAGGGGTAGATTGACAGACAGACAGACAGACAGATTATGAAGGCAAACAAACAGGCTTCATTAAGTAAGGGGGGATGGTTCACTTTTTGGGCGATTTTTGCATGTATTCATAATTTTTCTAGTTTCCTCCCTAGACCTCCATCAAATTTTAAAAATATCCATTAGATCCCCTTTCTAGATTAATTTGTACATTTTTCGGTAGAAAAACGTACCGGCCCAAGGCCGGTTCTTCCAACATTACAGGCTCACTATCGTTCGCCAGGGAAAAAATCGACACCTAAATAGCACGAAAGGTCTAAATATTGACTACGAAATGGGGCGAAAGGTGTTAAAATCGTCAAAATAATGGGCCAAATGTCTTAAAATCTCAAAACTAATGGGGCTAAACACGAGGGAGAAAGTGGTCCAGAAAACCGGCCCATGTCCCCTTAAAAGACAGACAGACTGACAGGGTAAGAAGCTGACAGACATACTCAAAGAAATATGAATGACAGAGGAAAAGGTGGAGGAGGAGACAGGATGGAGATGAGAAGGGGAGGCTTGACACCATTCTGTCACGGCATGAAAGGAAGGATGTCTCTCACTTTCACACTTTCATAATTACTGGCACTATTATGTACTCCTGCACATACATACATACATACACTAGCACACACACACACGTACTCGCATACAAACCAACACCAACACTTGCACACGAACATACACAAGTTTACACAAGTTTGCACATGTAATCGCATACGCAGTCATTCATACGCAGTCATTCATACGCAGTCATTCATACGCAATCATTCATACGCAGTCATTCATACGCAATCATTCATACGCAGTCATTCATACGAACATCATCTAATGTTATCCAGAATACAGTGGTAAATAAAAAGCTTCATAGAACTGAAATGGTTAAACTGCTTACAATCGTCCACCGAGATCCAGAATAATAGGGAACATGGCGTCATGGTACTGAAAAGGTTAAGATTATATGGTGTGTGTGTGTGAGATGGTTCACTTTTTCGTATTTTTTTTTTTTTGTCTAGTTTCCTTCCTAGACCTCCATCAATCTTTAAAAAACAACCCACAGGCTCACTATCGCTCGCCAGGAAACAATCGATACCTAAATGGCGGCACGACAAGTCTTAAAATTGACAACGAAATGGGACAAACGGTATTAAAATCGACAAACTATTTGGCCGAACGTCTTAGAATTTAAAAACTAATGGGGCTAAACATGAGGAAGAAGGGGGGGGGGAGGGGGGGGGACCAAAAAACCAACCCATCTCCCCTTACTAAGCATAATGAATATAAACACACACTTTTGAGGAGGGAGAGCACTTTATTGACAACGTATCGCTTTGAGCTTCGTCTGATGGGAGCTCTTTTTAAGGGGAGATATCGACTGGAGGGATTTTTTTCTGGACCCCTTTCTCCCTCATGTTTAGCCCCATTGCTTTTGAGATTTTAAGACAGTCGCCCCATTAGTTTGGCGATTTTAAGAACTTTCGCCCCATTTCCGTCAATTTTAAGACCTTTCGTGCAATTTAGGTGTCGATTTTATCCTGGCGAGCGATAGCGAGCCTGTAATTTAAGAGGAATCGGCTTTCAGCCGGGACATTATTCTACCGAAAAATGTACAAATTTATCTTGAAAGGGGCTCAAGGGGGTGTAATTTTAAGCTTGATGGATATCTAGAGACCAAACTAAAAACCTCCCCTTAAGTTGACGATGATGATAATACACTTATATTAATGCACTTAATATTACTGGCAATAAATAGTGTGTGTGTGTGTGTGTGTGTGTGTGTGTGTGTGTGTGTGTGTGTGTTTATATAGGCCTATGTGTGAGATAGAGAGAGAGTTTGTGTGTGTATGAGAACGAGAGATAGAAATGACCACCCACCAAGGTAATTCCTGCTGTTAACACAAACACTTGCAAGACACCAACCTCATATCTCTCTCTCTCTCTCTCATATCAACGACAATGACCTTTGACGTTGCGCTGCCATGAAGTCTTGTTTTCCATTAATGCATATATTGTCTCTCCATGCCTTTAGAATAACAGTTAAATATTTGCCGTCATTAATTAATAACAAGCTAACAATTAATTCGCCCCCTTGTTTAAGAAGATCAATAACGATCTAAACCGGCCTATGTGAACCAGTTAAATTAAGAACAAAATAGTGAGCAATTAAAACAGACGATACATTTGTAAGGATAGTATGGGTAAAGAGTGCATAGGATATCGGGCTTTATCTTGGAAATATAACGCTCTTTTTATATATAGTATTTTGATAAACACTGTTGGACGAAATGGAATTGGACATAATATAGGGAATAATATGAATAACTATTAAAATATTTGCGGATTAAATATATATACTCGTTGAGAGAGAGAGGCAGAGAGGCAGAGAGAGAGAGAGAGAGAGAGAGAGGCAGAGAGAGAGAGATTTTTTATTTGATTTGATTGTTTTATTGAGAAAAGTACAAATGTTACACAAGTATCATAGTTACATTATCTCAAAAGGGCGAAGGTGCATACGCAATCTTCACCCTATTTCTATCTTAAACTATGTCATTATATGAGAGAGAGGGAGGGAGGGAGGGGGGGGGGGGGGCATTAGCTGAATATAACTTACATGAAAGGAAAACCCGGAAATGTATGAAATAAAGGGAAAAGAGCGTCATTTTCTGCGACACCTGTTGAGTGGTAGAGGTGGGAAGGGAGGGGGGAGGAGTAGTGAGGGGGAGGGAGGGGAAGGAGGAAGAGAGGGAAAGAAGGGATGAGGGTGAGAGAGAGGGAAAGGGACGTGGTGAGGGTGTTGGGGGGGGGGGGGAGAGGAGAGAGAGGGAGCAAGTGGGGGAAGAGAGGGAAAGAAAGGAGGAGGGTGGGAGGGAGAGGTAGAGGGACGTGGTGAGGGTGTTGGAGGAAAGGAGAGAAGGGAGAGGGAGCAAGTGGAGGAAGAGTGGAGGGAAAAAAAGGAAGGAAGATAGGGGGATGGAAGGGAGAGGTAAAGGAACGTAGTGAGGGTGTTGGGGGGGGGGGGGGCCGAAGGAGAGGAAGAAAAGGAACGTGGTGAGGGAAAGAGGAGGAGGAAAGATCCGAGGGAGAGAATGATTAAAAAGGTTAGTATAGGTAGCGCCAACGAACTTGACAATAATCTTGATCCCTGACCTCGCTGTAACTCAAAAGGGCCTATAGAGCAAACTGGCTGTAAACATCCACACCTATTTCCTGGTGGACTCTTCCCAAATGATAGAAACGTCAAACCGATTGTTTTCATTTATTTCTGGTTATAAGAAGTTAAGGGGTCAAGATTATTGTCAAGTTCGCTGGCGCTACCTATAGTAATGGTATGGGGGGGGGGGATAAATATTTAAAAATCCCTTAACTCTTATAGGTCCTTCCAATACCAAATCAACATGTCTGGCCATAGCAAAATTTAGAATGTGACCATCTTATTAAAAGAAGAGTCAACAGTGGAAAGAAATGACATGTGCAAAGGCGACCACTGAATCGGGGACGTGTAATTCTCCCTACCGGTACCAATATAATGACACAAGTGACACAGATCAATTGGCGCTGATTTCTCGCCCTTGGGACCTTTTAGATGTCGACACTGGCTATTTCTACCACTGAGTAGCCTTCCGAACAGGAAGAATATTCTGTATGTTGACATTTATATGCATATCGTACATTCCAGGCATTTAATGCAATTTCATACTATAAATGTGAGTCATTGATAACCGTAGCAAATGCAGATTGATAGTTTTAATGGGGCTATTATCGTCTGGAAGAGGAGGGTGGCTGATTTACGACAATTCAGACTTTTGAAAATGTTTAAACTCCGTATCTGCTTTATATGGACATGTATTTGACTACCAAACGATATGGGTACCTGTATTGGATATAGGTACCGTACATATTGATATTATTATATGCATGATTATAGAGAACAACATATTTAGAGATGTACCGGTAATTAGTGTGGAAATGGATGCCTGATGAACGAGAAGACCGATGTCGTCTATTGGTCGCTTACACCTACTTTGCAACTCTAAAACACGGGATCTCGCTGTATTGGTAACTTCAATTAGCCCTTTGAAGATTATGACGCATTTTGGTTGCTTATTCTGGCTATTAGTAGACGTTTTCATACAGTTTAGGAAGGATCTGTGGAAATTATAAGGGTAAAGACTATCTTAATTTGTTGTTGATTTCATTAATTGAGTTTAGGAGTAAAGTCGGTTGGTGGAGGTAACATAATAATTAACCATCTGATTTCCATATACCTTACCTAATCTGAATAAAATCGTCGAATGGCAGACATGAAACAGAAAAGAAAATGCGTAATCAGATCTTGCAAGGGCACAAAGGACGAGGGAATGTAGATCACATGAAGACACTAAACAGAAGAACGATAATAAGAGGATATTGTTTTGTTATGGATTACCGGGTATTTATTTTTCGTTCAGTACAAGGCCCAACTAGTACTCGTTTTTTTGTTTTTTCCTTTGGAACCCCCTTCTCCCTCATGTTTAGCATATTAGCTTTGAGGTTTTAAGACGTTCGTTCCGTTAGTTCGGCGATTTTGAGACCTTTCGCCTCATTTTGTTATCAATATTAAGACCTTTCGTGCCCTTTAGGTGTCGATTATCGCTCGCCTGTAATTTTAGAAGGAATCGGTCTTCGGCTGGGACATTTCTTGAAAGGGGGTCTAGGGGGTGTTTTTCTAAGCTTACTGGAGGTCTAGCTAGGAAACACAAAATAAATAAATAAATAAATATATACCCGGTACCAAAAACCTAGCACTACCCGCTTAAGGGGAGATTTCCACCTGGAGGATTTTTTTCTGAACCTCTTTCTCCCTCATGTTTAGCCCCATTGTTTGTGAGATTTAAAGACGCTTGCCCCATTAGTTTGGCGATTTTAAGAACCCTCTCCCCATTTCTGTCAATTTTAAGACCATTCGTGCCATTTAGGTGTCGATTTTTTTCCTGGCGAGCGATAGCGAGCCTGTAATTTAAGGGGAACCGGCCTTCGGCCGGGAAATTTTTCTACCGAAAAATGTACAAATTTATCTTGAAAGGGGGTCAAGGGGGAGTAATTTTAAGCTTGATGGAAGTCTAGGAAATCAACTAAAAACCTCCCCTCAACTCTTCAGTATACCATGATGCAATTTTTCGTTTTCTTTTGGCTGATATTGGACGTTTATATGTATTCATAGGCATGTGACTAGGAGTTGCTGGAACTCCTGTTTCATTTGTGTGGCTTCCCTTACTGTTTATGTTTTGTGTCTCACCTACTGTACACAGAGAGTACTCCAGCTAGCTCTCACAAACCTCTCCTCCTTCAATTAATTTCACTACACTAAACAAGCACACCACACTTCTTTCCAATACACCAAGGGAGACAAAAATCGGCTCTCTATTACTCTTTCAACTTTGGAGGAGACACTAGTTACACCAAACTTTGCCTTTTGTCTCCTCCAAACACATAGGGAAAAAAACGTCTAAAAAGTGTTAGTGGTATACGGTAGCCTGTTTGTTTGTGTGTTTGGGTTTTTTTCCCAGCTGGCAGTAAGTTGCCATGTTGCCATCTTATTTATTCGGCTATTGCGAAGATTGTGTAGCGAGATATACCTGGCAATGCTATGTTGCAGAGGCGTACCGTACTAGTTTCTTATGTTTCTATTATTACCGATATATCAGCTGCTAAGGGATTAAATTTACCATCAGCAGAACTAAAACTTCCTAAGCTGCATAATATATACCGGTATATATAGATATATAGATAGATATAAAGAGAGATAGAGAGATAATTTTAGGCAACACGGCAGATCACTAATTGAAAAACGAAGGAACAAAATTAATAAACAAAATTATGATGAAAATCCTTCGAGACAAGACGTAGGAAATACACAGGAAAGTAATACGATATATTGTTTAAGTAAAAAAGAGGACAAACAGTTTTATAAAGAGGGAAAATAAAAGGTAAAGTATTGTTGTTGTAAGAAAAACCAGAGGACAGGATGAAAGCAAACGGAAAGGTCCAGTTAATAGGATAATGACAGTAAAAAGGAGAGAAAGAGAGAGAGAGAGAGAGCAGAATCATAACAGAAAAAAAAAATAGTGATGGAGGATTATATGTGTGTGTTTGTATGTGTGTGTTACAAGGAATGGTTATTATATCAAAGATTTTGGGCCCATTCCAGAGAGATGCTCTCGGTGATCAAAGAGAGAGTGTGCTGTACAGTGCCATACTCTCACTGCAAAGTGTTCAGAATACTGTGTACTCTATTCTTAAAGTGTTCTGCTGAAGAAGTATTTACAACATCGAAGGCAAGTTATGTTATGTGGAAAATATGTTTCATGTTTGCTAAATGTAAATATATTCAACTCCAATTTCTAGCCATGGTGGCGTGTTGTATCCATAATGAAGCTAAGCATCTTCTTATAATCCACATTGTCGAACTCCTTTAGTATTTCGAAAACTTTAATGAGTTGACCTCGTACTTTACGCGTCTCCAAGGAAAAGACATGAACTCTCAGACGGTCCTAAAACTCATTCTCCTAATCGACGGAATAACTTTTGAAGCCCTAGTTCGGTCTTTTTTCTAGTCGCTATATGTCTTTTCTAAATACCGAAGGCTATAATTGAACAGCCTGGCCTAGAAGGGGTCGTATTAAAGCATTATAGAAGAGTGTAAGGCCTATCTAAAAAGTAGGAGTAGAAGCAATAATGATAGGGGACTATACTGTATATACTGTATATATACTGTGTATATAGGTATATATACTGTGTATATAGGTATATATACTGTGTATATAGGTATATATACTGTGTATATAGGTATATATACTGTATATATAGGTATATATACACAGTATATATGTAATATATGTATATATACTGTGTATATATGTATATATACTGTATATATGTATATATACTGTATATATGTATATATACTGTGTATATATGTATATATACTGTATATATGTATATATACTGTGTATATATGTATATATACTGTATATATGTATATATACTGTGTATATATGTATATATACTGTATATA
>CM064554.1:2425180-2455180 GCA_032716605.1 Paralithodes platypus
AGAAAAATAATAAATAAATGAAAACATGGACCAAAAAGTGAACCAACTCCCCTTAATCCCTCTTAACCCCTTCACCACCATTACGTAATTGTCACCCTATTCTGGTTACCAACAGACGATTTTGTTTAGGTTGTTTTCTACCTATACGACTCAAATGGGTAAATACGGTGATGATAATGATGATGAGGATGATGATGATAATAATGATAATGATGATAATGATGATGTTGGTGAGGGTAATAATGATAATGATGATGGTGATGATGATAATAATGATGATGATGATGAGGAGGATAATGATGTTGATTGATAATGATTATGTTGATGATATTGATGATGATGAGGAGGAGGATGATAATGATGATGGTGATGATGATAATAATGATAATGATGAGGAGGAGGAGGATGATGATAATGATGTTGATTGATGATGATAATGATTATGTTGATGATATTGATGAGGATGATGATGATGATGATGATGTTGTTGATGAGGAGGATGATGATGGTGATAATGAGGGTGATGATAATGATTAATTGATGATGATGATGACTCACAGTGGACGGAAGTAGGTGAACTTGACAAACCTCTCTAACCCCCCCCCCCCCCCCTCTCTCTCTCTCTCTTTGTTCTTTTTACTCTCGTTTCCGGTTTTTGTTTCGCTCGCTCTCTTTCTCTCTCTAATGGCTCTTTTTAGGCGGCTGTCACTCTTTCTCTCTCTCTCTCTCTCTCTCTAGTTGTCTCGCTGGCTTTTTGTATCTTGTTTTACTGGCTGGATATTGCCTTTCTTTTCTTATCACTTGTTTTCTTAGGTGTGTTTATGTAATCTGTTAATCTCTCTCTCTCTCTCTCTCTCTCTCTCTCTCTCTCTCTCTCTCTCTCTCTCACTTGCCAGATCGTTCCATCATTAGTTATCACCTACTTCATCCCAATTGCTCTATGCTGTGAGTCTAGCCATTTCTTAATGTATTTATCGAGACACTGTTTATTACTTAAGGGGGGTGACCTGATTTTTGTTAGTTCTGTCCTTTTCTCTCTTTCTGTGGCTTGTATCCATTCGGCCCCATTCAGCCAACTATTTTAAGACGTTTATCCCCATCTAGGTGTCGATTTCTTCCTGGCGAGCGATAGCGAGCCAGCATTATATGAAGAAATCCGGCTTCGCCGGAGAAATTTTTGAAAAATTTACCAATTTAGCCTGCTGTCAAACAAAAATAAAAAATTTGCTGGCTCGCTACCGCTCACCAGTAAACAATTGACACCTGGATGGGGATAAACGTCTTAAAACAGTAGGCTGAATGGGGCCAAATGGATACAAGCCAGAGAAAGATAGAAAAGGACAGAACAAAAAACAGGTCACAGGGTTGAGGAGCTTAGCCTATGCCACTCATTAAGTATACTGTGGGCCAAGACTTTGTTTGTTGTATCTAGGTTCGCATTTTTGCCTATTACTGTTTAACTTGTTTCACTTGTAGAACTAGGCTAACTCTCTTTGGGTTTTTTTAATAGATTATCGGAGTTTATGTTACTAAATCCTTATAGACTCTCAAAATACTATTAGTTGTCCTCTTATTCTCCGTTTTTTAAGTGAAAATATATCGAGTTCTCTTAATATCTCATTGTATTAGCGAGAGAGAGAGAGAGGGAGAGAGAGAGAGAGAACATGAGTGCGCGCGTGTGTGTTTATTATAATACTTTCATCAAATAAGTAGGCTACAAAAGAGATGAAAAGGAGACTAGAATAATATGGCACATACAGAATGAGGGAGGAAGAAGAAAAACAAAGGATTCACAGTCTCTCTTTCAACACCCATAGAGATAGTATAAATAAGTGTGTGTGTGTCTATGTGTGTGTGTGTGTGTGTGTGTGTGTGTGTGTGTGTGTGTGTGTGTGTGTGTGTGTGTGTGTGTGTGTGTGTCCCCCGCACACACACAACAGTCACACACACAGTATACCAGTGGGTGCCGTGGTGTGCGCATGTGTGGTGGAGCCGGTTGTGGTTGCTGACTTGGCAGTGTACAAAACAAAGGGCCTAGATGGAGAAGTTGCAAAGAAATAGTGGCGAGTGGTGGAATAGTGGTGGTAGTAATAGTAGTGGTAGTGGTGGTGGTGGAGGAGAATGGTGGAGTAATAGTGGTGGTGGTGGTGGTGGTGGAGAAAAGTGGGAGAGACCTGGGTAAGTACGGTATATAATGATAGACAATAGAGTATCTTTGTATCCCTTTCAATACCAGCGACGTGTGTTATATTCTATTCTAGCAATATCTCGACGATATTATGCAGCTTACGAAAGATCTGTGGTAGTTAAAAAGGTTGGTTGAGATAGTTTGAAGCCTTGTTATTGCTAGAGGTCCTTCCAAAGCTGAATAGAATCGTCTAATAGTTCCCAGAATATGATGAAAAGGACGTCCCTGGTACTGTATAGGATAACATGTCCTCTCACAAGCCATAATACGTATTCATCTGTTGAGTCTGAACTTTTAAACTCAAGATTTGAAGCATGACCGTTATTAAATAGGTTTGTATTCTCCTTTGGGCTCGATAAAATTGCATGTATGCGTATTTTTGCTCGTGAGTGTACAAGGGTATGTTATATTTTTTGTTTCTCTCTCTCTCTCTCTCTCTCTCTCTCTCTCTCTCTCTCTCTCTCTCTCTCTCTCTCTCTCTCTCTCTCTCTCTCTCTTCTCTCTCTCTCTCTCTCTCTCTCTCTCTCTCTCTCTCTCTCTCTCTCTCTCTCTCTCTCTCTCTCTCTCTCTCTCTCTCTCTCTCTCTCTCTCTCTCTCTCAAGATAAACATAGCCCAGAATGAATGCAACAAAAAATAGTTCACATAGGCCACACACACATAAAATATAATTATATATACACACACGCCTGCACATGCACATACACATACATTAAGTCAGACACACACACACACACACACACACACACACACACACACACACACACACACACACACACACACACACTAGATTGCTTATAAATACAAATTGGCCACCAGAGACTGTATCATCTTAAACTTGCAGTCTAACCTTCCTCGTTATATTAACCTTCTTATGATATATACTGTGTTGATAGTATTTGACATGTTGCCTTTGTTATTGCTGTATAAGTAATTTACTGCTTTAAACATTATGTGGAATAGGTCCTTGTGGATAATTTAAGCAGTATTTTATAATATACTGTACTATAGCTGTTAAGGGGAGGTATTTGGTTTGTTCCCTATACCTCCATCAAGCTTAAAATTACACCCCCTTGAGTCCCTTTCAAGATATATGTGTACATTTTTCGGTAGAAAAATGTCCCGGCCGAAGGCCGGTTCCTCTTAAATTACAGGCTCGCTATCGCTCGCCAGGATAAAATTGACACCTGAATGGCACGAAAGGTCTTAATATGGGGTGAAAGTTCTTAAAATCGCTAAACTAATGGGGCAAACGTTTCATTATATCAAAAGCAAGGGGGCTAAACCTGAGGGAGAAAGGGGGTCAAGGAAAAAAATCCCTGAAGTGGAGATCTCCCCCTTAAGGTATAAGAGTCTAGGAGATTATAATAATAATATCCCGAATCAGGTATATATAGGAGTGGATTGATTATAGTGTGACTGATGAACGCGAGACCAATGTGTTCGATAGGTTTTATTTGGTTGGAGGGGAGATTTCCATACTTCAGGGATTTTTTTTTGCCTTGACCCCTTTCTCCCTCACGGTTACCCCCCCATGGCTTTTGAGGTTTTAAGACTTTCGCCCCATTAGTTTGGTGATTTTAAGAATTTCCGCCCCATTCTGTCAATTTTAAGACCTTTCGTTCCATTTAGGTGTCGATTTTATCCTGGCGAGCGATAGCGAGCCTGTAATTTAAGAGGAACCGGCTTTCAGCCGGGGACATTTTTCTACCGAAAAATGTACAAATTTATCTTGAAAGGGGCTCAAGGGGGTGTAATCTTAAGCTTGATGGATATCTAGAGACCAAACTAGAAACCTCCCCTTAACCTAGACAGAGCTCGGTTGTTAGTGACAGGTAGGCTATATACAGACAGGACCCTGGTACACCTCAGGACACACATTATGGCCCTGTCTCTAACTCCTTAAGTGGCTTGGCTCTTTCAGTAACGGTGACGTATTTTGTGTTGGATTTCAGCTACGTTTAGACGATTTTAGCTACGTTTAGACGATTTCAGCTACGTTTAGACGATTTCAGCTACGTTTAGACGATTTCAGCTACGTTTAGACGATTTCAGCTACGTTTAGACGATTTTATAAAGTTTATGAAAGATGTGAATGGTAACGGAAGCTAAAAGGATTAAACGAGATAGTCAGTAATAGCCTTTTAAGGGGAGAATTCCACTAGAGGGATTTGATTCCGGACCCCTTTCTCCCTCATGTTTAGCCCTCTTGTGTTTGAGATTTTAAAACGTTTGCCCCATTAGTTTGGCTATTTTAAGAGCTTTCGCCCCATTTATATCAATTTTAAGTCCTTTCCTGCCATTTAAGTGTCGATTGTTTCCTGGCGAGCGATAGCGAGCCTGTAATTTAAGAGGAACCGGCCTTCAGCCGGGATATTTTTCTACCGAAAATGTACACATTTATCTTGAAAGGGGGTCTAGGGGGTGTAATTATAAGATTGATGGAGGTCTGGGGAACAAACTGAAAATCTCCCCTTAATGGGTAGACGTCCTTCCTAACCTGAATATAATCGTGTAATCGTGTAATCGTGTAATAGTTTTTTCCAGAATATAATGAAAAGGATGTAACCGGTACTGAAGGGGTTAAACGATTCCCAATAATAGGTACGGTACAGATTTAATAGGGAGATTCAATTAAGGGGGGTGACCTGCTTTTTGTTATTTCTGTCTTTTTCTCTCTTTCTCTGGCTTGTATCCATTCGGCCCCATTCAGCCAACTATTTTAAGATGTTTATCCCCATCTAGGTGTCGATTTCTTCCTGGCGAGCGATAGCGAGCCAGCATTATATGAAGAAATCCGGCTTCGCCGGAGACATTTTTCTATCGAAAAATGTACAAATTTAGCCTGCTGTCAAACAAAAATAAAAAATATGCTGGCTCGCTACCGCTCACCAGTAAAAAATTGACACCTGGATGGGGATAATCGTCTTAAAACAGTAGGCTGAATGGGGCCAAATGGATACAAGCCAGCGAAAGATAGAAAAGGACAGAACAAAAACAGGTCACCCCCCTTAATTAAGCCTGAAACAGCTTGGAAACTCTATACCGGTACAGCATTACTTACCGCGATTGTACACTACATACCGGTACAGCATTACTTACCGCGATTGTACACTCTATACCGGTACAGCATTACTTACCGCGATTGTACACTCTATACCGGTACAGCATTACTTACCGCGATTGTACACTCTATACCGGTACAGCATTACTTACCGCGATTGTACACTCTATACCGGTACCCTGTTCCAAATTAGTAGGCCAAACACTCTCGAACATTAAGGGGAGATATCTACTCGAGGGATTTTTTTCTGGACTCCTTTCTCCCTCATGTTTAGCCCCATTGCGTTTCTAATTTTAAGACGTTCGCCCCATTATTTTGACGATTTTAAGAACTTTCAACCCATTCTGTCAATTTTAAGACCTTTCGTGCCATTTAGGTGTCGATTTTATCCTGGCGAGCGATAGCGAGCCTGTAATTTAAGAGAAACCGGCTTTCAGCCGGGATATTTTTCTACCGAAAAATGTACAAATTTATCTTGAAAGGGACTCAAGGGGGTGTAATTTCAAGCTTGATGGAAGTCTAGGAAACACACTAAACACCTCCCCTTAAGGGAAAGTAGTATTAACTTTTAAAATGCACAGTTCTTGAACAAGATTATCGGCGAACCATTGATTTTGACATTGTCATTGACATAGATTGTAGCCTTACATTTGTTAAGCTATGTCGAGCTGAATCGAATCGATTATATTATTTCTTATTTTGGTAATTATAGAGAATAGGCTCGCACCCCTATTTTTGTTTTGTTTTTTCCTCCAAATTTTGAGAAATGAGTGTTTTCATGGTCTTAGTTATAATTCCAATGTGGGATACACGATGGGTAGAGGGAGTGTTTTTGCCCCCCCCCCCCGCCCCCCCATGAATGATTGAAATCGTCGTCTATGTTGCCAGCAGGGGGTAAATATCGATTATACTGCATAAAGAAGGCGTTTGTAAACAGTGAGGATGTCCGAAAGAGCTCTGAGATTGATTAGAATGGGCGTTTATTCTATTAATATCGGGTTTTATAAATGTGATCAAAATTATTATCCCACGGTGGATTATACATGAGTACAGTATAAGGATTCCATAGACCTACATTGTCCCTAATAAATTATGTATAATAAGGCTGCGAGCCTATTCCCTATAATTATCCTTATTTTATACGATATCGGCATTTATGAGTTCCTGTGCTTGTTTAGGTATGGTTCAAAGAGTCAGGCAGAGACAGAATGTTGTGTCCTAAAGTGGCCTTAAGGGGGGATGTCCACTTGAGATATTTTTTCTGGCCCCCTTTCTCCCTCAGGTTTAGCCCCATTGCTTTTGATATTATAAAACGTTTGCCCCATTAGTTTAGCGATTTTAAGAACTTTCACCCCATATTAAGACCTTTCGTGCAATTCAGGTGTCGATTTTATCCTGGCGAGCGATAGCGAGCCTGTAATTTAAGAGGAACCGGCCTTCGGCCGGCACATTTTTCTACCGAAAAATTTACAAATTTTTCTTGAAAGGGAGTCAAGGGGGTGTAATTTCAATCTTGATGGAAGTCTAGGAAACACACTAAAAACCTCCCCTTAAATATTTGAAGTTTATAGTGGCGGGTTGTCCACCTTGTTATTTAGTAGACAGACTTGCAATATAACTTAAGACTCGTAATATCCTAATTAGAAGTACCATCACTATAGTTGCACATTAGAAGTACCATCACTATAGTTGCACATTAGAAGTACCATCACTATAGTTGCACATTCAGTTATACTAAATAATCTGAAAACATCGTACTTCCAGGTATTTATTTAAGTACCGGTAATGCAAATATGTGTATATACAGTACCCGGTAAGCACATAGGGTACTTTAGTGCCTATGCAACATTAAACCCTGTATTCTCACTGTTCACACCACTAATTAGATTTTCAAATCATAGAGGCAATGTATATAATTTAGTTTTCCTTCTTCTATTACCGGTAATGTTCTTCGATCCTTAAGGTCACCTTAACTTTTATGATGGCTTTGTAAATTCGGCGCCTGGTACTGGATAAGCAAATATACACGAATTGAAACTGCTAATGATAGGGGTATACTGAGACCGAGGAGTGTGTCTACCCCACGGACCAGTCTAGAGTGTAGTGATAGAATCCCCATTACCAGGCAATTGTTATCTCACTGCATCCAGGACCCCCACAATTGGAGGGAGTTGATAATGTGTTATTGTGTGTGTCTGCTCCAGATGGTAATACGGGGTCTGGCCGTAGCGGAAGGTCATCATCTACACGCACCTGTACTCTAGCAACCTAGAAGGGTCACTAGATCTGTTGTTGCTTGATTTCCTTTGTACTCCTTTGTACACGCACCTGTACTCTACACGCACCTGTACTCTGCACGCACCTGTACTCTACAGTAGGTTCAGGTGCGGTCGCGTTAAGGGAGGTGACAGGATTTGTTTGATCTTTCTCTCCTTTTCCCTCTTTCCCTGGCTTGTATCCATTCGGCCCCATTCAGCCAACTGTTTTAAGACGTTTACCCCCATCCAGGTGTCAATATTTTCCTGGCGAGCGGTAGTTAGCAAGCATAAATATATATATTTTTTTGACAGCAAACTAAATTTGTACATTTTTCGATAGAAAAATTTCTCCCGGATTTCTCCATACAATGCAGGCTCGCTATCGCTCGCCAGGAACAATTGACACCTAATGGGGATAAACGTCTTAAAACAGTTGGCTGAATGGGGCCGAATGGATACAAGCCAGGGAAAGAGTTTGCCGCACATTTTGTATTCCGTTGGGGTCGTGATTTGGCAGCGCTACACCCACTTCCCCAACTCCCCCTCCCTCACTCCACCTCATATTGGTAGGAGGTGGAGTGAGGGAGGGGGGGGGGTTGGGGAGGTGCGTGCAGTGCTGCCTAATCACGACCCCAACAAAATAGAAAATGTGCGGACCACTGTACATAGTTAATAGTAAGTTAGTGGTGTCTACAGTTACAGTATATGATGCTGCTATACATTTTCGAATTAATTAATGCTGATACATACAATTTTGAAGCTGTCTTAGGCTGAACTGAGTCTTCTTATTAAGTATTTTTTCAGATATATGCATCCATGTAATGAGTATTGTTCGCATGTGTAGGGAGGTTCTACCCATACCGCTTTTCTCGAAAGGGTAGAATCAAAAGCATTCCGTCTCATCAGGTCACCTCCTCTTACTAATTATTTCCAATCTCTACGCGCCGCAGTGTTCTCTCTCTCTCTCTCTCTCTCTCTCTCTCTCTCTCTCTCTCTCTCTCTCTCTTTTCTACCGTTATTACGATAGTCAGTGTTCCGATTGTATACCTCCTCCCTTACAGAGTGTAGGTAGCACCCACCTTTCAACATATTCCCATCCCTATTCTGTCCAACTCTTTAACCCAATATTGAATCGATGCTTTACCTGATGTTTGTACTTCGCAGGTTCCATTATACTGTTCGAGGTTTCAAATTTGTTACAGAAATAATAACCGAGGCTGTACTGTAAGTTCATACACATATATCTTAGTGTGGTGTAAAGTCGTGGCCACACATTCTGATACTGGTACATTTTGAACTGAATAAAATCACTTGAATTGTAAATAACAGTCAATAAAATCACTTGCATTGTAAATAACAGTCAATAAAATCACTTGCATTGTAAATAACAGTCAATAAAATCACTTGCATTGTAAATAACAGCCAATCCAGGCCGAGATAGCTTCCAACACAAATAGATAACATTAGTGACCGCGACTGTGAAATTCTATATACAATATGCACACAAATAGCAAAGTTCCTTCCGAATGTTGCACAGGATCAATTTCCAACTAAGGGCATGTGAAGCCTTTATAGCGTTTGACCACCTGTAAGTCTCCCGTCATCCTCTCTGCTCTCACTATTTGGATGCAAGGGTGCAGGCGCTCAACATTTAAGGGGAGTCACCTGGGTTTTTTTTTTGTATCTTTCTCTCCTTTTCTCTCTTTCCTTGGCTTGTATCCATTCGGCCCCATTCAGCCAACTGTTTTAAGACGTTTATCCCCATCCAGGTGTCGATTTCCTCCTGGCGAGCGATAGCGAGCCAGCATTGTATGGAGAAATCCGGCTTCGCCGGAGACATTTTTCTATCGAAAAATGTACAAATTTAGCTTGCTGTCAAAACAAATATATACAAATGCTGGCTCGCGGGAATATATTGACACCTGGATGGGAGTAAACGTCTTAAAACAGTAGGCTGAATGAGGTCGAATGGATACAAGCCAAAGAGAGAGGGAGAGAAAGAGAAAAAAAGCGAGGTGGGCTCCCTTAACATTCAATAGGCTAGGCTTTCAATTAATCCAGAGCAAACAAAAGATGGAAGGAATATTAGGTTATGAATGTACAAATGCAATTATAAATACACACCAGTACCGTATACTGTATAGTGAATTATAAATACACACCAGTACCGTATACTGTATAGTGAATTATAAATACACACCAGTACCGTATACTGTATAGTGAATTCACTTCATACACAATAGGTGTGCACACATGTGGAAACTGTGTTCGATTTATGTGATAAATGGCTTGAAATGAGGGACAGGTGTGTATCGAGTCCATCCAAAAGGTTACATTTGTCAATGAGCATCCCAGATCACCAGGCAGGAACAATGATAGGCCATTTGCAAAATGTTTGAAAGCGGGTCCTCTGCGGGTCCCCAAGCTAAAGCTAATTTTGTAAGCTAAAGCCCACACCTAGCCACCAATCAAACGAATCGGACAAATATGATGTCATGTGGCTTCTTTGGGAATCCCAATGATCCACTACATATGCCATACACATACGAAATCAAAGAACACACAGAGACAGTGCGCACCTTGAATTATTAATTGACCTACGGACGTGTAACGTATGATACACATACGCAATTTCGACCATAAAGACCATAGTGTTCTCTATCTTTGACTGAATTCCCGACTTGCGAGTTTCGTTCTATAAGGAAATTGAAGCCGTGAACATCGATAGTAAAGAGAAATAAAATAATAATGTGGGTTTATAATGGATAAATAGTATAATCAATTTGGTTTTATGTATTTATATATGTATTATGACCATAATTTATCTGTTAATTCTGCTAAATACCAATATATAAAAACTCCAACTTCCTTATAGCCTGAAACTCGCCAGTGGCCAATTGAATCTCCTCCTTCATTCCTGTCCCAGTATGAATGGCAATATTAGGTACTGGTACCGGTAACGAATTAATGAAACATTGGATTCAGTTCAGCATAGCTTAAGGGGAGATCTCCACTTGAGGGATTTTTTTCTTGACCCCTTTCTCCCTCATGTTTAGCCCCATTGCTTTTGATATTATAAAACGTTTGTCCCATTAGTTTAGCGATTTTAAGAACTTTCACCCCATATTAAGACCTTTCGTGCAATTCAGGTGTCGATTTTATCCTGGCGAGCGATAGCGAGCCTGTAATTTAAGAGGAACCGGCCTTTGGCCGGGACATTTTGCTACCGAAAAATGTACAAATTTATCTTGAAAGGGACTCAAGGGGGTGCAATTTTAAGCTTGATGGAGGTCTAGGGAACAAACTAAATACCTCCCCTTAAATAAAGGCAACAATTCATGTCTCATACACAAGGAACTAGAGTTCTCGAAAAGGGGTTCCAGTCCTGACACTTTTCTTGACTTACAGTGTGCTGGGTTAAAAATCCAGCAGGGTTGATAGCCTCTGAAGTCCTGTTTTAAGGGGAGACAGACCGTTTTTCTGGACCCCCTTCTCCCTAATGTTTAGCCCCATTAGTTTTGAGATTATAAGACGTTTGGCCCTATTAGTTTGGCGATTTTAACACCTTTCGCCCCATTTCGTTGTCAATTTTTAGACCTTTCGTGCCATTTAGGTGTCCATTTTTTCCTGGCGAGCGATAGCGAGCCTGCAATTTTAAGAGGAACCGCCCGGGAAAATGTTCTACCTAAAAATGTACAAATTTATCTTGAAGGGGTGTCTAGGGTTTTTTGTTCTAAGCTTGATGGAGGTCTAGGGAGGAAACTAAACAAAAATATGAATAAATTAACTAATATACCAAACAAACGGCCAGCCTCCCCTTAACTAACTGTGAGCACACAGCAATACACCCACTGATCAACATGTACACCCACACACACACACACAGGCTTACAGAACCGGTGGGGCACAATAATTATGCCTATATATACAGTGGAAGTGAGGAAGATTAGTTGGATCTGCTTCAAGGTTTCTCTCTCTCACTCTCGCTCCCTCTCCCTCTCCCTCTCTCTCTCTCTCTCTCTCTCTCTCTCTCTCTCTCTCTCTCTCTCTCTCTCTCTCTCTCTCTCTCTCTCTCATTATGAACACACGAGAGCATAATTATGCATTGTGAATACACATAGTCATTATTAAAAACATTCACACTCGCATGCACATATTATGAACAATGAACACACACATACACACACACACACACACACATACATGTACACAAAGCCACACATACATGTACACAAAGCCACACACATACACACACGCATCATAAGCACACACACACACACACACACATGTACACAAAGCCAGACACACACACACACACACACATGTACACAAAGCTACACACACACACACACACACACACACACACACACACACATAATAAACACAGAAGAGCACACACACATGTACACAAAGCCAGACACACACACACACACACACACACACACACACACACACACACACACACACATGTACACAAAGCCACACACATCATCTCAAGTACAAGGTCACACTGGTCCAAGGAAAGTACAGGCGGAGTCATAAGTTCGCTTCTACATATGGATTTCGGGACTTTAACCCCTTCTGTACCGGCTACGGTACAATCTTGTAACTTAATTCTGGCTGTTATTAGACGATTTTAATATGTTTAAAGAAAGTCTCCAACAATTAACAGGCTTCGAACTAGGCTGTCTCACTTAACCCTTTTGACTACCGGTACCACAGATCGTTCTTAAACTATACAAAATCGTCTAAATATAGCTAGACTATAATTAAAAAGACGTCGCCGGTACAGAAGGGGTTAAGCGTTGTCAATGTAAATTAGCGCTTCCAGTATTTGACGCAATTCTTCCTTTTGGGTGGTTATTAGTAAACAATGGTATTCAGTTTAGGAAGGACACATGTCTTGGGCATCATGGGAGTACACGCTATCTTAAGGGGAGGTTTTTAGTTTGGTCTCTAGATATCCATTAAGCTTAAGATTACACCCCCTTGACCCCCTTTCAAGATAAATTTGTACATTTTTCGGTAGAAAAATGTCCCGGCTGAAAGCCGGTTCCTCTTAAATAACAGGCTCGCTATCGCTCGCCAGGATAAAATCGACACCTAAATGGCACGAAAGGTCTTAAAATTGACAGAAATGGGTCGAAAGTTCTTAAAATCGTCAAAATAATGGGGCGAACGTCTTAAAATTAGAAAAGCAATGGGGCTAACCATGAGGGAGAAAGGAGTCAAGAAAAAACTCCCTCAAGTGAATATCTCCCCTTAAATGACCCCTTAATCCTCCCATACATACTTCCTACTCTAAACAAACTCGTCTTATTATGATAGCCAAGATAAACTACCGGTACTAAAATGCTTCAAAGTCCATTTGACACAGATTTCATTGAATTAGTTTTCTTGAATCTTGTATAGAACTACCGGTACCTAAACCAATTATATATTGTGTAAATTAAGACAAGTTCCCGAGAGATGTGTACTAGGGCTTTTGATTACATAATTGATATATGGCAGGGTTTATCAACGACTTAAAAATGCATTTACAAACTTAATGGAAATTGAACGAATGTGTTTATATAGTTATCAGAGAGAGAGAGAGAGAGAGAGAGAGAGAGAGAGAGAGAGAGAGAGAGAGAGAAATTACATACACAGTTTTATTAATCTACCAAACATTCCATAATTATTGGAATATGTGTATTCCACTACATCGCTATCATAGTGCATCAATCCGTAAACACATATCCAATTTACATGGAATAAAACAACCTTATTCTGTCAAACAAACCGCCAGATGTAGCCACTTGATTTTGTTTTGACTTCTTAGTGGCGAGTGTGTGTGTGTGTGTGTGTGTGTGTGTGTGTGTGTGTGTGTGTGTGTGTGTGTGTGTGTGTGTGTGTGTGTGTGTGTGTGTGTGTGTGGAGGGGGTAACTTAGCATGGATATTGCAGTAAGATGACGTCATTTTTCCTCTTGTTGTGGCTATCATTTGGTACTTTTGTTCTTGAGCCTAGGATACAAAAAATGAGAATAAACAAACAAAATATGTACAGTACATGGCGAGATCCTATAATAATAAGACCGTGTGCATTTATTATTGAATCTTCGTAATTTTAGTCTTGTAAATATTGTACTATTGTATATATAATTAATGGTCACGACTGTGCACGACATTCAGACATACATAGTCTTCATTCACTTGCTCACACAATTAACTACTATCAAGCTCATTTTAATTATGCTATGTTAGCTATTTATGAGTTTAGTATATACAGTCGTAACCTATCCTATAAGCTGAATGGTAAAACAAATGTGCTTGCGTTTTTAATTAATATACTGATATAGCTATAAGAGAATAATTAAAATCTATCGTGTAGCAATTATAGGTTTACAGAACTATGAGTGTGGCAGAAGTCGTACATACATATATATACTTATATGTATTTACGAATGGATATCATGTACATTGGTTTGTTCATAAATAAAGATAATTACGAAAGTACACATAAACACACACATATAGCAGCTACAAATAATACGAATTCATATCTCACAAAATAAACAAACAAGTCTTACATATATAAACACACACACACACACACACACACACACACACACACACACACACACACACACACACACACACACGGGTCGCTGTGGTCCAGTCGGTTAACTTAAGGGGAGATATCCACTTGAGGGAGTTTTTTCTTGGCTCCTTTCTCCCTCATGTTTAGCCCCATTGCTTTTCTAATTTTAAGACGTTCGCAACATTATTTTGATGATTTTAAGAACTTTCAACCCATTTATGTCAATGTTAAGACCTTTCGTGCAATTTAAGTGTCGATTTTATCCTGGCGAGCGATAGCGAGCCTGTAATTTAAGAGGAACCGGCTTTCAGCCGGGACATTTTTCTACCGAAAAATGTACAAATTTATCTTGAAAGGGGCTCAAGGGGGTGTAATCTTAAGCTTGATGGATATCTAGAGACCAAACTAAAAACCTCCCCTTAAGGCGCTGTGTTACGTGCTGACCGCAAGGGGCCGGGGCGAGGGTTCGAATCCACCAGAATCCTAAAGGTTTTTTCGGCCATAGCGACTGAGAGAATTGTATCGTCGTTCCTCCCTAACCAAGCTGCTATCAGCCTGTGTTAGCCTACACATCTTTTCACCAATACAGAGTGCATCTGCGTATGTACAGTACTTGGTGGGAAGCCAGGCACCTCACAGTCGCCAAAGGTTGCATGAGACCTCGTAGTTAAGTTAGAATAAGTATAGATTTAAGAACAATTCTGTAGATTTTCAGCCTCAGGGCTGCAATGAACAATAAATCGACAATTATTACACACACACACACACACGTGTTCCCACAATATACTTGTTTCTTAGGTAAACACACACACACACACACACACACACACTTAAATTAACACACAACACACACACAACCTCACGCTTGCATTCTCTGCTCCAACACACACACACACACACACACACACACACACACACACACACACACACACACACACACACACACACACACACACACACACACACACACACACACACACACACACACACACACACACACACACACACACACACACACACACACACACACACACACACCACCTCACGCTCGCATTCTCTGCTCCAACATACACAACAACAACAACAACAACAACAACAACAACAACAACAACAACACACACACACAACCAAGCCCTGATGACAAAAACTGCCCTACCTTAGTCCAAGAAGCCAGTGACCTCTTCTGCCTGCAAGGGACATTATTATCATAGGGAAATATAATGGTGGCTATGGAGGAATGTTTATGTTTATTTATATTTGTATCTTTAATTAGTTTATTCAAGTGCATTGGGGTTTGCAATTGATGATTAATGTGAAGAACGGGGTGTTACTAAATTTATATATTTTTTGTTAAGGGATTTTAGTGGACTTTTTGGTGTGTATTGGAGATGTATCGTGCTTTTTGAGGAGATTTATGGGGTTTATTTGGATATTAATGGTGTTTATTGGGGATTTATTGTGCTGATTGGGGCATTATGGAGTTTATTGGGAGACTATGTGTTTATAGAGGATTTTTGGTGTATGTCGAGGAATTGTGTGCTTTGGGGTTTTGTGTATAATGAGGATTTATGGTGTTTATCGGGAATGTATGTCTTAACCCTCTCGAGCTCCTATACGCGTCTCTGTTCTGTTTCTGGCTACTATTAAACAATTTTATTCAGATTAGTAACGGTATATGGAAGTCAAAGGGTTGATTGAGATAGTATTTTCCCTTTTAATACCCACAGATACTTCTTAAGTGCATAAAATCGTCTAATGACAGCCAAAATAAACTGCTAAAACGCGTCAGAGCTTCAAAGGGTTAATGGGGCTTTTGGTGTCTTGGGGAATTGTTGGTACTTATAGATTTATGGCGTTTATTGGGGAGTTTGGGTGTTCAGTGGAGATTTCTTGAGTTCATTGGGGGAATTTGGGTGTTTATTGGGAACTTATGGTGTTTATTGGGGACGTATGGAGTGTATTGGGGAATTTGGTGTTTATTGGGGATGTGTGGAGTGTATTGGGGAATTTGGTGTTTATTGGGAACTTATTGGGGATGTGTGGAGTGTATTGGGGAATTTGGTGTTTATTGGGGATGTATGGAGTGTATTGGGGAATTTGGTGTTTATTGGGGATGTGTGGAGTGTATTGGGGAATTTGGTGTTTATTGGGGACGTATGGAGTGTATTGGGGAATTTGTTGTTTATTGGGGATGTGTGGAGTGTATTGGGGAATTTGGTGTTTATTGGGGATGTGTGGAGTGTATTGGGGAATTTGGTGTTTATTGGGGATGTGTGGAGTGTATTGGGGAATTTGGTGTTTATTGGGGATGTATGGAGTGTATTGGGGAATTTGGTGTTTATTGGGGATGTATGGAGTGTATTGGGGAATTTGGTGTTTATTGGGGACGTATGGAGTGTATTTGGGAATTTGGTGTTTATTGGGGATGTGTGGAGTGTATTGGGGAATTTGGTGTTTATTGGGAACTTATTGGGGATGTGTGGAGTGTATTGGGGAATTTGGTGTTTATTGGGGATGTATGGAGTGTATTGGGGAATTTGGTGTTTATTGGGGATGTGTGGAGTGTATTGGGGAATTTGGTGTTTATTGGGGACGTATGGAGTGTATTGGGGAATTTGTTGTTTATTGGGGATGTGTGGAGTGTATTGGGGAATTTGGTGTTTATTGGGGATGTGTGGAGTGTATTGGGGAATTTGGTGTTTATTGGGGATGTGTGGAGTGTATTGGGGAATTTGGTGTTTATTGGGGATGTATGGAGTGTATTGGGGAATTTGGTGTTTATTGGGGATGTATGGAGTGTATTGGGGAATTTGGTGTTTATTGGGGACGTATGGAGTGTATTGGGGAATTTGGTGTTTATTGGGGATGTGTGGAGTGTATTGGGGAATTTGGTGTTTATTGGGGATGTATGGAGTGTATTGGGGAATTTGGTGTTTATTGGGGATGTGTGGAGTGTATTGGGGAATTTGGTGTTTATTGGGGATGTGTGGAGTGTATTGGGGAATTTGGTGTTTATTGGGGATGTGTGGAGTGTATTGGGGAATTTGGTGTTTATTGGGGATGTACCGGTATGGAGTGTATTGGGGAAGTTTGTGTTTATTGGGGACGTATGGAGTGTATTGGGGAATTTGGTGTTTATTGGGGATGTGTGGAGTGTATTGGGGAATTTGGTGTTTATTGAGGATGTATGGAGTGTATTGGGCAATTTGGTGTTTATTGGGGATGTATGGAATGTATTGGGGAATTTGGTGTTCATTGGGGATGTATGGAGTGTATTGGGGAATTTGGTGTTTATTGGGGATGTATGGAGTGTATTGGGGAATTTGGTGTTTATTGGGGATGTGTGGAGTGTATTGGGGAATTTGGTGTTTATTGGGGACGGTGGAGTGTATTGGGGAATTTGGTGTTTATTGGGGATGTATGGAGTGTATTGGGGAATTTGGTGTTTATTGGGGATGTATGGAGTGCATTGGGGAATTTGGTGTTTATTGGGGATGTATGGAGTGTATTGGGGAATTTGGTGTTTATTGGGGATGTATGGAGTGTATTGGGGAATTTGGTGTTTATTGGGGATGTATGGAGTGTATTGGGGAATTTGGTGTTTATTGGGGATGTATGGAGTGTATTGGGGAATGTAGGTGTTATTGAAGATTTATGACGAATAATGTTAAATTGTGGTACTACCGGTATACAGTAAATTTGGGATTAATGGTAAATTTTGGGGGAATGATGGGGTTTATTGGTAAATGTTGGTGTTTGTTGAGGGCTTTGTGCTTATTGAAGAATTATGAGGAATATATTGTGGAATTATAGTGGTTGTTAATGAATTTTGTTTTTTGGGCGGGATTTTTCGCGAATTTTGTCTGTTTAAGGAGACAAGAGGCAAAGCTGCCTGTATGAGTACCCCCCCCCCCCCCCCCACTGAAAGAGTGACAGACAGCTAAATTCAAGATACTTCAGATTACAAATGTCTGAACACACGGAACTTGACATAGTTTAAGTCATAGGGAATGTTGGTGTTCATTAAAGAGTAATGGGGTATATATGGGAGATGTTTGGTGGCTATTGGGATCTAAGGAAGGACCTGTGGGAGTCAGTGTTAATCGAGAGAGTTTGTACTCCTTTGATCTCCAGAGTCCCTTCGTGAAATGAATAAAATCGCCCAGTAAAATTCAGAATATATTTAAACAATACTAACGATGCCATAGCACGTTTATTTGATGGAACGTGGATCGAATCCAGGCCATATTACTCGGCAATGGAAGGCCCTCTAGGTATGGACTAACGTAATGCACCTATCACTTTTTTTTCCATAGGTACACATTCTTTACCCTTCACCAAGCGGCTTCTTGTGAATCCGTATATCTGTTGCTGCTTGTTTTCCTTTGCAGTCCTTTGTAATCCTTTGCCTGAAAGTAGTAAAGTTTATTTCAATTAAATATCTGACTCCCACAAATCCCTCCTAAGATGAAGAAAATATTGTATTGATAGTCTAAGGAATATATGGAAAGGACGCGTCATGGTGCACTCAAAGAATTAACATGCAATTCCTTTTTTACCCATACCAGAACCAAGCTTTTATATTAGTTTCTTTATAAGGTGTGTTGACGTGAAATGGTGCCTTAGATTATAATACAAACATCGAATTCTACCAGATATTGCCCCGATTGTATGACCCAGGAATGTTTACAGTTTGCTAAAGTTAATGAAGATAGTGCCGAATACTGTTTTAGGAGCATCAGTAGATATGAACATCGCTTGGAGAAATCTTTATAATCTAGAAGTAAAATATTCAAGAAGCAACCAAAGATACGGCCTACCTAGTAAAAATGTGACGAAAACAGAACATAGTACGGTCGCGCTAATAAGTCATGTCTCAGCCGTCATTACTTTTGGCTTGCTCTGTGCTGTTTTAATGTCTGTCAGATGTTGAATAGGGTGGGAAAATGAAGGAACATGGTTGTATATCTCACTCAAAAAGATTAAATAATGTGTAAATATTGCGGATACCTATTATTGATCAAAACATAATTGGTGCCGAGACATCACTTATTAGCGCGACTGTACAATCAAAGATTGACTATGATGAAATAGAACTGAATATGAGAACTAAAGCATATACTATATATAGATATACAGTATTTGGCAAGGTTGTACTATTGGCGTTGCGAAACTTCTGACCAGCGAGAGTACAATATGATGGCTTGATCAATTGAGGTGTAGAGTGGGAGGAGGAGGGGGGGGGGGGGGGGGGGGGGAGCAGGATGGAGAATGGGGGGAAGGAGTTTATAGGTCTCTTAGTATATGAAGTGAGGGAGGGGAGAGGGGGTGGGGTGGAGGGAATGGCGATTTGATTTGATTTGATTGTTTTATTGAGAAAAGTACAAATGTTACACAAGTATCATAGTTACATTATCTCAAAAGGGCGAAGGTGCATACGCAATCTTCACCCTATTTCTAGCTTAAACTATGTCATTACCTATATAGTTAGATGAGTAATACATTGATATTGAAGATAATTTTTAACACTACCTAAGTTTAGTATATACAGTATTATAATAAAGACATATCTAAAATACATGAGTCCCCGTTATAGACCTTGATCATATTGTTTTTGGTTTTTGTTTTTAAACACGCATGCTGTCCCACAAGACCCCCAACTGAGCCCCGACCGGGGAATGGAGAGGGAGGGTGGGAGTGGTAGAATAGAGGGAGGGAGGTGGACGGGTGAAGGTAGGGAAGTGGAAGGGTGGAGTCAGGATAGGGTAGTGGATTTGAGGGAGAGAGGGTGAAGAGAAAAAGTTGATTGGGTGGAGGGAGAAAGAGTGTGTGTTGTGGGTTAGAGGGAGGGAGGGAGGTTGAGGTGTATGGGTGGAAAGAGGTAGATGGAGAGAAAGATGTGGTGGGATGGAGGCAGTGTGGGGGTAGTGGGATGGAAAGGAGGGTGGAGGGAGAGAGGAAGGGTGTTGTGGAGTGGAGGGAGGGAGGTTGGGTGGAGGAAGAATGTTTTGGGTTGGAGGGAAGGAGGTTGAGATGTTTGGATGGAGAGAGAGAGATAGATATAGATAGATAGAGAGAGAGAGGGTGTAAGGCAAGACGATACATACGATGGTGGTAAAGATAACAGTAATTTCAGCTGACTTTTATGTTGCTTTTACGAGTCTTAGATCTTAGGCTTACTTTCTGTAGCGCCTGGGTTGCTTCTTAAGTATTCATGTAATTTCATCAAGCCTTCCACAATTTAGACAACTATATTTTAGACGTATAAAGTGAAATAATAGTTAACTGGGAATGAGGATGTAAAAAATATATAAATATATAAGAACAAAATAAATGCTTGTATATTTTGTGTTTGTGTTTAGTGGCTATAATTTATGCAAGTTTTAAATAGTGTTTTGTCCAAGTTAACACTAGTCAATTGTATTCAGCTTAGGAAGGGCTATTAGGAATTAGAGGGGTACACATGATATCAATTAACCCACTAACGTTCCCAGATCCTTCCTAAGATGAATACAATCCTCTAACTGTAGCTAGCATAAGTAAACAAGACGCTATCGTAATGAAGGAGTTAAGGGGAGATTTCCACTGGAGGGACTTTTTTCTTGACACCTTTCTCCCTCATGTCTAGCCCCATTGCTTTTGAGATTTTAAGACGTTTGCCCCATTAGTTTGGTGATTTTTAAGAATTTCCGCCCCATTCTGTCAATTTTAAGACCTTTCGTGCCATTTAGGTGTCGATTTTATCCTGGCGAGCGATAGCGAGCCTGTAATTTAAGAGTAATCGGCCTTCGGCCGGGACATTTTTCTACCGAAAAATTTACAAATTTATCTTGAAAGGGGGTCAAGGGGGTGAAATTTTAAGATTGCTGGAGGAGTAGGAAACAAACTAGAAACCTCCCCTTAAAGCATTCAATTAGTTTCATCAAGCCTGTCATAATTTTGACGGCTATGATTAAGAAAAGTGTAAAGTGAAGGATAAGTAAGTAGAGAAATAAGGATAACTAAATATGGATAAATAAATAACGGCTTGTATGTTTGTTTGTTTTCATGTGTTCCGTTTGCTCTTATCATCCAATGTTATGATACCTTGTACAATTTTATTCTGCCTAACATTAAGTGATTTTATTTAGCTTAGGAGACGACCTATTAATTATGTACCCCAAGCAAAGTACTTTAACCCATTCAGCATATAATTTAATTATTTTGATCTTATCCTGGCTAAACCTAAACGATTTTTTGCAGCTTAGGGCAATTTTGAGAAATCAATAGCTTACAAACGATCTCGACTAACCTGTTGACTCCCACAGATATTTCGTAAGCTGAATAAAATCGTGTAATCGTAGCCAGAATAAAATAAAGAAGCACGCCAACGTATATTGAGTTTTAATCAATTATTTACAGAACCCGACGACTTTAGTATATTCTAGAGACCACCAGACACTACTGCTCAGTTAAGGAGGGTCACCTGCATTTTTCTCTTTCTCTGGCTTGTTTCCAATCGGCCCCATTCAGCCAACTGTTTTAAGACTTTTATCCCCATCCAGGTGTCGATATCTTCCTGGGGAGCGATAGCGAGCCAGCATTGTATGAAGAAATCCGGCTTCGCCGGAGAAATTTTTCTATCGAAAAATTTACAAATTTAGCTTGCTCTCAAAACAAATATATATATATATATATAGCCAATGCTGGCTCGCTACCGCTCACCAGGAAAATATTGACACCTGGATAGGAGTAAACGTGTTAAAACAGTAGGCTGAATGGAGCCGAATGGATACAAGCCAGAGAGAGGGAGAGAAAGAGAAAAAAAAAGAGAGGTGGGCTCCCTTATAAAGCAACCCGTGTAATAGTAAATATGTAGTAAAATAAAGCAGCAGAGGTTGGCAAGCTCTTAAGGGGAGGCAGACAATTTTTTCTGGACCCCCTTCTCCCTAATGTTTAGCCCCACTAGTTTTGAGATTATGACGTTCGGCCCATTAGTTTGGCGATTTTAACACCTTTCGCCCCATTTCGTTGTCAATTTTAAGACCTTTCGTGCCATTTAGGTGTCGATTTTTTCCTGGCGAGTGATAGCGAGGCTGCAATTTTAAGAGGAGCTGGCTTTCGGCCGGAACATTTTTCTACCGAAAAATGTACAAATTTATCTTGAAGGGGGGTCTAGGGGGTCTTTTTCTAAGCTTGATGGAGGTCTAGGGAGGAAACTAAAAACAAATACGAATAAATGAATTAATAGACCAAACAAACGGCCAGTCTCCCCTTAAGAATAAATATTGTGTTGAATAAAAATACACACCTCGCCACTTAACCCTTTCAGTACGTGGCATGTTTTATAATATATTCTGGCTATTGTAAGATTATTTGTTTTAACCCCTTGAGGTTATAAGGCGCATATTTCACTATCAGTCAGATGATGTCAATGTATGTTGTTTTACCTGTCAGAGTTAAAAGATAAGTTTATATATGTTATAACCGTTTCGTTCCTAGAGGCTTTTCTTAACTTGAGCAAAAACACTTGACTGTAGCCCCATTCCGATATTACCATTCCCTGACAAAAATATATAAATAAATAAATATATATATATATATAAATAAAATAAGTAAATATAAAATAAATATGAATAAATAGCTAAATAAAAGTTAGTGAATCAGTGTGGTTGAATGGGTTAATCTAGGGGGTGGTTTATGAGGTGATGGTGTGGAAATAGGTTGTTTTTCAGTCTGGTGGCCGGGCGGTAGTTAGGGTGTGGTTTACGGGCCCAGGGAGACACTGTTATTTCCGTTCACTGCTGGAGGGGAAGTTTTTTGTTTTTGTTATTATATATATTTATTTTCTTGTTTACCCTGGGCGCCGTCGAAAGCATGGAGCACAAGGGCCACTGTTTATCACTCCTGTCTGTTCATGTATATATCTGTCTGTATAGGGCTGTGTGTGTGTTTGCAAATATATCTCATAAATTAATTAATGGATTTTAGCACAACTTTGTCGGTACCGGTACCTTCAAATGTTGTCCAAACTGATCCCTTGACTTTTGGATGACATTGGACAAGGCCTCTACTCCCTGCTTCCACGTTCTTGTACCTTACCAACATGACCACGAACATTTGTTATTTGCCATTTACAATATTTCAGATACTACTTATTGGTTTGTCATTGAATTATCTCGCAGATATTGAAGATAGGTTTATAAACCCAATGATAGGTAGGGTCCATAGACCCCATACGTTAATATATTATCTCAAAAATGTATATGTGGAACACTCCAATATTTGGTGATTGTATTCCTTAGGCCAATATGCATATCGTTGTCAGGGGTCCACAGCATTCGGCTGTTGGCTGAAATGTCTCTTCCGTAATCCCCCCCCCCCCCAATACGGTTCGAGGTTTGGTGCGCCTGGTTCTGGTTACAATTTGCTTGCATCTTAATTGCCAGCTTCATCGGTGTTGTGATGATATTTCACCTCATTTATTTGTCAATATTGAGACCTTTCATGCCATTATGGTGTCGATTTTTTTCCTGGAGAGCGATAGCGAGCCTGTGATTTATGAGGAATAAAATATATCTCGAAGGAGGGTCTTGGAGGTGTTTTTAAAGTTTGATAGAGGTCTAGGGAACAAACTTAAAAGCTCTCCTTATACTTGGGTTATATGTGGACTAGACTATACCCACGTGGCGAGGATATGTGATATTCAGAACACGCTTATGACACATCTCATGCTTCTTCATAGTATGCTCTTTCTGTTTAGTTTATTTGTTTAATCTGTCATGCTTAGTCTTCTTCGTTTCTTATTACTCTGTTTTGTATTGTTCTTCTATTTGTTTTCATTGTTTATATATATACCGGTATATATATATATATATATATATATATATATATATAGGGTGTCCCAGGAGGAAAGGGCATAACTTTGGGAAGTGATAAAACAAAATATTCTAAGCCTAAAATGTTCTATAAGAAAAATGTCAAATCTCAACCAGTAAAGAGATGTTGCATGTTGAAAATGGCATTTTCTTAAGTATTTCCCCATAAGGGTGGCCTAGCTGTCCTTAGTACCTACTACACCTCCATCTTACTGAAGTTATTTTTCCATGTTATTGTAAAGATATTATAATTCTGTAAGTTGCAAAATGATTATAGATATAATAGCTCACTTTGGACCAGTTGGAAACTATCTGACATGGAAGAGTCCATTACAGTGAGACGGGGGGAGGACACTATATAAAACCTTCAATATCTTTTTAAGGTTGAAATTTGGACTTTTTGTTATAGAACATTTTAGGCTTAGAATACCTTGTTTTATCATTTCCCAAAGTTATGCCCTTTCCTCCTGGGACATCCTGTATAAATGTATATATATATATATATATATATATATATATATATATATATATATATATATATATATATATATTTTTTTTTTTTTTTTTTTTTTTTTTTTTCAGGTAGTAAAGAGGTTCACCCTACCTTACCTCCATTGTTTTGTTTATACGGAGCAAAACAATACACTATAATAAATATAAAACAAAATAGCCTACACAGAAAAATATTGTTATATACTCAGTTGATGCATTTGTAACGATTTCAATATAATATCGTCTTTTCCGTTTTATTCTGGGTATCATTAGACGATTTTATTCGGTTTACTTTTGACTTGAGCTCCTAGGTAATTGAGTGTTTACCCCTTTGATTTCAGTACGTCATTTCTAAACTGAGTAAATCTCTAATGATATTAACCCCTTCTGTACCGGCGACATCTCTTTACATATTGTTCTGGCTGCTATTAGACAATTTCATTCAGTTCAAGAAAGGTCTCTAGCAATTAACAGGCTTCGAACTATCTCACTTAACCCTTTTTACTAACACAGATCCTTCTTAAACTGCACAAAATCGCATAAATATAGCTAGAAAAAAAAATACATGACCGGTACAGAAGGCGTTAAGCTGTCATCTTCGTATGTAACCCTTTCAGTATTTCATGACGCATTCTTTCATATTATTCAGGCTACCATTAGACGATTTTCCTGTGCCTAGGGAGAATCTGAGGAAGTTAGAAGGTTTGATTGAGATAGATTGTAGGCTGCCCCATTCGATCCCTAGTAGTCCTTCTTAAGGGGGGGTGGGCCGGTTTTCTGGACCACTTTCTCCCTCATGTTGAGCCCCATTAGTTTTTAGATGTTAAGATGTTTGCCCCATTAGTTAGTCGATTTTAAGACCTTTCGCCCCATTTCTTCGTAAATATTTAGACCTTTCGTGCTATTTAGGTGTCGATTTTTCCCTGGCGAACGATAGTGAGCCTGTAATGTTGGAAGAACCGGTCCTCGACCGGGAAATTTTTCTACCGAAAAATGTACACATTAATCTAGAAGGGGGATCTAATGAATGTTTTTTTTTTTAATTTGATGGAGGTCTAGGGAGGAAACTAGAAAACTACTAAAAATATAAATAAATGAGCAAATAAATAAGCCCATCTCCCCTTAAGCTAAATATGCTGAATTAATTAAGTGATAAACACATCTGCATATAGTATAATCATCAACTTGTTAATATTAAAGACAAGAACCTCCTATAGTTTATACCATGTCATCACTTATCCCTTAAGCCCACCCCACCCCACCCCCACAACCCCCGTCAAACAAGAGCTCCCCCCCCCCCCCCCCCTTACACACACACACACACACACATACTCAGCAACTAGTAACACAATACTCCTCCCTTCCTTGCTTCTTGGTGTGGAAGAGAGAGAGAGAGAGAGAGAGAGAAGTGGAAGTAGCGGTATGTACAGTCGCGGTCATTAATACTAATACATACATTTTCGAAGTTGTCTCAAGCTTAATTGAATCTCATTATTTTTTACTTGATATATGGATTTCGAGGTTCCATTAAATTTTCCAAGGCTTCAAAATATATCAAAATTAATGACTGCGACGGTACAGTTGGGAAAGGTGTATTCCCATCAAGGCCGCAACCACACTTGATATGGTGCAAAATATCTGTCTTGAAGTGAAATGACATTGAATTGATAGAATTGTACCTACCGGTATATGTTCTTGATATGCACCATACAGTTAGGCTCTTTTTAATATGCTACCTTGTTTATTTGTCTTTTCTTGTCCTATTTTCTTTTACTTTGCTTTTTTTTCTATAGATTGGATATCCAATCTAAAACACAAAAAACAAGCCATGTAAAAGAAAAAGAACAAGAAAATACCCAAACAAACAAGATGGTTTACTAAACAGAGCGTAACTGTATGGTGCATATCAACATGATACAAAGGAGTACAAAGGAAATCAAGCAACAACATATCTAGTGACCCTTCTAGGTTGCTTGTCCTCCAAAACACTGAGGATCAAGTGTCCAAACAGTGGTTTAGAGTGGGTAAGGGAACATTGGAAAGGGAATTACTGCCCTGGAACTAATGTCCGTGGCAGGATTAGGAAGTTAGTAGGGGACAGATGGGTTAGTAACTGAGGGGGGGATAACATAAAGTTATTCATTTACAAACGCAGTCAGTCGCGGGTTTGATGCGAGATATTTGTCTAGGCGGAGTTTAAATGAATCAACGGTGATGCAGTCTATAACGTTTCGGGGAAGCCCATTCCACAAGTTGACAACTCGATTGAAGAAGAAATTCTTAGATTCGTGTGAGTTAAAAGATTTACCAATAATTTTGCAACCGTTTCCCCGCGTGTAATTAGATTGGTCGATAGTGAAGTACTTACTACAGTCCATATTGTCGATGCCTTTGATGATTTTGAACACTTGAATTAAGTCACCTCTTAATCTGCGCTGGTTTAAAGGAAATAGATTTAGTTCGCTATGACGCTCCTCGAATGGCTTGGTTCTTTAAGCTAGGTATCATTTTGGTAACTCTACGTTGAACTCGTTCTAGCTTGTTTATATCTTTTTGGTAATAAGGGCACCAGGATTGAACGCAGTATTCCAGAAGAGGGCGGACTAAGGAATTGTAAAGGGTTAGGATAACTTCTTTGGATTTATGCTCAAATGACCTGCCTATAAAGCCAATTATTTGTTTGCCTTAACAACTTCTGAACATTGTTGACTCGGTTTTAGGTTACTCGATATTGTTACTCCCAGATCGGTTTCTCTGTTTACATTCTTAAGCTGAGTGCCATTCATCGAATAGTTTTCTTTCTCATTTAGGTACCGTATCCGATATGTAGTTGTTGTTGTTGTTGCTGTTCCTCAGGCTGTCTGGCCGAGCAGCCCCAAGGTCCCGAGCAAGGCCAAGGCCATAACCGAGCGCCCCCCACAGAACCCTCCCAGCTTACCACTAATAATGCCCAGGTGACCGAAGCCACTATGTAGTACTTTACATTTATCCGCATTGAAACTCATTTGCCAAATTTGGGCCCAACATGACAATTTATCTAGATTGTGTTGCATATCGTCAACTTGTTCTTTTGAGAGTACGCTATTTGCAATTTTTGTATCGTCAGCAAATTTTGAGATTGTACAGGTGAGACCCTCATCTATGTCGTTGATGTAAATTAGAAAGAGAATTGGACCTAGTACCGATCCCTGGGGTACCCCGCTACTTACATTGGTCCATTTAGATGCCTTACCGTTTATGACTACTCTTTGCTTTCTGTCGCTGAGCCAATTTTCTATCCATTTCAACACACCGGCTTGTATTCCATGCGCTTTTAGTTTTAGCAGTAAACGTTTGTGGGGAACTTTGTCAAAGGCCTTTTGAAAATCAAGGTATATAATATCTACAGCTTTACTCTCATCGTAGAGGTTGAGGATATCGTGGAAGAAGTCTAAGAGGTTTGTTAAACAGGAACGTTTTTTACGAAAGCCGTGTTGAGTATCTTTAAGTATGTTATTTTCCTCTAAGTGATTTACGAGTCTGTCTCTTATGACCGTTTCTAGCATTTTACATACAACTGAGGTTAAGCTAATTGGACGATAGTTACTGGGTAGGGATTTGCTGCCTTTTTTGAATATCGGTGTTTTACTTTGGCTAGCTTCCACTGATCAGGCATAGTTCCAGACTGCAAGGATTTATTGAATAGTAATGTCAGTGGTTTGGAGAGCTCATCCTTAGCTTCCTTTAGAACTCTAGGCGAGATTGTATCAGGTCCAGGCGTTTTATTTACCTTGAGTTTATCTAAACAATTCAATACTTCTCTCTCTGTAACGGTGATATTGCTTAGAACATCTGAATTATCAATCTGAATCGGCGATGGTGTAGGGATATCACTGAGGTCTTCTGTTGTAAAAAACTGATGCAAAGAAGGTATTGAGGGCATTACTCATTTGTACTTCGTCTTTGGTGTATTCTCCATTTTCATCGACTAACGGTCCAACAGTTGAAGTAACTACTTTTTTCTTTCTGATATAACTATAGAATTCTTTCGGGTTTGTTTTACTTTGATTCGCAATATGTAACTCTAAGGTCTTTTTACTTTGCTTAATTAACTTTTTGGCTTTGCGTCGTAGCTCTACAAATTTCACCCGTTCTTCGTCATTTTGTGAGGATTTTAATCTATCATTAGCAAATTTTTTAGCAAGCAGGCAGTTTGAAATATCTGTATTCCACCATTTGGGCTTATTATTATGGCCTGGACAGGTACAACTGTGTCCAATAATGCAGGAAATGGTTTTGTATTAATTACTGTAGGTGTTGTTATTGTTGTTTTGTACTTTAGGAAATACTTTGTATCCAAAGGCTGCTATTTTTGGATCTCCCTGTTTCGCCCCATTAGTTTGGTGACTTTAAGACACTTCGCCCCATGGGTTTGGCAATTCTAAATTGCTTCGCCCCATTGTTGTTTTTATTATGACAAGCGATATCGAATCTCCAATTAAGGAGAAATCGCCCTTCGATCGAATTTTAGTTTAATGTATATTTTTTTTTCCGTCAAATAATATATTTATTTACTTTGAATGAGGGCCTGGGGAGCATGTGGGCCTGTTTTTTTGTTTAAGGCCTAGCAGTATAAATAGGAACCTGGTATAAGTGGACGAAGTTGTGACGTCCCATCTAGGGTTGGTGATCGGTTACAAGGTGAGATGGGTATCGTACTGGTCAACCTAAGCTACTGGTCAACCTAAGCCTTCGGGTGAGACTGGTACCGTAGTGAGAATGGTATCGTACAGATTAAGCCTTCGTTTCCAGATGTCGCCAATTGGCTAAAATACAGACTACACTCACATCCACAGCCATTCCAACGATACATAAACATTAACATGCATTTCACGCAATACATTCCCAGTTAAGGAGGCGCGATAATAATGAGCTTAGCTCGCATTGCGTGGATTCCCCTTGACGAACAAGCAAGTGAATTACACATACTCATCTTGCACACACTCACACATACTCTTATCTCTCTCTCTCTCTCTCTCTCTCTCTCTCTCTCTCACACACACACACACACACACACACACACACACACACACACACACACACACACACACACACACCTCTTAGACATACATTCAACCGTAACCAGTTTGTTGGCCTCCCTGAGATATAAAGAGATTGGTATAACCGGATGCCTGTCTCATTCATTGTCAGACATACGAGAAATTATCACCAGTCTTACAGCCTCGCTAATATGATGCAAGTGTGTGTGTGTGTGTGTGTGTGTGAGTGTGAGTGAGTGAGTGAGTGAGTGAGTGAGAGTTTGTGTGAGTGAGAGAGAGAGTGGGGGGGGGGGGGTGAGTGAGTGAGTAAGAGAGAGAGTGTGTGTGTGTATTTCTTGGAACATGATTGAAAATGCATGTGTATTGTATTTGCATGTAAGGGAGGGGATGTTCTTAAATATTTATAGTGGCGTATCATTATGTAATATTTTATAGTGTATAAATATTATGTGTGTGTGTATTGCAGTTGTATGTGTTTGTCAGTGCGTGTGTAGGAAAGATGTTCTTAAATATGTTGCACATT